>JAUTXW010004204.1:5997500-6390000 GCA_030620095.1 Kuschelorhynchus macadamiae
ACAAGAACGTAAATATTCATTTATCTCTCAGTTTAGATAAATCAGATATTACATAAGAATTAGAGTATTACTTTATTTAAAAAAAAAATCTAATTTAACGCAATGTGCTCGCAATCGAACTTACCTGTGGAAGATAAACAAACTCCAGTTTTACACATTTGACACAAAATCTAAACTCTAGAAAAAAACGGAGAAAACTCGAGAAAAATGCTAACCGATCAAGTTAATCAATATGACATCATTCATTTCAAACAGATTTAATTACCATTGGAAGGTAACAGAATATGAAACTAATCTACTAATAGGGTTTTTTTAAACAAACAAATGTGTGCGGGGCCGTTTAAGGAAAAGTCACGTTTTATTATTTTGTTATGTATCTTCCTCTGTATTTAATCTAAGGTCTCAATCATACAAGTTTTTTATGTTTTTTTTTGTTGACAAAACACAGCTGATGAGATTAGAGTAATCTCGTACAACCGAATAGCAATGTTGCCATGTTGTCATATGTTCAAATATTTATAGTCAAACAGTGAACACCCTGTATATAACGGACGCTTGGACACATGCTAAAAAAGGACATGTCCGGCGAAAAGAAGACGAAGGACGTCTGGTAACTTTAGTGCTATGTTAACACCCATTGTATATTTATATTGCCTTGCTTTTATATTATCCTCTCATTAATTCAGCCTATTACTGCACCGTGTTAAATCGATCAATCGTAATACTGAACTACTTTCTCAGGTTAATACCTCAAGGAATGGAGCATATATTGCCTAATGAAACGTATTATTCACCTATTAAAACAGCAAGAAAGCCCATTCGAGCGAAAAAAAAAAGAAGAAAGCACTGAGAGGCATTCAGCTAGGTAGGACCGATCGTTCGGTGTACAATTATTAGCCAAGGATAAAATACTAGAACTATTAGACAAACTATATTGCACCTCGTTACACACAACTTGTCACGAACGGACGTTATTTTAATTTTATGACATTAAGCAAACATGGCAAAACTAGATTTACTACTCGTTTGGTACGTATCAGAAGCATTCGATTGGCTACATAAATTAACGTTTCGAAGAAATAAGGCAAATTAAACTAATTGGTAATAAAGAAATTAAGTACTACAGTTGTAGTAATGTGATTTAAATATGTGTGACCATTTATGATTAGATCCGTTTGTGATCGGCAATTTAAAATACATACATATAAGTAAAGAAAACTAATATTATTATTTTCTTTATATGACTAACTTTTATCTAAATATCATAAGAAGGGAATACTCTTGGCTCTCCTCTCCATCCCTTTCGATACGATGCAGTTGACGTGTTTCGAAATGGTATATTACATAAGAAGTATTGAAAACAATCAATTTCCCACGCACAATTATTATCTTTATTTTGGGACACTACCTTATCACAGAAAGTATACGAGGTGGAGTGAAAAATTGAGTGCAAACGTGAATTAGGGTAATTTGAGGTAATTATTTATTTTGTTTTTATATATACAGGGTACGTCGTTTCTATATATATATATATATATATATATATATATATATATATATATATATATATATATATATATAATTAAAGCAGGTGTTAAAAAATGTCCACTATTCATTTAAAGGCAAGGAATAAAAGTAAAAAATTAAGGAATTAAAACAACAAAATACATAACGTTATAACAAATGTTTAAAGTAGTTACCATTAACATCCAGGCAGAATTGTATTCGTTCTTCAAATGATCTACTAACTTCACTCAACGTAATGTTTCTGATGTTTCCAAAAACTTCGGTAATACGGTTCTTCATATATTCTTTCGTCGTTGGGGCCATTTTGTATACTTCTTCTTTCACATATCCCCATAAAAAGAAGTCTATTTTTGTTATATCTGGAGAGCGAGGTGGCCATCCATATAAACTCCCTCTTCCAGTGGCGGCTCGTGGTGTCTAAAACTGGTGAGGCGAGAAAAGGTTTGTTACTTTTAATAGGTAAATGGCGTCGCAGGCGAAACATTTTTGGGCTGCCACGCCCAAATTGACTCATTTTTATGATTTGTTTTTGTCGTTTACATACCAATACCAAGATATATGCCCAATTTTTCATTAAGTAATTTTTAAAATAAAAATTATTACATAGATATAAAAATAAAATAATAATCTTTAAGATATTCACTCATTTTCATGTTGTTCGTTTTATCCTCAGATGTGTGTACATATATACTCTTCTCAAAGATATATAATATACACATTTTTCATCATTGGATTTTTTTATAAAAAATATTTAAAATACTTAATCAAAATAGTCAGAATCGAGTTTAAAGTGTAATAAACCTGTAATAATCTAATATGGTGTGGAAAGTAATTTTTTTATAAAAAACCAAAACTGTTTAGGCAAATAGGTATGTGGATGGTGCAGTTAAGTCACTTTTTGTAAATTAAATTAATGCGCCTGTCTTTTAAAGAAGCAAATTTCTCAATGATTTTGTCATAAAAGTCACCATTTCATTCAGAAAGTTTAACTAATAACTCTTTTTCTATTGCCATGATCGACAGGGCTGAGAGCCTATCTTGAGATATACTATTTCGTAAGTAGGTCTTTATTCGCTTTAAGCACGAAAAATCTCTTTCGGCCTGTACACTTGTTAAAGGGATTGTCAAAATTAATGTCGCAAGTCGATATACTTCACAAAATACTGAAATTAATTCTAAACTATTAATTTGTTTAAGGAGTTCTTGAATATTGACTTTATAAAATTGTTCATCTCGGTAAATTATGCTTAGCTCATTTTTGAGGCGGTCTTTGTCAAACATTTTTGGATACATTTTTTCTAACGAATTTAATAGACTAATAGGGAATTCTGTGGCAAAGTCTTTGTATTTTGACGTATTAAGAAGTTTCACAAATTCAAATTTGTGTAAATCTTCAAACCTGATGTTAATTTGAAAAATTATACAGTCTAAAATTTCATAAAACAGATTTTTATATTTTTCCATTAAATCTGATTCGCTCATGCTAGGAGTTTGTCTACTATATGGCAATCCGGTAAGTGATTTTGCTTTTTCAAAAATGGATTTAAGGAAATGTTCAGCGATTTAATCGTTTGACGGCAATGTTCAGTTGTGAAATGCAGAAATCGATTTCTAGGTTACTTAACTGAAAAACTTGATACAGGACATCAGTAACAAAAAAAATTCTTTAAATGCAAAAGTTAAAAAAGCAAATTCAAAATTGGAAAGGTCTTTTAGATACCCCTTGGCCATGAGTATAGTATCTGAGTCTAATTCTGGATTTTCAATCATGTCCTGAAAAACTAAGGTTAGTCCTTCCCAATTATTTGCAACAAAAATTAGAATTTTTGATCGAGAATACCACCTTGTATCACTTGCTTGCGGAACTCGTTTTTTTATTATTTTGTCCAATATAGATGTGCGTTTGTACGATTTATGGAAAAAAGCAGGCAAACTTTTCAAAGTTGCCAAAAAGATTCTTAGATTTCCTTAATATAATTTGAACCCTGTTGTAAAATTAAATTGAGACGATGAGCAGCACAATGAGTGTACATTGCTTGTGGGGCATCTGATCTTATTCGTGTTTGTAGACCGCTCAATTCTCCGGCCATAACCGCAGCTCCAACATAACATTGTGCTACTAATTTCCGTTTAAAATTTAAAGGTTCCAAGATTCTTACAATTAAGTTATAGAGTGCATTAGCTCTAGAATCCTCACTTATATCAAAAAAGCCTGGAAAACGTTCTTTTATTTCGGCTAATTTATTTACATACCTAACAGTTACACAACATTGGGCTTTTGCAACTATATCCGTCGTATCATCTACAATTAATGAGAAAAATGTAGCCTCCGATATTTCTTGTTTAATAAAGTCTCTCATATGTTCGTCAATACAAAATATTAATTCATTTTGAATAGTTTTCGATTGTCCCGTAAATACACTTTTCTCTTCTAAATGCTTTACAAGTTCGATGTTACGTTTAATTAAGCAATTAAAAACTTCCTTAAAATTCCCTCTGTTAAAAGAAGATTCGGATTCGTCATGCCCCTAAAAGCCAGTTCTTGTTTTCCCAGTAATATAGTCGTATCTATAAGGTATGTCAAAAGCAAGCGGTTTTTCCTAACATCTTCATTGTACAATAATTTAGATAAACGAGCATTTTCGATTAGTGCATCTTTAATTGTAGTCATATTTTGAGATAAATGACGTTTGAAATGATCGTTTATATTGTCGACCGTCTTTTTTATCACTACTTAAGGTACTTATCTTCGGCATGGGTCTATCTCCGCGAAGAATTTCTTTTTTCTCATCCTCGGGACGCCTGGAAAATGCCGTTGTCAATAGTGACATAACGATATCGTGGACTGGATTCATAGTTCACCCGTTTCGTTTATTTTAAATTTTAATCACTAATTCATATAAACTACTCTATCCGTCTATCTACTCAATAATTAAACTAACGCAACGTCAAAAATACTTTAGATAGAGTAATACTCGACACAGACTAAACGCGGGACATTCACGAAATAATACTATAAAACAAACACCAAATTATTGCCGAATAATCTCAATATCCACCCACTTCCCGCTCAATCTCAAACCGTCACCGGTAACAGTCAAATACGAATACCCCACACGCCCACGCAAATATCAACAAAAACAAAAACGGCTTGCATTTGGCAGCCGGATGCGCGATTGTCATTTACCGATAAATAATAATTATTTTCATTTATATTCAATCTGTGCTAACATTAAATGGCAACGTCTCAATCATTAAGCGAAGTTTTCATCGCCTCAAATGCAATAAAAAGAGATGGAATGAATCTACATATGCAACACGACGCTTTTCCCTCTTTCTCAGACTCTTCTGGAGATTGTACTGTTGGTTAGTAAAGTAAAGTGTTTATTTATGATTTACACATATTTGATGAAATTTTCATAGTGTTTGAGACAATCTTCAGAGAATAAAGTATCAACTTGGAAAGAATTAATTTTGAAAATAAAAATGTATATTTATAGGAAAGCGAGTGAGGCGGCGCCTCAGTTGCCTCATCTGACGAGCCGCCGCTGCCCTCTTCCAATCCATCTGTTAGGAAATTCACGGTTTTCACGACCGACGACAAAATTTGCCACTATTCCGCCCCACAAATTCAAGGCCGCAACGGTGGTCAAATTAAAATAGTGTACTATACGTAGTATTTTACGCTAATTTCAGTTCTGCTCTTAAATATATCGGTTTCTATTTAAAAAAAAATACACTTTTTTTGCCACGTTTTTATAAAACACCCTGTATACAATTATTTTAAGCATGTACACCTCGACAAGCTTTACAACTATATTTTGAAAAAGTTTCTTCTATTTTCCATAACAACGGAGATATTAGACTTTCTCGCACTAAAAAAACATACTGTTATAAAAGGAAAATTGTTTTTCTAATGGAACATCCTATATTTTATTACTTTTTTAAAATCTGCGTAAAATTCTTTTTATTAAGAGGGCTTTTTATGAAAGTCAACAGTTTTTGCGAAAATAAGGATCTAATATCCATAATTTATTGTATTACCTTTTATTAAAATACCTTCACACAAAAAGTTACCTGATATGTTTGACAATATCAGTTTTGTTGATTTACAAAAATGGATCATTTAACTGAAACCTAAACGATTGAAATTTTAATTATACTGGGTTATGGGGATAGAATGTGAAACTTTCAATATGTTTGTAACAATCTTAATGACACATATCCTAATAGAAAACCGATAACTAAATATACCGTAAGTAAAATTAACAAACATTTCGTGAAACTGTAAAAGCTGCTGTACGTTCTGGCAGACCGGAAAGCTCAATAATTCCTCATCTTGCTACCAAAACACTAGCAAGGGAAAACAGCGTCTCAATTTTAAAAGTAGGTTGCAAAAAACAACGGAAACAATAAAGTACAAAAAAGAATTACCTGATACAACGAACAATAAATTAATGAAACTAAGTACTAACTACTTCCTGACAGTAGGCAAAATACTGTATGAAAACATTTAATATAGTAAAAAGAATGCCAGCTTCCTCGATTCGACTACATTCGATTTCTATTCTTTCCTTTAAATCCTGGAGATCATTGGGCTTAGTTTTATACAACACATTTTTAAGGGGTCTCGACAAGAAGTAGTCGACGGGCGTCAAGTCCGGATACCGAGGTGGCCACTCTATGTACCCCTACGTCCAATTCATATTAAAAAAAAAAACATTGTCTAAATATTCCTAAACAAATCAACTTTAAATACTTAATATAGCAATTAATGTAAGGAATTTACGGTTATTCGGAAATAGTTCTGCAATAGTTGGGACAATTTCGGTCCTTAAAAGATTCAAATATCTTTTTCTTAATGTGTTTTCCATGAAGGGACCGATTATTTTTTCACCCTTTATACTACACCAAACATTTATTTTTTGGGGACATTGGGTGTGATTTTCACATATCCAGTGGTGATTTTGCCTGGCCCAATATCGACAATTATGCCTGTTAACTTTTCCATTAAAAAAAAGTTGCTTCGTCGGAAAAAATAATTTGATTGGCAAAATTTAGATCGGTATAGCAACGTTCCATCATGATCTCACAAAAATTCAAGCGCCTATTGTGATCATCCTCAGAGAGTTCTTGCACCAAAGTTATTTTGTATAGATAAGGATTTAGGTTTTTAGAAGCCGGTCTTCAGACATGTATGAGACGTCATTTTCTCTTCTTAGTGTTCTGGTAGAAAGGTGCAGATTTTCTTCTAAACTAATTAAAACATTCAGAGCCTTATCACGATCTGTGGCACTTTTAGCAGAACGTACAGCATCTTTTAACTTTCCAATTTCACGAATTTTTTTGTTAATTATTTACGATAAATTTAATGGGTCTGGTACGATTTAATACATCCCGATTTTTTACCTTTTTTTGGTGTTGTTAGGAAAACTTTCCATAAATAACCAAGAAACTTCAGAAATGTCGTTACTTTCCTAATGCTAAACTGTCAATTATGGAATTCTTGACAAAATATAGATTCTAAATGATATGCGTTATTGCCAAACTTACTTGCCCGCATATTTTAGATATAATTTTAGCATGTGACTTTATGACTCTAACAATGGTTTTATCGACGAATCTGGGCTAACCTAACGCTAACGGAACACATCCACCTAACCGTATAAGTTTTGTTAAAAAAAAAACCTTGCTTTAATGTAGACCACGAATTTTGTTGGTGCGTTACCGCGCGCTTTCTTTGCATCGACCTTAACCAATCCTGACCTAACCTAATCCGCATTTTTATTAATTATAAGCCAACAAATACTAAAATTATTAACGATAATAAAACCAAATAAATGCCCAATTTCCCTTCCGACACAATATGTGTAGAACTGGTTGCCTGCTTAATGTAAAACTGACCCTAAATATTTTTGTTTTAATGATGGTTACCTGGTGCTAACCCGGTACCAATCCACCTAATTATTTTCCACTCTGACTTTTACCAGCCCATCTATATAAAAAAATATATTACTGGCACATTAAAAATATAACAAAATTTAAAAAAACAATTTTAATTTAATATACACTATATATTAACTTACAACAACAGTCACATGCATATAATGTAACTGAATTTCAAATAAAATGTGTTAAAAGTGGCGTACTGGGACAAATCAATTCTAATAAAACTCAAAAAAAGTCAAAAATCGAGATGTATTAAATCGTACCAGAACCGATTCAGTTATTGGATTTCTGTTAGGATATTTGTCATTAAAAATGCTGCAAAGATCTTGTAGGTTTCGCATTCTATCCCCATAACCCAGTATAATTAAAATTTCAATTCTTTGGGTTTTAGTTAAATGATCAATTTTTGTAAATCAACAAAACTGACATTGTCAGACATACCAAGCAACCTTTTGTGTGCAGGTATTTTAATAAAAGGTAATACATTAAGTTATGGATAATTAGACTTAATTAATAAAAAGTATTGAGAATTTTACGCAAGTTTTAAAAAAGTAATTTAATATAGGGTGTTCCATTAAAAAAATCCCTTTTATAACTCGCCTTTGGATCCAGCATAATTTTATACCCAAGTGTATATATTTTCAGGTAAGCGATACTTGAGTTATTTCGCCGTTTCTTTACTTTTGTTACAACTCTGAAAATAAAAGAAATTCCACAGTGTCGTCAAATTTCGCGTATAATTATTTTTCTAAACATTTTCAAATACAACCCCTGTATATTATGTTAGATCTATATAGAGAAATAAACGACAAGTTTAACGATATATAAAAATATGGATCTGCGAGGCACCGTTTCGGACTTATAGACGATTCTCTTCAGTAAATACTTTTTTTTATTTTAAGCGGAATGTCCAAACATGGTTAACTGAATATTATTATCTATATTATTAAAATTCTTAATCACAAATTAAACAAATTACCTATACTTAAAAATTAACCATAATTATTATTATTGCAACTCCATTTTGGGTGATACAAGTGGTATATAGAGTTTCCAAATTTCCATCCATTCATTTGTAACATATTTGGTCTGTTTACATATAGAATACCTTCCTGAATCCAACGTTCAAGTTCTTGCGCAGTTTGTATACCAGTTTTTGTACCCCACGAAAAGAAATCTAGAGGTAAGGTTGGGGCTCCTCGGTGGCCAGGCGTAATTACTGTTTTCCCCAACTCATTTTCTAGAATGCACATTCAAAAAGTTCTTTATTCCTTTGCTTTTGTGATATGGAGAACCATCCTGTTGGCAAATTAAATTTGCTCGTTTCCTTTGGGGCACTTCATTTTTCACAAAGTGTTGGATGTTATTTCACAATCTCTAAGTAACGTTGGAAATTTAAACTCTGACAAACGAATCCTGAAGTTCTTCCTGATCTTGTAACTACCATAATTAGTTTTTTAATCTCACTACTCCAATAATGGGTATTTTTTGATTAAATATTTTAGTTGAGGTTATAACTATGTTACAATATATATATATATATATATATATATATATATATATATATATATATATATATATATATAATATATTTTCTAATAAATGTCCCTCCATAAGAATATTGCAAAAATCTAACCAAGAGTTGTAATCACCTTGTTCTAATTTACCGGTACCGTTCGGGTGTGCTTTGTTTTGCGTTCCTCGCAGTACGTGTGTTTGTTCTGTTTTGTTTTCGCTGTGTATTTTTGTTTCGAATTTTTTTACTTTTGTTTGTTTGTAATTTCTGTACTGGATAATATTTATAAAGCTTCCATTTGTTTATTTGAAGGCCGGTTTGCAGCGTCCAAATTCAAGAATCCTGGTTGAATTTTCAGGAGTCTTAAAATATAACAAATTATTGAGTTGCTCGTCATCAGTCAAAACTTGAAGACTTCTCCTTTTTTTTATGCAAGTTTTCGTTTATTCTAAATTGTTGGTAAATCCTGTCATTTTTTTTCTGGGAGTTGCTCTAATAGAAATTTAGTTATATACTACCACAGCCCATAACTGCCCCTGAAGTTTGTTCATAAAAAGTTCCTTGAAAAATGAAATAAAAGTTTTTTTAAATTTGAATTTCTTTTAAAATATAATGTTTCCATGTATACAGGGTGTCCCAGTTTTACTGACACGACATCAACTATAAAAATTTAATTGGGACACCCTGTATTTTTGCTGATTATTTGATTCGTTATCAAAAATAAATATAAGTTACCAATTTAAACTATAGTCGATTATATGTGATTATTTGAAAACTGGAGCGGTTTTTCAAGTCACTATAAAAAATAGCAAAAATCTAAAATTAGACGTTTGAGTGGTAATTTCCAGTTTATAAAGCATCAATATATATATACGGAATACAAGATTTTTGTCCACATCTATACAGGGTGAACATACTACGAAATCAATCTTGCACCTTTTTGAAGTGAAAAAAGTCGATTTTTAAAATAGAACACCCACTATGTTTTTTTTTATGCAAATGATCATAACAATACCTATTTTTTTATATTTATATGTTCTATACCTAAATTCAATGGTTACAGATAAAATCGCAATTTATTGCTGAACACCAGCATACCACTGGCCATATCATAAATGTAAAGAAAATCAAGGTTCTAGCATCGAAAATAAACAAAAAATTAGAGAATCTATTGAAATTTTCAAACATACAAAAATTTTCAATAGAAATTCGAGTTATGGTCTACATCACACGTGGAAACCGATCTCATCACAGGGTCACAGTTCGGCGAGTATAAGTCGGGTATAAAAGCCCGCCAGAATCTCTTCGAGCTCATTCAGTGTTCAGATTTCGTGGATTAAAGATCCCTGAAGATGCCTCGTGCAATCGAAGGCGAAACGTTGAAATATTCATTCATATTTATTTATCAAAAATTAAACAGTTTTACGAAAAAAAGGACCGTATACACACGAAAAGTCCCGTTTTAATGACCGTTTACTACGTGCCCCATCAAAACAATAACAACGCACATGTCGTCGGGAGAAAATTGAAGACCAGCAATTTTATACCACCAAACGAAAGGAAAAATCAAGTCGGCGGCGTGCGGCCTGCACCTGTCGCTAAGTGGGTTCACCTGTCTCATTAAAAAAAGGTACCAGCTGGGATGTTTCAAGCGTTTTCTCTTCTGCCTTTGTGTGTAATATTTATATTAAATGCGAGCTGGGCTGCTGAACTAACCCGCATCGAGCATGTGTCTATTTTAATATGTTAGCTTTAAGTATTTTCTTTCGATGATGGTCGAAGGAAGATGGCACGTTCCAGGGCTATTAAGAACATAATACCAGTTTTCTTCTTGCTTATAGTTATAATAAGGCGATTAATGCACAGTGCGTTTTACATATCTAGAGAGAGAGAGAGAGAGAGAGAAAGAGAGAGTATTCGAAAAATCAACGAAGAAGAAATCCACTTTTAAAATTAAGTTATCTCTTTATTTTTCAAGATAGAAAGCTGATTTTTTTACTGAATTGTAGGGGAAAGCTGATTTTTTTTTACTGTATGGTAGGGAATCGTCTTAATTTTTTATCGATAATATGAATTTGATACAGGGTGTTCAACAAAAACTCACGGAATGCAAAAATTATATTCGTTTCACTGGAACACCCTGTATGTTATTGTATATTTCGGTTCTGCTCAGAAAACCAAGAAATTTTCGTATTTAGAATATTCAACTGTTTTCGAGAAAATAGTAGTTGAAAAAATTGAATGAATTGAATGAATCTTTCATTTTATTAAGAATAGAATAGTGAAGTGTGACCCAATTTAGTTCAGTACATAGTCATTTAGTATCATATGTATATTGTCTTTTCAACCGTTTTTATTGGGCGGCATTTTGTTCTATCATATTGGATTCATATCAGTATTTTACCGTTTTCTATCTATGCCACACTTGATTTTTGGGCATAATTTAAGCAAAGGCAAAAGCAGTTTTTGACGCATACCGCCATTTTGTTCCGCCATCTTGAATTCTTACCAAAAGTTTACCAGTTTATCTCTATATCACAGTTAATGCTTGCACAAAATTTGAAATTAATCTAGTAAGTAGTTTTTTATATTATGTAAGGCTGCCACACTGCTTCTCCGTATTGGATTTTTAACAAAATGTTACCAGTTCATCCCCATATGACCCTTAGTGTTTGGTCAAAATTTTATATTAGTTGGGTAAGTTTTTTTTTAGCTATGCTTTGAACAGACAGCGGACAGAAAGACATACCGAGAGATCGACAGAACTGAAAAAACATGTTCTTTTTTTGCATCTATGGACTCTAAAAGGGAAGATCTGTAAAAACCTGACAGGGTGATTCTTCCAAGTTTCACTAGGCTGCTATATTGTTCTGACATTGAATTTTCACCAAAATATTACCAGGTCATCCCTAAATGGCACTTAGTTTTTGACTAAAAGTTGAAGTCAATTCAATAAGTAGTTTTTGTGCTATGCCAAAATGAAAGTTAGACCTACAAAAAAATAGACGGACCGACGGAATTGACAGAACATATTTTTTGGCATCTAGGGACGCTAAAACGTGAAAATGTGTAAAACATGAGGTGGTGTTTTTATTTCATGCTAGCAAACATTTTATTTGGCCGCCATTTTGTTTCGCCATCTTGAATTAGTACAACAATTTTACTAGTTCATCTTATAACACAGTTAGTAATTGCACACAATTTGAAATCAATCCATTAAGTAGTTTTTTCAGGTTGAATTTTGAAATAAGCCAAATAACGGCTTCCGCCATCTTCGATTCCTACCAAATTTTTACCAGTTGATTTCTACATAATACTTGATATTTGTGCAAAATTTGAGATAAATTGGATGAGTAGATTTTTTCAGATCTTCACGTTTCAGGGTCGCTAGATGCCGAAAACCATGTTTTCTCAATTCCGTCGGTCTATCTGTTGGTCTGTTCGCGGCATAGCTGAAAAGCTACTTATCCGATTCACTTCAAATTTTGGTCAGAAATTAAGGACCGTATGGCGATGAGACGGAAATATTTTGGTTAAAATCCAATATGGCAGAACTAAATGGCGACCTAACAAGAATGTAACGTTGTTACGTTCTGGACGCGCGTTTCGCTAACCAAGTTAGCATCATCAGCAGATGATATAAACAGTTTATATCATCTGCTGATGAGTATTGGATTTTTACCAAATTTTGCTATGCCGTGATCTGTCAGAGAGACAGACAGACAAACGGGATTGATAAAAAATATTCTTTGGCATCTATAGACTGTAAAACGTGAAGATATAAAAAACCTGAGAGGACGATTAGCCGCCATTTTTTTTCGTCATTCTGAATTAGTACCACAGTTTTACCAGTTCATCTGTAGGTATACCACAATTATTTATGGCACACAATTTGTAATCAGGCCCTTAAGTAGTGTTTCAGGTTGAATTTTTAAATATTTTACTAAATCATTTTATGCCACCATCTTGGATTCGTATCAAAATTTTACCATTTGATTCCTACATAATACTTGATTTTTGTGCAAAATTTGAGATAAATTGGATAAGTTTTTTAGTAATACATTTTTTTAATATTTCACTAGGCTGACATTTCGTTGTGCCGTCAGACCATAAAACAAAGGATAGACATATCTTCCTCTGCGTCGCCGGTCCCAAAAATGGCAACCCTGTTGGCTTTTACTATAGACTGAACCAGCAGCGGCGGCTCGTTTCTAGCAAGCAATTTAATGTGTTTTTGCCAATTTTAAGTATCTGTCAGACGCGTAGTCAGAAATTCGGACTTAGGAGTTCAAAATCAGAAAGCAGGTGATATATTTTGCGGTCCCTTTGATTTTCCTTGTAAGAGGAAAGTATTGTAATCGTATAGAAATCACCCTCCGAGATTTTTGCAGATCTTCACGTTTCAGGGATGTTGAAATTCTCAAATCCGTCTGTCTGTCTGTTTGCGGTATAGCTAAAAAACTACTTATCCGATTGATTTCAAATTTTAGTCAAAAATCAAGAGTCTTATGGGGATGACATGGTAATATTTATGTACAAATTCAATATGACGGAACAAAATGACGGTCTAATAAAATATGAAATAAAATATTACTAAAAAACTACTAATCCAATTTACCTCAAATTTTTCCCAAAAATCAAGTGTGACCTAGGAATAAACTGGTGAGGAGTCTTTATAGCTAAACAAATTAGCGGCCTAACTAAATGTTTACAATATCAGTATCAAAAAACTATTTATCCAATTAAGTTGAAATATTACACAAAAATCAAGTGTGAAAAAGAGATAAACCTGTAAAAATTGTTATATCCTATATCGTCACCGTCATATGAAAAGTGCGTAAGTCCACTTTTTTCAGAAATTGAGATTTTAGTCCCACCTATTTAAGCAGTTTAATATCTACGGTTAAGTGTTAAAATTTTAAGCTTCCGTTAATAGATGTCGCCGCAATACTACGAATGAAACATGCGCAAGTCCAACGGTATCTACGATAGTATGAATATTGCGTAAGTCCGCGCTGTTAATGCCGTTGTTAATATGTAAGGGTTATTTTGCAGTGTTAAGTTTATTTGACCGTTTTCCTTCAAAACAGTATAGTTTTTATGAAATAGTTGTTAAAAAGCATCGCAGAATACTTCAGGTATGTACAGAAATGTATAATAATATATAAATTTGGTTTGGTGTTATTCTATTTTTAGTATTTAAGTCCTATACATTTTACCAGGAGTTAGGCATTTTTCATTATCCGCACAAAAGGAGTTGCGCATTTTTCATACTTAAAAATGGTATAAATTGTGTGGAATTTTTATGGAAATTTCTAATATTTTTAGTTTCCAATGATGCTAATTACTCATTATGATTCAAATTTTTATATAGGTACAGAAAAATTAGCTTTCTCAAAATAAAATCAAATAATTTTAGAATAAATTTAACTTGTTAAGGATATGTATGAATCAACAGTTAATTGGTATATATCATTATATTATTTATATACGACTTGTCTTTTTTTCCAGAATGAATCAAAATTCAAGAAGTTTCAAAATTTTGAACAAAGTTCTTACAGAAAGTAAAATCGATACATCTAGTACACGTACTAGAATTGCCTAAAAGCTTAGATCTTGATAATGATAAAAAGACGGATAATAATGAATTATCCCTTGCAATAGAAAATCTGCAACAAGATTGTTTTAAAGCTCAAAGAATACTAAATAATGAAAATATGGATCCTAACATAGCTAATGCAGATTTTGTTACCGAACTAATTGAACTTGACACCATCGACAATAATTTAGATTCCCTAATAGACATAGATTTTCTCAATAATATTTCAATAATTGAAGAACAAGAAATAGGAATTGCCGAAAACAGTATTTTCAGTAAAAATGTTATTTCACATAATGGTTTGAAGTATAGTAACTTTTTAAGAACAAAATCAACTGATATGGAACAAGAAAAGCAAAATGAAAATAACTCAGATAAAGATTGGACTGAAAGCGAACACAGCTTAGAAGAAAATCACCAAAATACTTCAGAAAACGATAAAACTAATATTTATGAGAAAGACGAAATCGGCGGCAGCGTAAGAGATGATGCCGAGGAGATCAATAGAATTGAAAACAACTCAGAGAAAGAAAGCCATATTGACTAAGCAAATAAAAAACGGAAACGTAAAAAAACAGATTGACCGATAGTAACGACTGGGAATATAATAGTAATAAGAAGAAAAGAGAAAAAGGAGAAATATATTTAGGAAGAAAAGACAATACATTTTCGGTAAAAAATGCTGCAGGAAAATAAAAAATCGTTGTTTATGTTCAAAAGAAAAAAGGAATGCATTTGAATATTACAAAATTAAAGAAGAAGAAAGTCAGCTCGTTTTCAAGAATTCTGGAATTATTCTTGGAAAGAGAAACAGGTCTACGTTTTAGGAAGAACGACAGTAACAGAAACTAAAAGAGCGAGAAACAGAAAAGATGACAGCATAAGCCGAATACGAAAAAAAAAGAAGAGAGAGTTAGGGTATGTAAAACTATGTTCTGCAACACTCTTGGAATGTCTTCAAGAACAATCACCGTTTGGGTTCAAAAAGGCCTTTATTTATCAGAAAACTGCCACATTAATGAAACTGACTCTAATTCAGCAAAAGAACTTGATGAAGACCTTGAAAGCTCTGCAGAACTCGAAATCCAAAGAAGACTCGAAAAAAAAATCATCGATCAGAGAATTTCTTATGTGTCTACCGAAATTAGAGTCGCACTACTGCCGCAAATCCACCTCCAAACTATATTTGGAACCACGATGGAAAAACAAATCTGAGCTTTACACTATTTACAAAAATTCCTGGTGTAGTGAAAACAACAATGACAATGCTTAAGTATGTTTTTGAAGAAATTAATTTATAAGCATTATATAATAATTTCTTCATTATTATATAATGTATGTATTTATTATTTTAAAAATTATACTCAACGTTTAAAAAAAATGAAAATTGCCTAAGTTCAGATGACGAGACGATATAGCGAGTGAAATTTGCCTAAATCCATTGGTTTCATTAAAAATTGGATTTTTTTTATCCGTTGCTTATAACAGTTTTAGTAAAAGACTGTAACGTAACATTAGACGGGAATAAACCGCAAAGCAAAAATATCTTCGTTTTAAATCATTTTTCTTGTCTCCTGTAAAATGTAGCTTTTCGGACTAAGGCACTTTTCATATGACGGTGACGATATGGCGAAACAAAATGGCAGCATAATTTAATGTTTAAAAAGTCAGTAAAATTCCATTACCTACAAAAAAAAGTCTTTTTTATGGAAATAGGACCGATAAATAAATCAAAAATTTAAAAACAGTATGTATATTTGTATATTCGTAAGTATGTATGTATGTATGTTCATATGTACGTATTTATATATGTATGTATGGATGTTAGAAAAATAAATTTTAAAAAAATCAGAGCATTGTTCTTTGCCCGGGACATTCCTCAAAACAAATTCCAAAACCAACATTCTATTTGTAATTTCTTATAAAGTAAGACTTGGGTACTTTGGTTCAAAAATTAAGCCCTTTTAACAGAACCTTCTTTCTAATATAAAAAAATGACACATTGACATTTATATAATGTGTTAATTTGTTAGAAAATTACTATATGGATATAAAATATGTTATATATATGTGTGTGGTGGAATCCGTTACGAGGAAAGTTCCGGGTAAAAGGAAATTTACCGATCTTAAATAATGCTGCAAAATGTTAAAAGGTTTTTATATTCTTTCATGAATTTTCAATTAGTTTAATGTCAAGTAAGCAGTTATTGATTTAAGTGACAGAATAATAATAATAGTTTTACTAGGAACTGAACAGGTAAATACGTTATTGATATGAATGAATTGTTGTAAAGTTACTCGTTAAGTCGTAAGGGATGTAAGTTTGGCGTAGCGTCGTTACTAGTTCTATTTGGTTATATTTTTATTACTAAATTTTTGTAATTTTTTAAAGACCTTAGTTAAGTACTTAGGCAATAAAACAATGTTTTATAGTCTAAGGTTAATTACTGTGTGTAGTTTTTTGATATACATATAACTGTGTTATGAAAATATATAAACATATTGGAGTAATTCATTCAACATACACCTATCGATATAGTGCAGAGGGAAGAAATTCAATCTATGTTCCCGTGTTAAATGTAAATAGTTGGGTCTCTCTTGTTTTTATAGTCGAAGGTTGTGCTATATTGGATTTTTACCAAAATGTTACCAGGTCCTCCCCATATGACCCTAAATGTTTGGCCAAAATTTGAAGTCAATCTGGAAAGTAGTTTTTTAACAATGCCACGAACAGACAGAACGACAGACAGAAAGACGGAATTGAGAACACATATTTTTCGGCATCTAGGGGCCCTGAAACTTGAAGATCTAAAAAAAATCTTAGAGGGTGATTTTTTAAGATAACAGTACTTCCCTTTTACGAGGGAAGTAAAAATTCTTGTTGCACTATTTATTATGGCCAGCAGTTTAGTTGTCCAAAAATAAAATTATCCCAGGCATTTATTTAGGGCTACAACTTACCAAATGAAGCAGCGATACTAGATTATTTTTCACTTTTAGTACATTTTAATAAAGGCCGGTTTCTTAAAACACGTTTTAAATATTATTTTTTGAGCTGATTTAACGATTACCTACCATGTACCAGGTACCACGCCTCAATTAATCCGCCATATCTTTTCTTCATCTATAATGAACCATTTACAACACACTGCACACCGAATACAAATACCATTTAAAGTCCTTATTAGAATTGGAGTAGAAAACATAATTCGCGTTAAAGGTGAACTATTGCGATATGTTTTTTAAGAATATTTGAATGTACTTTACAGTCGACTTACTATAACAAATTGGTAGTCAATCTTATAACGGCCGACGGTCATATTTGTATAAGTATAGTACATAATTGGGAAAATCGACAAGTTTAAAACCTATATTTGTAACAAATCTCACTGGTGTGGTTCTAGGTCTGGTTTTAGAAGAGGCTATTTCTTAATCAGATAATGGCTTTAACAAATATGAACTTTAAAATTACTTTTGGGCGAAGGTATTATAATTCACCACTAAAATATTCGAAAGTGCAGAGGCGTTCCTCGGAGAAAAAGAGCAACTAATAAAGAAATCATGGTTCTTGAGATTAGACCGAGTTAAATTAGAATTACTGTCCGACGTTTCTCCTTTAATTGCACGAGGCATCTTCAAGGATCTTTACTCCACTAGATCTAAACTCTAAATGAGCTCGGATTTTTTTTTGTGTCGATGGGGAATGCTTTTACGCACGACTCCATCCCGGTTGGGATGGAGACAGTGTGGGACTCGCATTACTGCCAGATTGTTACACCTGACAGATTGCCATACCCACTAAACCCCACCGGGCCCCCATCAGATGGACCGTCATTGGGCAAGCCCAAGGTTCCTTCAATGGGGTTGATGCCGTCCTTCCGGGGATGACCCTTTAAAAGACATGGACCTCTAGGGGAGTGTGTTTCCTCTTTGGCATGGAGTCTTTGTGCCGTCTCTCGTTACTGGTATATCTGAAAAGAAAAATGTCGTTAGTGATATAGTCGTCTTACCTGTTGGTGTTACTTTTGTTGTTCCGTCCTCCTGCCTGTCCAGTTGCCGCTGCCAACGTCATACTGGCCCTGGGTCCAGTTTGCCGATGCCAGGTTCCTCCGTCCATCCGCGTGTTGGTCTTCTTAGTGTGCCCTCTTCTGGGCCCTCAGTGTCACTGCTGTTCCGTGTCCTTGCAGTGAGGAACTGAGAAGGGGTGTTCTTTTACCTCAGGTTCAACTGCAGCTCACACCGGAGCCAGCTGTGGTACCTGGGGGTCCTCTTCTTGGAACTTCTATTGGCCACATGAGCTACTTAAGTATTTTTGCAAGTAAGATCTAGCTTCTGAGGAGCACGGAGACGCAGAAGTTTCGATTTACCTGCATCCATCCTCAAGCAATTTGAACTCAGAAGTCCGTGTCTTGGTCTTCTGTGTCTTGTCCTATTGTTGTAATTTGGAGCTAGTGGATCATAGTTTACCGGGCCTCGTAGACTTTCGTTATGGTGGTTTTCGGCTGCTCTAAAAGCTCGGGTAGCCTTTTGTTGCATGAAATCTTCAATTTATGTCCAATGAAGATCTCTCTGCAAGTCCTCGTTTCTGATGAACCATGTGGCATCTGCCGCCATCCTTATCAGTTTATTTTCTGTCCTCTTGATCTTCAAAAGATTTGTTTTTGACGCATAGCCATAAGCTGTGGAGCCGTATGTTAGCTGGCTCCTTGCTACTGTTTGGATCAGTAGCAGCTTTTCGGCAGAGCAATGGATAAAGTTCATTCATTGCCTGCCTAGCTTTGGTCCTCGCTGCGTTGATGTGCTTGGTCCAAGTCAGTCCATGGTCATACCTAGGTACTTGACCTCGTTGGACCAGGGGATCTCTACTTCTCCAACTTGGATTCTGGCTCTGGCAGTCAGTCTCCTTCGTTGGAAAAGTATAGCCTGGGTTTTCTGGGGGTTGATCTTGACTTTCCACTTAATGCACCAGTCATTAAGGTCGTTTATGTCCTCTTGCAGTCGCCTTCCCAAGATACGGGTGCTTCTGCTTTTGTGTAGGATGGCGGTGTCATCTGTGTAGAGCGCTGTTATGCCCTCGTCTCCTCTTGGGACATCGTGGGATAGATGGAGTACAGTATGGGTCCCAGCACCGACCCCTGTGGAACTCCTGCTATCAGTCCTCTTTGTTCAGATTGGGTGTCATTCACTTTGACGGAGAGTGTCCTGTCTCTTAGATAGCTGCGAATTAGTTTAATGCTTCTTCTCTCGTATCCGGCCACTGACATTTTGTACACTAGTCCTTGGTGCCACATCCTGTCGAAGGCCCTCTCGATGTCTAGGAAGACTACTCCTGTGGCTTCTCTGTTGTTGAATCCTTTCGTGATGTATTCTGTAGCTCTGAGGACTTGTTGTTCAGATGAGTGCCCTGCCCTGAAGCTGAATTGCTCATCTGGGATGGCATCTAGCTCATAGCGCAGTGCAGAGAGTAAACTTATGGACCTGTAGTTTTGAGGTTGGGTACGGTCCTTGCCTGGTTTATCGAGGACATTGACCTCCGTCTTTTTCCACATGCTAGGGAAGTGGCATGTCCTTATTACAGTGTTGATGATGCTGGGAAGTTGTTGTTGTTGGGAAGTATTTGAGCATCTTGTTGGTAATGCCATCGGCTCCAGGGGCTTTTTTCACTTTTAACCTCTTTATTATGTCTCTGACTTCTCCAGGGGAGACAGAGTTGGGTTGTGATGAGGAAGAACCTGTGTATCCAGATCCCTTACATCTCATTGACCTCTTCTGTAGGCTTGGTTGGGGTGATGGTTTAGCTGACCCTGCTGTACAATGGCATCAGCAAGGATCACGGCTTTATCTTGATCTGTGTAAATACGGCCGCTTACACCTTGAAGAGGAGGTATGGGTCGTTTTTCAGACCTTAGGGCACGCTGCATTTGCTATGCAGTCTGGTGAAATGTATTCAGGGATCTCACTTTTTCACTCCACTTGTTATCCCGGTATTTCTTGAGGCTGACCCTCAGGAATTGAGAGTGGCGATTTAGTACAATCCTGTCTTCTTCCTCCCGGGTCCTGGCGTAGACCCTGCGGAGTCGTCTATTTATCCAGACCTCAGCTTTTAGAGGTTCCGGGAGGTCTTCTGTATGCCGGTGCCTGTTTATCTCTTCCACTACTGTGTTTTCATGGAACGTAGTCAGGATGGCTATCTCTAGGTGTCCTACGGCCTCCTCTAGTCCCTGAGGAGCGCGGATCTCAGGGATTTCGATTAAGGTTTTCCTTTGATAGGCCTTCCAGTTGGTTGTCTTCTTAATACGATGGTTCACTCTGTCAAGGTTCACGCCTAGTTGTAGGAGTACTGGGTTGTGATCTGAGGTTCCTTCCTCGAGATTGTTTATGTCCAGCTCTTCCCTGCTGTTTTTCAGGAGTGCAATGTCTAGGACTGAGGGCCTCCCATATCCACGGGGGAGGTGGGTAGGCTGCTCGGGGCCTATAATGGCGAGCCCATGATCTTCGCAGAGTCTGGACAGCTTACGACCATCGTTATTGGTGTAAGAGCAATGTCATTCTTCTGACTTACAGTTGAAGTCTCCTATGATGATTTTAGGGGTGTGTCCTCTTAGTTTTAACTCCTCGTTTTGTTGTACTGGCATTTTATTTCAGTCTGCGAAGCTGTTCCTCCACAGCTTTTGTAATTCTTGGTATTATATTCTCAACAATTGACGGCATCATTCCTGTAACTGCCTGTAGGATGGCAGCTTGTAGATCTTAGGGAGGACTGGATGTTTTGTCCTTAGATGCAATTGGTTTTGCCTGTGTTTAAGCATTGTCCTTAGTGGGTTTGTTTTCCCCCTTAGTAGGTTTTGGCACTGGCTTGAAATTTGCCCATGAAGCGACAGGTGTCTTTTTGGGAGTGGGGAACTTGGGACAGCCCCTGTAGCTGGCAAGGTGCCCACTTTGCCCACAATTTGCATAAGTAGCGTTTTTTGTGCCGTCTTCACAAACCGGCAGATTGCATGTACAACCTATTTTTTATTTAAATGGAAAATTTAACGTGTTAAAAAATTTCGTAATTTGATTAATTTTATATGCTTATTTAAGTCGGAATTAACGAATTTGTATCACTAAAATATAACACGCCAAACTGTTTTCATAAAAAAACACTAACTTTAGAATTAAAAGTGTATGTACCCAAAAATCCGTAATAAGAAAATATTAGATTTTTTGTCATTTCATGCCTCTTTTAAATCCTTCACCTAAATCGATTATGCCTAAAATCAGTCCGGTTGACTCGTGAGCTAATAGATATACCGAGATATTCTTTGATAAAAATGGATTTTTACACGTTGTGAGAAATTTGAGACATTTAAGACGATTTAGGTAAACAAAAAAGAATATTTTAACAGTATTTGTTCTCATCTTGCAGACGCAGAAGTACTATTGTTTACATGAAAGGTTTTTATAATATTCCGATTTCACGTATTTTTTCACCCGATGATCGAACGATATTTTTTATTTTATTGTGTGCCCATATTTTCCTAAATACATCTCTGGCTAGGACCCGACTTTGCCAGCCGGAGATTTTCGGAAACTTCCGCAATAATTCGGCCCTATCTGTATATCGTATTTTTGTGTTATTTACCAATATTATGTTTTTTTTAAATGGGACACCCTGTGTATTGGTTGACGGTTCGATAGGGTTTTTTTATCTATTCAAATACATATAATTTGTGGTATTTATTTTAAAAAACAACCACAATTTTTGCATTTTAAGGAAATTTAAACAAAAATCAAAGTGGCTATGGATAAACAAATAAATAAACAATTGTATGCGAATTGTCAACCTGTCAAGTTTTGATAAGTAATACCTAATGGTTGAGTTTTTACCTCGTTATCTTATATTTTTAAATATTTATTTACTCATTTATTTATTTCCCATTTATATTTTCTTTATTGTTGAAAATGACTGAAAGGCGAAGTTATGTAAATTTTGAAAAGTATGATATGTTAGTTTGTTACATACAGTCAAATGAAAATAATGTTAAGGCTGCGACCCTTTATTATAACAGGTATGTAGGTATCTAGTGAACTAGTAGTTAGTAAAATCTATTATAAACCGTGGTAGGTATATTTAATCGGAGGGGTAGGTGTTTTACCTCTGGGTATTTAAATTAATTTTCCACGGATGTCATTGTCCTAACTATCTGTTTTCTGATAATTATTAAGAGAACAATTAATATCTAAAAGGTGAAAATAATTTTAGGTATCCTGAGCGACGACAGCCTTTTGCCACAATATTTTCAAGACTGAAAAAAAATTTGAATGATTATGGAGCGTTTATTCAGCCGCGACCAAAATCATATAATAAAAAAAATCGCAAAAATGATGAAATCAACGTCGTGGCCTATGTCGAGGCAAACCCTTCAGTTTCATGTAGAGCTACTAAAGCTGGAGTCGGTGTTATTAAGTCTAGAGCACAGATAATATTAAAGAAATACAATTTTTTTCCGTACAAAGTAAACATAGTGTAGCACTTGCACCCTGGCGATGCCGAACGTCGAGTACATTTTTGCAATTGGGTCCAACTAAACGTTAGAGAAAATGTAAATTTTTCAAGGATGGTTATATGCACCGATGAAGCACACTTCTCAAGTGCTGGCATTTTTAATCAACAAAATACCAGATACTGGCATCAGGAAAATAAACATTCAGTATTTGAGCGGGAGCACCAAGGTCGATTTGGCTTTAGTGTTGCATGCTACATTTTGGGCACACAACTCGTTTATCGAATATATGAAGGAGGTCTCTCAGGGGTTCGTTACCTAGAAATATTGCAGGAGATAATACCGGAGTTGTTGGATAACGTTCCTCTAGCGCATCTTCTTTCAGCAAGATGGCGCACCTGCACATAATTCTAATTAAGTACGCCTGTTTTTGGAAAATTAATTTCCTCGAAAGTGCATAGTTACTAATGGACCAATAAGGTGGCCAGCGCGGTCTCCCGAAAACGGAAATCATTTTCAGCAATGTAAATAATAAATAAGAAGTAAACTAAACCATTCAGTATTTGTTTTGCTAAAGCTATATTTTAAAAAGTTTATGTTGAATTGTTAAATTGTTGAGTTGTTATGTTAAAATTGTTCAATTTAAATTGTTAAATTGTTGAAATGTTATGTCGAAATTGTTAAATTTAAATGGTTGAAATCTCGAATTGAATTGTTTTTTACTTGTTACTTGTTTTTGATGTTTTCTTAAAATTGTTATTGATGTTTGGTAATATATTTATATTACTTAAATATTTAGTATAAAATCTTAATTGAAACTCCAATTTAAGGTATCTGTCAACCAATATACAGGGTGTCCCATTTAAAAAAACATAATATTGATAAATAACTCAAAAATGGTAGGTTATAAAAAAAATCTGACTACGCCACTGGATTCTCCGTAAAAAACTGCGTAACAAGCAGTTTTTACCTTTTTATATCTCAAACCGTAAGCGAGCTACGAGGGGGTCCCAAAATGCAGTATTTTCAAAATCATCCTGGTTATCAGAAACGAAGCGGGCTGGGAAATTTTTGTTTACGGCATCTTTAGTTTCACAAAAATCGAGCACAGTGTTGCGAAAACCGCAAGTCTCTGTCTTTTCAAATAGCCGACATACTCCGTAAAAGCGAAATTTGGACAACCTGTACTGTCTGTAAATTGCTGGCGAGGTTTTGCTTTTGAACCGCTTCCTGTTTTAGAAATGCAGGGCACGCCACTGGATGGTATATGTTTGCATTTTTTCTTTATCGATATGTCGGTTTTTCCATGCACTTGACCAAATGGAAAACCCCGTATTGGTGACTAGAAACGCACCGTAAGTTACATAAATACATAAAATTACATGATAAAATATGATAAACATAAATGCATAATTAAACTTGCTGGAGATTAACAAGATCACGGCAAAATGAAATGCTAATCGGCATAACCAGCGCAGTGGTCATCCGCTGCATAATAGATATATTATTACAGAAAATGTATTGTTAGAAAATTAATTATAATACTATATAATAATACAGCAGTATTCAATAAAATGATTAAGTGACCGGAGTATATAAATAAAAATATAGATAACTCTTTGATTAAATTACTGGAAGGGGGCACAGCGGATCATTAGTCCAATAAAAGCGATATTGTAACACCGTAATATATTGTGCGATTCTGAAAGTTGGCATACTTATGCATTTTAAACCGACTTCAAATAAGGAAGTTCTCAATTCGTTTGTTCGCGTGCATTGCCTAAACGGCTTGGCCGATTTTGATGAATCAAATGCCAAAGTGTAGAGGATGTTTCTTTGGTGGTCCTGTACATTTTGATTTGAAATCCGTTCACCCATTTTTTTTGTAATAATAATATAAAAAAAACACAGGTATAAGGGCGATAAAGGCAGTGAGTTTTGTAATTAACATTTTTTTAAATACCTTTTTCAAACTAAAGCAATGAAGTGTGTAATATAAAAAAAGGTAAAAAGGTATCTCTTTTGCTATCTCACTATGTATTTTTATGTTTACAGGGTGACCATAAAAATGTGCAAAGTCAAAATGTAGTATTTTACTTGACATTTTCGAAAAAAAAGGTATTAACCGATTACCCTCATTATAATTTTTATGTATGTATACAGGTGGTGGTAAAAAAAGTTAGTAAGTATTTATTATAAAATCTAATATTAATAGTGTCGTTTACTTCTCTATTCGTCGCTTTTTGTTTTATGTTATATACAATTGGATTTCCATATACTACAAATTATAATATTCTTAAAAAATGTAACTTGTAAAAATTTGCAAAAAAGTCAGAAATAAAACATAAAAAAAAATATAGACATTTTGAAGTCGGCGCCCAAATAATGATTTCCCAAGCTAAGGCTCTCGGCCATATCTCAAAAAGTATTCACCCTAGAATCTTGGAGAAAAAAAAATTGTAGATAATTAGGCTAAGAAAAACACTGGAAATTATTTTGAACTTTCTAAGTCCATCGCTAGAGGGCGTAACACAGACCACGAAATTAATATTACGGTTTAAATAAAAAAACAAATGGTTATTATTTGGTAAAAATAGTTTTATTGTAAATTGCTGATCATAATAAAATTCTTTTGTATTAACCGCTTATTTCTTGTCATAATTGTCTTGTCAAATAAGGGGTGGGGGAAGGTACGAATGGTTGATTACAAAATAGGTCATAACTTTTTCTTGTATCAATCGATTTCAAATTGGACTCATCTTAAGGGGCTTTTGTAAGTGCTTTTACTAAAATATTACAATTATCAGTTTAAGTCTATTGCTAGTTGGTAGATGATTATTTGACAAGTCAGAAAAAAGCGGTTAATACAAAAAAGTTGTATTATGATCAGTAATTTACAATAAAACTATTTTTACCAAATAATAACCATTTGTTTTTTGTTTAAACTGTAATATTAATTTCACAGTCTGTGTTACGCCCTCTAGCGGTGGGCTTAGAAATTTGAAAATGATTTCCACTGTTTTTTTTGGCCGATATACCGATAAAAAATTTTTCCCCAAGATTCTAGGATTAATACGTTTTGAGATGTGGCCGAGAGACATCCTTAGCTCACCCTGTACATATCAAAATATACATACACGTATTACCTATACTCACTATTAACCATAAACTTATTAACCTAATACAGGTTTTAATGTTATTCAGACACGGTCACGTTACTATTTTGAAGTCGAACTACCGAGTAAATTTGGACGCTGCTGTGGTTGGAGTTGCTTTATAGTTTACATTTTGTTTATCTTCTATAACACGACCGTCAATAAAATCCTCATGCACTAATCTAGCCAACAGTTGCAAGGCCCCCAAAATATTTCTGCGCATGTCTAGATCGATATCCGAATTCGTTATTGGTCTGTTTGGACATTTATAAATGTCCTATAGGAAGTCGATATTACGATTTCACTTTGGGCTCAGCGATTTGATGGAAATAGCAGCTTGCGCTTGAGAAGTTCCAAAAAGGGGCCCTGAGAGCAAGTAATTCGGGCATCAGTTTTAAAAAATATAAAGCTAGCTATAAATTTGATTTATATGTAATGTAATATGAAATACATTAACTATATTTGGTAATGGCTGGGTGAGGCTGCTGTTGACACTCTTAAATCTCGTTTATTTTTGTTTCTTTTTGTTTTTATCTACCATTGTAGCAGTCCAAATTTAGAAAATGTGTGGAAAACTCTCATCAGCACTGAAAATTTACTTTAAGATGTAATTATTATACAAATCAAACGTAATTTTGATTTCAAACATCTTTCCGACTGTTCCCATCGCCATGCTTGTTTTTAATTTGATGTGCGACGTTGCCATATTCATAATTAAAGAAATACCTATAAGTTATAATGCACGTAAAACTAATTTTTTTTAATAACAAAACTTAATTAATAAAAATGCGGATTAGGTTAGGTTAGGATTAGTTAGGTTTTTTGTAAAGAAAGCGCGCGGTAGCGTGTCAACCGAATTCCGAGTCTATATTGAAAGCGGGATGTTTCTGTAACAAAAACTATATTGTTAGATGGATCTGTCCCGCTAACGTTAGGTTAGCCCAAGTTCGTCAATAAAACCTTCATTAAAACTATAATAATAACAATAAATAATTACAATTCCGTTGCCCAAATAATTTTCAATTGGTCATTTCATTTCCTCTAACAAATTGGTAAATCTAAAATCTGGCAACATTGCGAAATTTTTCGTTTTAAGGCTGTCAAATTGTGACCGAGTGTGACTTTTAATTAATGTTTTTTAGGAAAACTCTTGCATATCCGGCAATTTTTATTTTTGAGATGTAGTATTATAAATGGGTACTTTCTAGAAAAAAACTAAAATATGCAAAAGGCTCTTGTAAAGAATTTTACCCATGGAATTTAACAAAAAAACTGAACTTGTTTTTGGCGTATCGCTAAAAACATATTTTTCACAAACTTAATTTATGAACTACGCAAAAGACTGATTATATTATAATGCTTTATAACACAAAAATGATTATTTCTAACTAAAAGTTAGAAGTAATTATTATATTAGACATTATTAAACGTTTTTAAACATAATTACAGCTGCTAAATAAAGAGCGAGCGGGAGTGTCGTCTGTTGGACGGAAATCCAGTGTGCTGGGAATGCTACGTTGCCAAGTTTATTTTATATATGATCTATATAAATTATAAGGGAAAAACAAAATGCATTTGTGGGTTGTGGATCGGTACCAACAGGTGCGCGAAAGCACTAGGTGGATTGGTACCAGGTTAGCATCAGGTTAGGCGTCGTAGGCTTCATCGTTAAAGCTCTAAAAGACGAACAACAGCGTAGAGCATCACTGGCGAAAGCCTAACATTCGACATCGGCCCAGAGATTAGTGTTGACGGCACTAGGTAGATTGGTACCGGGTTAGCACCAGGTTAGGCGCCGTAGTCATCATCACTAAAGCCCTAATATAAAATGCGAACGACAGCGAAGTGCATCACTGGCGAAAGTCTAATATTTGGGATCGGCACAGGGATCCAAATGCGTTACTGTCGGGAGACAAACATGAAAAATTTAATACAAAACAATAATGTAAGTTTGGCAACAATGCAAGATAGCCTTTCTTCAAATTGTCATATTAAGGAATATGGCGCATTGAAATACTGTGAAAATATCAAATTTCTGTTTGGTTTTTTTAATAGAAAAAAATTTCTTTTATTTTCTTAAAACAGTTAAATGAAGGTAAACTTTCTATTTTATATTAAAAAATTATCAGATTCCGTGGCTTGAATTGTTTACAAGACCCTATGCAAAAATCGTCTTTCAGGATAGTTTACCGGACCCAAAATGTCTATATTTAATAAATAAATAAAATATTATTTTTTAATTTTTAGCGGTTTTTTTTTGAGTCGGTTATATTTTAGCACAATTCCTAGCCGCATATGTCGAAAAGAATAGACATCTAAAATATTGTTGCGAATTTAGCCCTAGTTATAGATTTGTTAAGATTTAGATGAATTTATTTATTATTTGTTATTATTAAAGTAGACTTACCTCGCTAAAAACATATTTTTCACAAACTTAATTTATGGCACTGATTATATTAATCTTTATCCATGTAACGACTATGATAGTGTCAAAAATCGTTCTCGAATGTTCTGTTAGGCTTAATTCTTCTCACCATGTAATATTTAGATTATTCTAGAATTTTATAGATCATTCCATCCTTTTCTAAAGGCTATATAAGTGCGCCGCGAGGCCACATTCTTCCAGACTTTCATTTAGAAACTCGATTAGCACCATTAATCAAACAACTAGACTAGCAGCTGACATTATTAATGGTTTTAACAGGAAAAAAAGCTCTGGCGCTATTTTCCTTGACATAAAAAAAGCCTTTGACAAAACATGGCACTCAGGCCTAGTGTTAAAACTCATTAGAGCGGGTATCTCAAACTATTTAGTTAAAGCAGTTCACTATTTTTTACTCAATAGAACATTTGTGGTACATGTAGATGGCTTTACCTCCACTCCTAGGCCAAGGGCGGGAGTGAAGGTTCTCTCTCTCCCCTATTATTTAATGTGTTTATTTCTGACATTCCGACCAACAATTACACCAATCTCTATCTTTTTGCAGATGATACCACTCTAATGTCTACAAATAAAAGCTTACACATATTATCATCCAGGCTTCAAAGGCACATTGGTGCCATTCAAGTCTGGATGAATCACTGGAAGTGGGATCTTAATCCCTCAAAAACTCAAGCTATTATTTTCACAAAAAATAGTAGAATCCCTACTGCTAAAAATTGAGATTAATTGGTCTAAGCAAATTAAATATTTGGGAGTAATATTTGATAGAGGCCTTAGGTGGTCTGCGAATACTGATTATAGTATTAAGAAAGCTAGAAGTGTTCTAGCTCAATTATATTCATTATTGCACCAAAAAAGTAGTCTTAATATTAAAAACAAGATCACACTTTTTAAACTCTATATTAGACCAATTCTAACCTACGCTTCACCCACGTGGAGTACTCATCATAAAAACCAGTCAAAAAGACTTCAATCGCTCCAAAATAAAATAATCAGGATCATTCTAAACGCGGGGCGAGAGCTTGGACGACTTCATTAACAAACTTAATTCAAATTATTTCATAAGGGCCGAACTTGCTAACAATGACCTCATTACCAAAACTCATGACTTCTCCCAACCACGTAACAAATTCAAGCTCCCTAGAGACTGTCTTTTACCTAGAATTTAAACTATCCCCCCCCTCCCCAACTGGGATCCTCCCTCCTATGACTTTTTCCCCTATCCTTACAATTTGATTGTTTTCCCGAGGAATGAGGCCATTCGGCTGACATAAGAATCGAAGAGGACCCCGAACATATTTTGATTCAGTTGTAATTGATATTTCGAAGTGTTAACAAGCTCATATTGACAAGTTTAAAGTTACCTTAGTTACGATTGTTAGGTATAACCAGTGTTTACCTGTGATACCTGTAACCTGTGTTTTGAATAAAAGGAGTGCATTCAGAAACTACGTGTTTGTATACCGGCCAATCCGGAACAATATTGTAAAACTTTGCGCCTTAACAGCTTAATATTTTTGGACGCCATTCGAAAGGGCAGAAAAAAATATTACTTTTGTATGTCCCATCCAAAGTTTTGATCCAACGCATCGTTTTTAAGATAATGAGTATAAAAAGTTTTTTCTTAATTTCGTTAAAAAAATAGTCGCGATAGACGAATTCGAATTTTTTAAATCTTCAGAAATTAATTTCCCAAAACTTCCGCAAAAAATAAGACATTTGAATAAAAAAAGTTGCATTTTGAAGGTGAAAGGTCTAACTATTGATATCCAGAGGGGCTAAAAAATGTACAAAATTGGCCAGATTTCAAAGTTGACCTCTGATCTAATTTCATTATTTGCCTTTAATGGACAAAGTATTAGGATTTCTTGAATGCCTAATCTAGTATCTTTGTGAATTACATGGAAATTGGAAAATAATTAACAAAGATATGACAAAATTAAACAGAAATTTTTTCTCAAAAAAAACTTGGCCGAAAAATTACAGCAAACGCACGAAATTAGCCAGGAAAAATGTTTTTTGTTGACTAATTTGTTTATGGGCACCTTTCTTTAACCTGACGAAAAAATCTAATCTTCGGAAAAGTTGTCTAAAATAGTCAATATTAATTTTCTTGACCTGAAAAATAAAATAGGTTCCTACGCTTACTTTAAGTGTACATGGTTGTTCAAAAGACACGCACAAAATTCATACCTACGCTTACTTTAAGTGTACATGGTTGTTCAAAAGACACGCACAAAATTCATACCTTCTGTACGAGTCATTTTTCACAAAAACGTGAACTAGTTTAAATGATTGCTCGTCTTTTTATAATATTTTCAGCCCCCTCCCTGCGACTTCTTAATTTGTAGGCACCCTAAATTTTTTTTTCAAATGACAAGCTAGGTCATGAGGGGGCTCTATGAGAAGGTCTTCTAAAACTGAATCCGATACTAGCAACAAATTAGGGGTCTGCTCATTTCGTTACAGTAAAACGATTCCACACAAGTTTTAAATTGAAATTTACTATCAAAGTAGATCCATGGTGTAAATGCATAATGACCTTGGTTACCATCAATTATTAGACCCCACCAACCTATCCACTAAATTAAAGGAAAATTTCATTGAATTATCTTGAAAGGATTGATTAAACGATAGTAGCATTTATTGTTGCCCCATACGTTAAGAAGCAACTTCATAATATCACATATTTTTACATATGCTGGTCAAAGGTACCCAAATTCTTGAATTTCTAGGACAGTTTCTTCCCATATTTGGTTATTTATTTGGCAAATACCTACACACATAAAATAATAAACAGTTAATCTTCCAGTTTGATCATTGGATTGTAAGAAAATGTTAGTATTTTGGAACTTTGGCATTTTTGAATTATGGTGCTCTCAGAAAGGCAGCGTATTGAATTAATTTTGATATTGTTGGGTTGGCGAGACAAAGTGCGAAGGCAGGAGTTTGTCAAGACCCATTAACTCTATAGGTTGCCTGGAGCGATCTTGACCTATCCCAACTCAGTGTGAGCGATCTACGTCACTCGGCGACCGGCTTGCTTTAGCACGGCATTGTCCATTCTCTTCATATATTAATCGATTTTTGTTCAAAATTGAAACTTTTTTGTTACAATAAAATGCAGCCTTCAAGATATAACTTATTATAATTTTAAACTTATGTTTAGGGATGTTGGTTCAAATTTTAACCAAGTTTTTTTGCTGAGTGCATTCCAAAAAGTTCGCATCGTAAGTCTCAAAAAATATTCTTGTAAAAGTTTTAGCATGACAAATATTCGAATAACTTTAGAAAATGTACATTTTTTCATACAAGATGCCCCAGTAGTGTGTTCTCGGTTTTGGTAATAATGGTTAGAGATAGAGAAAAACTTTAAATATAAATATTAGTATATAGGATTACTTAAATAGTTTTTTCATATATGAAACACCCTATATTTTATTACATATTTGAATTTTATTTAAAATTCTACGTCTATTTCGTATATTGTCCAGAGGCCTAAGTTTAATTGTTTTCGAGATATTGACATTTAAAAACTGGGATTTTCAATTTTGGACAGCTGTAGAGTCTAAACTAAACAGTTTAAATTAGAACAAAACGGTTTACACTTTCCTGATTTAGTTTTTAATAGTCTACCATACGTTTCTTCTCTATTTTTAACTGGTACCAAGATATCAACCAAGAACACACTATGGGGACAGGTTGTGTATATTATAAGTATTTTTTATATTTTATTAACTATAGGCATACTTTTTGCAGTAAACATAATTATTTAACTGTTCAAACATCTTAAAAAATACTCTAAAAAACATAACTGACAGCTATCGCAACGAAAACGTCAAGCTAAATAAGCAATAAACTGGCCGCCTTGTCAGATCGGGTCGCCAGTCGACGTCACGACCCCTGTCTCACCCGCGCGTCCCCCTCGCCCGATAGTTACTCATCGAGGGCCTTGGGAGTTTGTGTGTTGTTTAATGAAAAGTATCCCGAGAACACAATTATCCGGTCAAGTGCGAGTAGGATATTTCGTAAATTTAAAGAGCATGGGACAGTTAGGGATTTGCCTAAAACGGGCCGACCACCCGCTTAGATAAAGACAAAAAACTTGATATACTTCCATCGGTACAAGAAAGCTCACATTTTTCAACTAAAACTAAATAAAGATATCAGTAGAGCTTCTGTACAGCGATTATTTAAGAGCCAGAATTATCACTTGTATAAAGTGCATGTTGTTCAGGTACTTCTTCAAGATAATTGCGATAGGAGATTACAATTATGTGAAGAAATGCTGGGAAGATTTTCATTATATTTTCTCAAAATATTATCATCTCGATTTAATACCTGTATTAGCAGTAATGTTTCCTAACGAGAGGGCTCCAGATATTCCCTCTGAAAGAATATAATTTCAACAAGATGGCGCACCATCGCACTTTGGTATAATGTTTGAAGGTACTTGAACGAAATGTTTCCAAATCGGTGGTTAGGTCGTCACATTGAATGGCTACCAAGGTCTCCGGACAGTACACCATTCGAGTTCTTTCTATGTAGGCATTCAAAGGAGAAAGTGTTTAAAAATAGACCAAACAGCGTAGATAGAATAAGAATGGAGGTTACTAATTTACCAGCCAAAATTATTCGAAGTGCGGTTGATAGCATTTACCGCAGACATAGATGCATGTCAAGTTGAAGGTGGAGATTACTTTCAGCATTTGTTACATTAGTAGAATCAGGTGAGTATTAAGGATCCCCCTCAAATATTAATTTTAATTAAAAAACTTATGTGGACTCGTTTTACTGTAACGAAATGAGCAGACTTCTAATTTTAACATGACATGACCACATGACCTGAGTTGCTAGGGGTGCAGGGAGGCGGCTAAAAATATTACAAACAGACAAACAACCATTTAAACCACTTCACATGTTCAAGCGGCTTTGTGAAAAAATGACTCATACAGAAGATACGAATTTTGTGCGTTTTTTAACAACCTTGTATAAATCTACACAGGCAAGGTTGCGTCATATAGTGCCAACGTCGTGTATATAATGCTCGCTACTTAAGCCTGCTAGTCACTATTCGTCCATCAGTTCATTTGTCCGCATATATTCGGTTTGTCAATTCATATGAATGAACGAATTGGGGAGTCATTGAATTGATGTATATTTCATCCATACTATTTATACATTTATTTAATTCATTCGAATGCATTTCGATATTTGAAAATACACAAAAAACAAGATTCGGATGAATGGGTCGCAGACCCTCCACACTATGCGGATGATTGGACGAATCAATGAACAGTGACTAGCGGACTTTACTATTCGTTGATTCGAATTCGCCTATTTGTTGACTTATCAGCATAGTGTGGAGGGTCTCAGTCGTCTGTGCAATTCGATGCGCGACGATTCCTTTTGAAATGAATCAAGTAGGCTTCGACTTCGGCGACCCATACGTCCGCATCAAATCTTTTGTTTTTTTTGGTGTATTGTTTAGTCAGTTTAGAAATATTCGTCAATTCGCGTTATTTTTCGGTGTTTTTTATTGTTTCATTGTAATTGTTTCTGAGTGTTTGTTTATTTTATTATTACACAATTAAATTATAGTGCTTCAAGGAATTTATCTTTGGTTAAAACTTAAGTAAATTGATAATTTTACACTCTTCAGATAATTAACATATGTTTGACATATTTTTAAAATATTGCAATAAGAAGATACGACGACGGGGTTCAATCTCTATAATGTTTTTATGTAAACGAATTTAGTTAACTTTTATCACTTGATTAATTTACTGTCTTACCTATTATCTGTATATTAGTGTACATTTTAAATGTACTATTTCCTGTTCTTTCGAATGGTAAAGTCGATTTTTAAATTGAGCAATTAATTTCGAAGTTATTTTCGGATAAAGGTCGAAGGAAAAATGTTTGAAAAATTGAATTTCTGGAAATTTTTTGAAAACTTTTCTAGATTACACGACGTCAGCTATGTCATTTGCTACGTCAAACTCAACAGTTTTTTTGTAAATCACAAACCTTCACATTTTTTGGGAAAAAGCAAGAGTGACACCACTGAATTTCGACTTATACTCAGACTGCAAAATTTCATATTTAAATGTTTTTAATTGCAGTTTTTCGTGTTTTTTTTTCTGACCCTTTCTATGATGAAGTTGATTTCTCTATATCTTAAATTATTTTTTAATGCTAATTTGAAAAAAGGAAGGATAAAAATTGAAGTATCTAAAAATTTTTTCTGAAAAAGTCTGATTTTTCATAAATTTTTTCCAAAAAGGCAAAAAAAAACGCAAATTATGTCATGAGCATATATGCCGTAACGCATATAGTTTCGTCATAAAGTGGGGGGGAATTTCGTATTTGTAGTTGGGATCGAAAAAATGAAAAAGCAAGTTTTTGATATAAGCGCCTGTTTCGGTGAGATTTATTATGTCAAAAATATGCGTATATGAATTTCCGGACTATTTTTATCTCCTCCTTCGATTGGTGCATTTAGTTTTTTAATCTGATCAATAGTTTCGCTAGTATTATCCTTGTTTTGTTTCGACTATTCGATGCGCGACGATTTCTTTTGGAATTAATCAAGTAGGCTTGGACTTCGGTGGGCCATTCGTCTATATCAAATCGTTTGTTTTTTTTTGTGTATAGTCTAGTCAGTATGAATTTATTAAATAAACATTGCCTAGAATGGCGTTGACGGGCGGCATAACCTTAAAGTTCGTTAAAAATAGTGTGGATGAAATATTAGTCAATTCGCGTTATTTCTCGCAGTTCGAATTGTTTCATTATAGATGTTTCTGAGTGTTTGATTATTTTATTAATACATAATTAAATTATAACGCGTCAAGGAATTTATTTTCCGTGAAAATTTGAGTAAGTTGATAATTTTACCCTCTTCAGATAACTAACATGAAATATTTACACTTATACCCCCGTGTTCACTAAAAAGTTTTAAGAGTTAGAACAGGTCTAGTTGCCATGGTATTTAGAAGTCTTAGTTCGCCAGTTATGTTTCATTTATTTTGTAATTGTGATTTAGGAAATATTATTTGTTCAATTGCTGAAAATGCGATCTTAGACCTATAACTGTCAAGTTAAAGGTTATACGACGACGAGGTTCTATCTGTACAATGACTTTTACAAATTACATGTACATTAAATGTAATTTTTCCTGCTCTATCGGATGGTAAATTCGATTTTAAAAGTGAACAATTAATTTCGAAGTTATTTTCGAATAAAGGGTCGAAAATAAAGAGTAAAAAATGTTTCAAAAATTGAATTTCTGGAAATTTTTTGAAAACTTTTCTAGATTTCGCGACGTGGGTTACGCCATTTGAAAGATACTAAAAAACACGCATTTTTTGTTCCCTCCTACACTCAATAGTTTCTTTGCCAATCACAAACATTCACATTTTTTGAAAAAAGCAAGAATGACACCATTGAATTTCAACTTATACTGATGAAAATTGAAGTAAGATTTTTTTTGAAAAAGTTTCTCTGATTTTAGACAAATTCAAAGAAATAGGAAAATTATGTCATAAGCATATATACCCTAACGCGTATAGTTCGTCGTAAATTGAGTGGGAATTTCGTGTTTGTAGTTTGCATTCAAAAAATGAAAAAGCAAGTTTTTGATATAAGCGCCTCTTTCGGTGGGATTTATTATGTCATAGATATGCGTATATGAATTTCCAGGCTATTTTTGTTGCTCTTTCGATTGGCGCATTTACTTTTTAATCTGATCACTAGTTTGGCTAGAATTATCCTTGTTTCTCTTTGGAATTAATCAAGTAGGCTTTGTCTTCGGTAGGCCATTCGTCCACATCAAATCTTTTTTTGCATTATCTAGTTGTTATGAATTTATTAAATAAACACTGCCTAGAATGGCGTTGACGGGCGCCATAATTTTAAATTTCGTAAAGAATAGTGTGGATGAAATATTCATCAATTAGCCTGATTTTTAGGAGTTTTTGTTTGCTTCATTATAGATGTTTCTCAGTGTTTGATTATTGTATTAATACATAGTTAAATGTTAAATTATAGTGATTTAAGGAATTTATCTTCGGTGGAGTAAGTTGATAATTTTATACTCTTCAGATACCTAATTAACATGAAATGTTTAGACATACATTTTAAAAAATTGTAATAAGAAGATACGACGACGCGGTTCTGTTTGTACAGTGTGTCCCATTTTGGGTATTTTTGCGGGGTATCTCCATTATTTTCATTGATAGAAAGTTGAGGTTTTCGCGACTAAAGAAGCCGTGAACCAATATTTCATAGCCCTTTCAGTTTTTAAGATACAGGGCTAAATTGCAAATGTTGCATTTTCAGGCACCCCTCGTATCTCAACTATCAGATAACTTATCGAAAATGTCAAAACTGATTCTTATATAACTGTTCCCGTAGAACTCTCGCCTTGGGAATTAGTATACAGGGTCAGGTCAAAAAGTTATCGGACTCTACTTTATTTTTTAAACGGAACACCCTGTATATTATAGACTATAAAATTTACCTTTTTTTTAACTTTTCAAAAACTTATAATAGTATGCACTTTTTCTCAGAAACACGCAAATAAATGACAATTTTCTGAAATTAAATGCATAATTTAATAGTAGGCTATGGCTATTGTGTATGACAGCAAACAAAAATAAATGTCAAATATTTGTTTATCTCATCGGTTTTTGGATCGACTTCTGGTTTATAAACGTTCTTTTGGTACTTTTATTTAATTGACATTTATCAATTTCTTCGAATAACGGCAGCGTATGAAAATTATGAAAAATATGATATGCGGGTATGTTTTATACAGAGTAATGAAAATTCTGAAGAAGCTTCGGAATTATATTTCCAAAGTAAGTGAGCTATTATTGCTATGAAAATCTGTATTATCATTATAAGTTTTTGCTTGTCAGATATTCAGAAAGAAGGCAACCGTTTTTTGAGATATTTGCTCGTTTAAAAGCAAATTTAAGCAAATAAAGAGAACAGGAAAAAAAGAGATAGATGTTTTGGGATATATAAAAGCAACACCTTCGTCCTCATGTAGAAAAATTGAGAAGGAAATTGGTGTGCCAAAAACTGACGGTCAGAGGATCTTGAAGAAATATAAATATCATACATACAAATTTAATATAGTGCAACATTTGCATCCTGGCGATGGGCGCTGTTTTGCCAGTTGTATTTGCAACAAATCGATGCTAACGATTTATTTGGCAGACTTCTTATCTGGTCAGACGAATGCATTTTCTCAAGTGCGGGGATACCGGAAACTGGCATAGTGAAAATCAGCATTTAATGTTTGAAAGGGCACAACAGAGACGCTTTGGAGTTAAGGTGTCATGTTTTATTTTGTACAGACATATAGTTTATAGGATTTTTGAAGAAGGTCTTACAGCACGTAAATACCTAGAAATCCTTGGTGAAGTTATTCCAGAACTGATCGAAAATATTCCATTAGCCCAATATCATGCGGTTTACCTACAGCAAGATGGTGCCCCAAGTCACAACTCTAGACTCTTAAGGGAATTTCTTGATATTAACTTCCCTCAACGGACCTATTACATGGCCTTCACGATATCCAGATCTCTCAATTTTAGATCTTTTTCACGGGGCTATATACAAAATGAAGTATATAAAACACGATATGACGGCATAGCAGAAATTCGAGAGGCAATTCATTTAGCCTTTCGAAGTCTACGAATGAGACCAATGATTCTTTTTAATGCTATTCAAAGAATTACAAAAATTTGCCAATTTTGCATTAGAGAAAATAGTCGTCAATTTAAACATCACCTTTAAAACTTGTTTTTTCTTTTTTTTAATAATGTTATTGTTACAAACTTGCTGTTATTAAAAAACTCTATAGGTATTTTTATATAAGAAGATACCTATATGCAAGGTATCCAATTCTTCGTTAGCAATATGTAACTTTCAAGTGTTTATTATTGTTATTCATGGCCTACTATTAAATTATGCATTTAATTTTAGAAAATTGTCATTTATTTGCGTGTTTCTGAGAGAAAGAGCATACTATTATATATTTTTAAAAAGGTAAAAAAAGACAAATTTTATAGTCTATAAATATACAGGGTATTCCATTTAGAAAATAAAGTAGGATCCGATAACTTTTTGATCTGACCCTGTATACTATACAGGCGGAATTGAGTTCTACGGGAAAAGTTATACAAGAAACAGTTTTTAAATGCCTGAAAATGCAACATTTTCAATTTAGCCCTGTATTCCCTGGATCTCTAGTTTTACGAAAAAGTAGCACACTGTTGCGAAAACCGCAACTTTCTATCTATAAAAATAACGGAGATACTCTGCAAAAGTACTCAAAAAGAGACACCCTGTACAGGGTGTCCGGATTTGGTTGCAAAAGCAGGGTATCTCGCTTATTTTTAAAGATAGAACCTTGCGGTTTTCACGACTCTTAGCTAATTTTTTGTGAAACTCATGAAGCCGTAAACAAAATTTTCATAACCTTCTTCGTTTATGAGATACAGGGCGAAATAGAAAATTTTGCATTTTGGGACCCCCCTCGTATCTCGGTTATTCTTTAACTTAACGCAAAGGGAAAAATTGCTGCTTATGCAGTTTTTTACGCTGGATCCAGTGGCGTAGTCATATTTTTCATTTGAGTTGTTATTTTTTAGATATGACCCAAAGTTGTGTTTTTTTAAAGGGACACCCTGTATATTTGTCCAGAAATTGATTTGTCCTTTTAAAAGCTTCTCAAAAATATATAATAGTATGGGTCTATTTTAATAAACAACAACAAAAATCCTAATTTTTATAATTATCATCCCAAATTTTGCAGTAGGCCATGCATAACGATGCCGTTTTCTTTTGTTTTCTTGGAAGCAAATGACATTTCCCAATTTTGTACGCGTATATAAAATATAGCGCTAGTTTTTTGTATTTATTTATTGTGTAAAAATATATTTGTATTATTATGGAAGAAAACCAAACTTTCAAACATTATGAAAAGTACGATATGCTAGCTTGTTTTATATTAAGTAATAAAAATGTTGAAGCGGCTTCTGAGATGTGTTTTAACAGGTAAATAGTTAATTTTCAGGTATATTGAAATACTATTGCTTAATTTTTATTTAGATATCCAGAAATTACGGTTTTGGCTAATGCAGAATCTTACCCTACAAACTCTTGTAGGGCCAGTGAAAAGAGCATAGGAATTCCAAAAACTAGAGTTCAAGAAATTCTAAAAAAACACAAATACCACCCGTACAAATTTAGGCTCGTGCAGCACTTACAGCCAGGAGATGCAGAGCGTCGGGTAGTCTTCTGCAATTGGTTTCGAGAAAGATGCGATATGCTTAGAGATTTTGAAAGGAAGGTTATATGGTCAGACGAAGCACATTTCAGTAATTCTGGTATACTCAATAGGCACAATAGTAGATTCTGGTCCCAGGAAAATCAACAGTAAATATTTCCCAGAAGACAGCAGGGCAGGTTTGGTCTAAATGTGTCCTGCTTCATATTAGGAACACATATAAAATTTTATATATTTGAGGGAAATCTAACAGCCAATCGCTATATAGAAATTTTAGAGGCAGCTATACCTGAATTACTTGACGATGTTCCTCTAGCGCAAATTAACGAAATTTATTTTCAACAGGACGGTGCTCCTGCACACAATTCTGTAATGACGAGATTATTTCTGGACAATAATTTTACCAATAAATGGATCGGAATAAATGGACCTATAAGATGACCCCCTAGGTCCCCAGATTTGTTGATTTTAGATTTCTCTCTATGGGGATATCTGGAAAATAGAATTTACAAAGACCACTATGATAATGTTCAAGATTTAGGAAATGCAATAAGAGAAAATTTTCGCTATTTACAAAATCATCCCGTTATTTTGCTTAATTCCCCTAAAACGAATACGAAAATTGTGCGAAGCATGCATAGAACAAAATGGAAATCAAATCAGTTTGAACACTTCTTTTGATTTCCTTGGTTACTGTAGTTCTTATACGATAGTTGATTTTTGCTGAAAGGCTTGTTACATAATAATTTATTACTGTCTTGAGTTACATAAATCTAGGTAGGTGGTACCTTTTTGGTGCGAAATTATCAATACATATTTTGATAAATAGATTTAATTACATATTTATTTTGATTTATTGTTAGGATGTAGATATTGTTAACGACTTTAAATAAAAGGCAGCATTGTTTTGCATGGCCTACTGCAAAATTTGGGACGATAATTATAAAAATTAGGATTTTTGTTGTTGTTTATTAAAATAGACCCATACTATTATATATTTTTTAAAAGCTTTTAAAAGGACAAATCAATTTCTGGACAAATATACAGGGTGTCCCATTTAAAAAAACATACTTTGGGTCATATCTAAAAAATAACAACTCAAATGAAAAATATGACTACGCCACTGGATCCAGTAAAAAACAGTAAGCAAAACGTTAAGTTAAAGGCAGATACGGGGGTCCCAAAATACAAAATTTTCTATTTCGCCCTGTATCTCATAAACGAAGAAGGCTATGAAAATTTTGTTTACGGCTACATGAGTTTCACAAAAAATTAGCTTAGGTTCGTGAAAACCGCAAGGTTCTATCTTTAAAAATAAGCGAGATACCCTGCTTTTGCAACCAAATCCGGACACACCGTACACTGTTTTTATGTAAATGAATTTAATTAACTTCTACCAATTTATTGACGTTAACTTATTGTCTGAATATTAACCGTATATTGATATACATTTCAAATATACTTTTTTCTGTTCTTTTGAATGGTAAAGTCGATTTTAAAATTGAACAGCTAATTTCGAAGTTATTTTCAAATACCGGGACGGAAATAATTGAATTTCTGGAATTTTTTGAAATTTTTTCTAGATTTCGCGACGCGAGCTAAGATAATAAAAAATACGCATTTTTTCCCCTGCATATCCTTTCTAGACTCAATATAATAAATTTCTTACTTGTTCATTAATATTCTTACTATAAGCAAAATGTTTGAGTAAATCAGTCGGTACACAATAAGATTTGCAACATATCTTCGAAAATCTTTTTCGTTATGAAAATATTTAGGTACTTTAAAAATCCAACTATAATTTTTGATTATCCGTTTCATCTGACTAGTTTATATCTTCTTTTAGTAATCCCTTTTACAACTTTCTGTTTTTATAAAATAGATTGACTATAAACGTAATTTGTGAATTCAAAACAAAAGTTTTTTTACATCATGAACAAGGGAGATATTTCGTGCATACAAATAATTGGGCTATCCTGTATAAAGGAAAATTAATAGCATATTTAGCATAATGTTATATCTGGTGCTAATAATAAATGAAAATGATTCACGCAAAAAGCAAAAAGATGTTACCCGTATTATCGACCTTGGGGTAAATCTCGTAATGTTTCCTTTGACATTAACAAATCGTTACACAATCCCTCTTTCCTTGCGCTTTATAAATACAACCCATAATTTTTCACATCTGCCTGCTGTCGTCCCATTTTTTCCGATGGTACACCATGGATTATAGGTCATTAGTGCAAGTAATTGTGGTCGAGGCAGACTTTTTATGCATCGATATTTATCATTTTTATTTCACATCGTTGGCAAAATAATCCACGTATTATATTTTATGAGGAAAGACAATGCACATATCTTATGGGAAATAGCTCGTGCTTGGGGCGAAAATCTTCTTTTTTGAATAATTTGGTTCTCGACATCGTGATGAAGTGTTTCCTTGTGGGTAAAATCAAAGGGTTTATTAAAAATTTCACTACTATCGTTCTGAAAAGAAAAATTTTGCTGACGTTTCACCAAAATCACATTTGGAATTTTCGAAGCTTTCTTTCTCGCGAATAGAGACTCTATTCGTATATATATATATATATATATATATATATATATATATATATATATATATATATATATATATATGACTGTTGACGTTTCGCCTCTCATAGTAGGTTTTCTCAAAAATTGCTCATTCCTTTTTTTTTTGGTAAATGTAAACCTTTTGTTTTCCTATCTAAAATTGATTTAAAAATCATTTAGTAGTCAAATTATAAAAGGACATCTACAATTTTTTTTAATTTATTTATTTTATACTATTTACAAAAAATGATTACAAAATTAATAAAATAAGGTTACATATCTCGAAAAATGCATGTTGTTTATTTATATTTGATTGATATGTAGCAGGTTTGTGATTTGCCAGATAACTCATGACACAGTTTTAGGTAAAAAAGTGTTCTTATCGTAGTTCGTTTTTTGCGGAATTTAAAGATAATTTTTGTGCCTAATTTTTTTAATTTAAACTTTAAGAGTAGAATGAGACATTCACAATTATATACTACATTTTAAAAATAACGGCTTAGACCAAGTTAAAACTACACTAAAATATGAAATTGTGGTATATTTAACTTACATTTTTTATGTCTTGTTTGTCATTTACTACATTTTTTCTTTTTTTATATGAATCATTTCTTTGATAATTAATTTCTGGTACAAGTTATTTTCACACATAACACCGCATTTATAGTAAAAAGTATCGGAAAGCTTAAATATCTTCAAAACCACTAAAGTTGTGCTTACATAAATTGGCGTTTGGGGGTTTCCAGGCATGCGGAATTGAAAAATGGTATCGGCACTGTTGGCAGATTTTCCAGTTTTGTGCTGTAGTCATTTTCTTATGCTAAATGGAATGCTCCATTTATTTTTATTGTAATAAATAGGCCCCCTCAAATTTAGTAAAATCCTAAACTTTTAAAATTCTACATTTACCGCTAAAGTTGTGCTTACCAAATTCGGTAATTATGGATTTGTGGGCACGCGGAATTGAAAAATGGTATCTGCAAAGTTGCCATATTTCCCAGTTTTGCGCTACATGTAGACATTTTCTAATCTTGAATGTAATGCTCCATTTATTTTATTGAAATGAATAACTTTTGAGTTATTAACCTGTTTTTCTTGTTAAGTAATATTGGTGGCTTTCCAGAAAGAAAAAAATAAAAGTATAATTACTTCTTAATCCCGTGTACATTGACAAAAGCAATTATTTCCAACCTACATTACCAGCCGTTCACTCTGGAAGAAGAAAACATAGCTTATTATTACCTAAAATATTAAATAAAAAATAAATATGTGTAGGTACTTTAAATCTTCACACCATTAATGTATTATTCGTCTTCTGCATTAATTTTTACAAACGCTACATTCTTAATAAATAAATCTTATTCATTCGTAAGTAATAAATATAATATAAATTGCGTTGTTTGTAATATTTTTTTCGCCTTTTGCATTGAGTTTTGTACACCCTGTACAATATATCCGATTATTAAAAATCGAACCTACATTCTTAATAAATAAATTTTACCCATACGTTAATTTTTTTTACCCCTAGATAACATCGTTCTTTAGTAATTTATTTACCTTTTTGCATTTACTTATTTACTACCGGTATAAAATATTTAATTATTAAAAAATTACATTTTACCTTAAAGTATTAATCTTAACGATGCGTGAATAAGAATTATAATTAAATTTTTTCCCCTTAATGTCCTAATAGTACCTAATTTTATTACAACCTGTATAATATATGTATGTTATTTATAAAAAATTACATTTCACCTGATAACATAATCTAGTTAATACGCGGATAAACAGGTTAAAGAAACGAACTTTAAGATTTTCTGATCCAAGTAGGCGCTGCAACAGTTGTTTTTGAAGCACTTGGCTTTGCCATGCCACAACAATGACAAATTAAACGCGTTATCACTGTCAGTTAAGCAGCTTAATATTGTAATAATTATAAAATTGCAAGTTTAGTTATGGCTTTTGTTCTGACAGAGACTCAACGTATTGATATTTTGATTTTTCGCGTATAAGGAAATAAAACCAGAACATACCAAGAAGTTTGTGACTTGTTTAGTGACCGCTATCCTAACAAACCAATAAAAAAAATCAACAGTCCACAGAACTTGTCGTCGCTACCAAGAAACAGGGTCCATAAAATCTGTACCTAAAACCGACCGCTCAAAAACTGCTACAAGTGATGAAAATAAATTAAACGTTTTATTACAAATAGAGGAAGATCCAAAAGTAAGCACCAACCAGATAGCTGATGGATGAACTTGTGGCAGGTATTGTCAATACTAATTCACATAATTTCGACACTTCGGTGTAGGCATCTTCTAGCTCCTTGTCTTTTAAAAATTGCATTAGTTCCTTAGCATTATTTTTTGCGCTAATGTCATCAGTTTCGTAAATCACTTTTAGTTCAGATCGCAGTAACACTCGGTCGAAGAACTGGCCATAATGAAGAAGAAGAGATTTAAACGCATCTTCTTTAAATGCATCAAAATTGCAGAGCTCGAGGAATTTAAAATGATTTAAACCCTTAAATCTATAGTTTATTTGTTGCTGAATTTGATCGATTATTTCATAAAAGAGGCGTCTGTATGATGTTTGAACATCTCCCACCTTGTCTGTTCTACATTTAACGTCATCGTTTTCTCCCAAAATAGGTCAGTCATCTCTTTTTTGGTTAACATGGACTTAAAATCATCCACTTTTTTTAGGCAAAAAGCAATATCATTTGTTTCAGTTTGTAATATATTAAAAACATTGTCCGAGAATGGAAATATTTCTGAAAATACGTTCAACAAATAATTAAAATTAAAATCTCGTTTCAAACAGTTCAAAAACCCTCTCGAACTATTTATTGCTTCTGAGTCCCCTGTTTGATTATTTTCTATTATATTCTCAAATAGTTCAATCAGTGATTTACGATTTTCAGATACTGTTAACACAAGTCTTCCATTATAGTTCCACCTAGTACGTGCTACTTTGGGCAATCGTTTGTAGACAATGGAGTCCAAAGCTTGTGTACGTTTTGTTGACTTGGAAAAAAAGCAGCCGTGCCACTTAAAGTAACGAAAAATACTTTACACTCTTTAATGTGATTGATGGACTGAGATAAAACTAAATTTAATTTATGAGCAAAACAATGGACAAACACAGCACTCGAACTTGCAGACCCCCTAATTGCCTGCCATCACGGCAGCTCCATCATAGCTTTGAGCATCTAATTTTTTCTCTCCATTAATTTCTTTAGTAACGTTATAAACTACGGTATATAATGCATCTGCTGTACGATTTTCGGAAACATTCTTAAAACATAAAAATCGCTCTTGAATACTTCCGTCTGTTTTAGCGTAGCGTATTACTATAGATAATTGGCTAAAATTAGTGACATCAGTTGTTTCGTCCAGAACAATAGCAATGAATCACGCCTCGCCAATCTCCTGCTTAATTCTTTTTAGAATAATGGTTGCAACAGCGGAAATTAAATCATTCTGAATTCGATTCGACGTTCCGCGAAAAACCCTAGACTGCTGTAAATGATTTTTTAAGCAATCATCATATTTAGCCATTAAACTAAGTAAATCTTTAAAATTTCCTCTATTTGAAGAAATCTTTGTTTCGTCATGACCTCTAAATCCCAATTCGTGCTGTCCGAGAAAACAAACAACATCGATAAGTCTTCTTAATATTTGCCTATTTTTATCGACTAGTTCATTGTGTTGGCGGTGACTAACTTCCAACTGTTTATTAAGGGCGTGTTCAATTCTGGTTTTGTCGACAACTTTTTCGTTTATGACGGCCTGTAAATGCCCTTTGGACATAATGTGTCTTTTTACAGCTTTATGGAAATTGTTTAAATCGGAAAAACCAGTTTTATTCTAGAGACCTTTCTCATTTTCAAAAAGTAAACATGGCCAACAAAATAATTTACTTATATTTTCATACCCTGTTAGCCATTTAAATTGTTCGTATTGTTTTTCCGGATAAAATTGTCTAATACAGTTTTTCATTTTTGTGGTTAAATTTTTCATAGGCGTTTTTGCCCTTCCTTTGGAAATTATTTGAAGCTTATCAGCGAAGTTTAATGTTGAAAATCCCTTTATTATTAAGACACACACCAAACATTCACACACACTCTTCTTACTAAATTCTCCAACATTTTCAACGTTATTACCGACAGCCGAGGTTGTCGGTATTTGCATATCCACGTCTGTATTATTGTCTTCCATATCGCACCATGCACTACGCGACGTACGTATCACGCAACATACGGATAGCCGTTCAAACAAAGAACCTACTCCAACGATAGCTTCCGCCACCAGTTAAAGCACGCGACTGAAATGCAAAAATTGCAAACAGCCGGTGGAAAGTTTAATAACCTCTGGCTCGATTCACAGGAAATCAAGCATACAGGAATTGGCTGCAGAGAAGCTAGCGGCCCGCATAGGTTCTATTCGATATTCTATTGTGGCTGGGTCGGAGTCAAGGCCGCATTTATTATAGACTTGATAATTAAGATAATATTTTAGCATTTTTAATATAAACTAAATTAATGGTTTCCTATTTTAAAAATTACATTTTAGGAGATGTTTTGTAATTTTTTATGGGGAAGCACTGCTTTCCTTGCTTCCATGAACTGCACGCCCCTGATAGGCTCTTATTTCATAGAAGGTGTATTAATTGGTCAGAAGTATTTAGAGCTCCTCAGAGAACATATGCCGTATAAGAAATTGGAAATATGGGTGAAATCTGGTACCAATATGATGTTGCTCCACCGCATTATTCAAGGGAAGCCACGCAGTTGCTAAACAACCAATTCCCGGGGAGGCTGATTGGAAAACGTGGTGCATTAGAGTGGCCACCTCGATCCCCTAATATGACTCCACTGGACTTTTTCTTGTGGGGTCATTTGAAAGATCGTGTATACAAGCATCGTCCAGAAAATTTAGACGAACTCCGAGAAAGAATCCGCACCGTAGTTGCACTTGTAACACCTAATATGTTGACCAAAACACTGCAAGAGTTTGGCTACTGGGTACTGTCTGGCAAATAATGGGAACCACTTTCAACATTTAATTAAAAAATATTGTCTTTAAAATAAGTATTCTGTTAGGTAATTGTTGTTTTAGTCCGTTGACTTTAAATATCCTTCTCATATTAGTTTAGGTTAGGTTATTGTTGTTTTGTCGTTGTTGTTTCGCCCGTTGGCTTTTAAGTATCTGCCGCTGGTAGAACTTAGACCAGTTCTAAGCCTGTATAAAGTGTGAGGGAAATCCGCCAATTTCACCTGATAAAAAAATAACTTGCCAAGTCATTCATTTCAATAAAAATAAATGGGGCATTCGAATTTTGTAAGCACAACTTTAGCAATTTAAAAGATATTTATTATATATTTATTATATATATCTCAGTGCAGATAGAATTTTGAAAAATTGGGATAGTACTAAATTTGAGACGGCCAATTTAGTGCAATAAAATTAAAAATGACAATACATTTAAGATAAGGAAATTACTACCTGTAGCGCAAAACTGGGAAATCTGTCAACAGTGCTGATACAATTTTTCAATTCCTCATACCCAGAAACCTCCAAACTCTGAATTTTGAAAGCCCGAATTGGGGTTTATACAAATAGCTTAGATTTCATTATAAAAAAAATTGCTTGATCTGCAATTAATTTTTTTTCAGTTTGCTTTTATAAAATTCAGTTTCCATATATTTTGCTTAGTTTAACTAGTATTTAAGTGATGTTTTTTAGTGGTTACTTAGAATATGTTTCTGTCATACATTGTGAGGTTAAGTTTAAGAGAAGCCTTGAAGTTAATCTTCACTTTAGGTAGAGGGCTTTGTGTTTATTTCTATCTATTTAATTTGTTTTATAATTTTTTTTTCAAAATAAAAGCCTTATTTTTTTCCATTATCAGCTTCTGCTGTCATACATTTAGCCTAGTGTATTGCTAAGCTTGAACGTCACTGGAATAGAAATAAATCACTTCCCAGTTAGCCCGTTTGTAAAAACCTTCTTGTTATTTGGCATTTTCGGAGTATAACGGTCTTCTCCATCAAAGCAATCAGTGTTCTTGACACGCCACCTCGCTCCACGTTCTTTACGCATTTCTTTCTAACAACCCCTGTTGCTCATATAATAATTGTGATGACATTCACGAGCTTTAGCTCAGTTGATAAGTTCTCATGTTTTAATACTTTTTCTGTTTCTGTCTTTACCAGATTGTGGGTAAGAGGACATCCAATATCTATTATGAGAACTTTCCTTGCTCTCTTTCCAATCAAGACGAGATGTGTTTTGTTATAGTCGACCGTTCTATCTGTTAAGATCCCTCTGTCCCAGTAAAAGAGATGTTCCTCTGACTCAAGCTCTGACTCGGGTGAGTATTTATAAAATGGTTCAGGGTTCCTAATTAACTTTCTGTTTAAAGCGATTTCTCGGTGGACTATGTTTGTTATCTGATTGTTTCTTCCCAAATGCGAAGTTTCCAACAGGGTCGGACATTTCGCAATAATACGTTCAATTGTTTCACCAGAGTTTCCACATTTCCGGCACACATCTACCACTTGCTGTTTCATGATACATTTTTCGTAGTTCCAAACTTGAATAATTCTGTCTTGAATGGCTATGATGAATCTCTCGGTTTCAGGGTGAAGCTGGCAACGTCGAGTTCATCCAAGGGACGTTGCTTTGTCGATGTGAGAATCCTTAAGGGAAGTAGAATATTTACCACGTAATACCTTTTCCATCGTACGCGTCTTGGTGTTCCTGATGTGTTGCAACATTAATTTGGTGGTCTTCTTTCCCTAGCTTGGAGTATGTCCTTGGTCTGCTGCCACGATTGTCGGTATTAGACTACTCTGGGATGAAAGAAAGAAAATACTCTCTTTTTTTACACTCTTGGCTTTTACACAGTTGGAATGTGTTTACTAAACCTCTTCCAACTTCTTTCTGTTCCTGTGAACGTCTGTATTAAGTCCTAATTGAGCCAGATGCGATGTAAACGTTGTTGGGGCGAAGCCTGTTACTGATATGACGAGAGCAACAATAATCACTCTTAGGGCTTTTTTATTTCCATTGCTAAGTTGGTATAATTGGCGATCTTTTCACTGTATTTCGCTTGGATGTTCTCGTCGTTGGGGACATCCTTTTCAATTAAATAAGTGATCTTTTCGTTTTTGGATTGAAAGGTGATATCGGGTCTGTTTGCGGGGATTGTTTTATCTGTGTGGATGTTAATGTCCTAGTAGAGCTTGTAATCTTCGTTTTCAAGTATGTATGTTGGTGTATACTGGTAGTAAGGGTTTGTGTTCTCCGTTAGTTTGTATGTTGTGGCCTTGTGGCTAATGCTTGATGAACGACCTTCGCTGCTGAGTTGTGTCTCGCGGTGTATTCAGTTTCGGACATTATTCTACATCCACTCGTTATATGAAGGCTTGTTATGTATGTAGTCTTGCTTTATGTAGTATCTGTGTCTTCCATGGAGTGTTTTTTCAGACCAGGTATTCATCTTTTTTAGTCGTGATTGGATGTGACTGTGTGCATCTGCTGCGTGGCTCGTTTGAGACAGGTCGAGCGGAATATAATTCGTGTCTGCCTTCACTATTGCCTTGTGGAGGTTAGTTTGTTTGTTGTGGAAGAATTTTCGGAGTTCGTAAATTTGTTTTTTATATAGCGATTGTATATCTATAATTCCCCTCCCTACTTCTTTTCTCTAGATCGTGAGTTTTTCCTTGCATGCGTTGGGGTGTAACTTCCTGAGTTTAGGGAATTCAGAGGTATGAGAATGTGAATGTTTTCTATGTCTGTGTGTGACCTTTTAATGATACCAAACGAATACGTAAGAATAGGTATGCGAAGGTGTTAATAGCCTTCATTAAGTTTTGTTTTTAGTAGTTTTGTGAGTCTGGTTTTAAATTTCGTCTTGAGCTCTGATTTGATATGAGTGTGGTTAATTTTGGAGCTTTGATGGAAGTACCTAGACTTCTGTATGTTTCTTCTTTGAGCATGTTATCTATAGTTTCATTGTTGATTGTTTCCCTCGTAGGGTGGTCTTTCTGTTGTCCCTTATTGATATGAAGTAGCTTGCATTTACTTATATCAAATTCTATGTTGATGTCCAGGATAAACGTTTCTGTGATTTTAAGGAGTTCTTTTAGCTATGCCTTTGTGCTTGCGTATAATTATATGTCATCCATGTACGAGAGATAGTTTATTTTGTGTAGGTTATTTTTTTGGGATTTAATGTGGAATCCGAAGTTTGTGTTATTCAGTGTGTTTGAGAGTGGATTGAGACAGAGGCAGAACCACATCTGAATCTCCCTGGAATATACCTCGTCTAATGTAGATCTCTTCTGTTTCGATGTGTTCTCAGGGTGATTTTAGTTTTCCACGTACTCATGATTTGCGTAAGAAATTGCCTGATGTTTTTATTGACTTTGTATAATTCTAGCACTCTGGTTAGCCAACTGTGAGGTATCGAATCAAAGGCTTTTTTATAATATATGTAACCAGTACGAAGGTTTCTATTTTTTTTTTGGTTTGTTCCATGCTGACGCTCTCTATAATTAGCTGCTGTAATTGTGGCTGTGATGATCTTACATAGGGTTGGAAGGCACGTAATAGGTCAGTAATTTCACGGGTTCTTAGTGTCTGAGTTTTTGGGTTTAAAGTATGTTATTCCTTGGGTGAGAAAATGGGGAGTGTGCTAGGTTTTAAAATAATTGCATTAATTTGGCAAGTGAGAGCTTCATATGTGGAGGTAAATTGTTTGTAGCAGAAGTTATGAATGTTATCTATTCCAAGATATCTCCAGTTATGCGTGTATTTAATGGTTTCTGCAACTTTTCGTGTTGTCATTGCAAAGTCCTCTTGTTCCTCCAAGCACTTGTGTCTGTCTTCTTCCGCTTTAATCCATGAATCATTATTATTGTGTAGTTTCGGTTCTGACCAAATGCTTTTCCAGTATTCTGTGATTTCTTGTTTGGTCGGTGGTTCTATTACTAGTGTCTCCTCACTGCTCATGGTTTTTTGATATAACTGTTTTTCGCTTCCTCGAAACAGGTTGTTAGCGTCCTTTATTTCATTTGACTCTTTGTATCTTCGGAGTCTTGCGGCATACACGGATAATTTTTGCTTTAAAGTGTCAAGGATTTCTGTAAGCGTAGGAGATGTAGTTTTGATTTTCTCTACACTTTGTGTAATACGTTTTGACTTGTTGCCGTTCATGAATTGGGTAAGATGTCCCAATTCTTTTCTAATTCTGTTAATTTTGTTTTCGATCCTTATCTGCCATTTGAATTTTGGTTTTATGCTGTTGATATTTCTATGTCGGGCGGGAGTTTCTGATTGTTCTGTGTTATTGTGGTTATAGCTGCTGCGTAGATCACTGTATGAATGTCCTCAATTGTGATCGCATTCGTTATGTACTCGGGTATTATGTTCGTTGGTGGTCTTTAGGATTTTTTGTGTATCCCGTTAGAAGATTACATGAGGAATAAGATCTCTTGTTGTAGGATCGGTGCCTGACCATTTGTTTAGATATGACTTCATTTCTACTTTGATTGTTTGTGTGAGAGACGGTATTTATATTATTATCATTCTTATTAATAAATTATTTCTATTTCGAATTAATGGGATTTTAGTGGAATCCTCCTGAATTCTGGTTCTGATCATTGTTAAAATATAAAGACGTTAATTTTGGAACTTTATATCAATCTGTGTACTGTAATAAATACTATTAAAAGTTTTGGCAAATTTATATTTTTTTACCAATAATTTCTGCCAGGTTTTACAATTGAATTTTTTAAGCTTAATAAACACATTTCGACTGTTTTACAGTATGTATTATATCTGTACATACAATATGTTTAAAAATATTTACAATACAGTCCTGTCCCAATAGTATACCCCATAGTGTCATAAAAATTGTATTTACGCTATAAACCGGGTAAATGGGTATTTAAAGATGCGTCTAATAAAATAAAACTGTCCAGACCTAGAATTATAGGACTTTTTTACGACTTAAATGAAACCGATTTAATTTATCACGTTTATGAATACTACCTGAATTCAATTAAAAAGCTATTCCGGGTTTAGAAATGTTATCTAGGAATTCGAGGTTTATGAATGTAGGATAGCAAGAAAGTTGCAAACATTTTTGATCGTTTTAATATGTAGTTAAATTGTATTTTATATCAGTCTGTTTATTTGTAAAAGAAATAACAACATTATTAAGCAACACACAGGGGCGCCGACTTAATGGGAGCCCGAGAGTCCTCATTTAAACAATACTATTATATTTTAACCTAGTAAGGACAACCACTCTTCACTTTCCCGGTGCATCAATACCAGTTCAGCTATACAATATGCACGAAATTACCTTCATGGGTTAAAAACGTACGACGTATTCTCAAAGTGCTTAATACCAGAAAGTCCTCGAACTCAGGCTATAGTCCTAAAAAAGTACGCATCTCAATTGAGCCTATATTCTTAGCAGGTTATGCCAAGTTTTTATTTCTTGAAAGCTAAAAATATGCTTATGTACAAGCTGTTCCCGAAAAGGGATCCTAAACTGTTCCCTCTAGCTATAGACCCATACCTCTACTTCCCCTTAAGAGTAAGACAATATAAAAGTATATTAATACTGAGCTTTTAATTTACTTACTTTTATTATTTCTGTAGTGATTGATGACCATTCATCTGTCATACAAGATCAATGCAAGCAGCGTTCCACAAATTTCAGTATTGACACCTACCCTATTCATCCTACATGCCAATGATCTGCTTTCTTTTACCAGCATTGCTATTCACAACTATGTTCACGATAGTATACTCGACTCCAACAATAATGTTCCTAAATCTGTTTTCAAGGCAGAAATTAATAATAGGCTTAGAGTAATGACTTAATCCCTAACCTCATTAAAAGTTTAGAAAGGGGAGTAAACAACCTTGTCCATTTTAACTCCACTATGACACGATCATGTTGACTATCTCACAAATTATCTCCCAATACCTACACCATTCAAATGAATAATCAAATGCTTGAAGCCAAAGATTTCTTTAGCTTAGTTGGTATCAAATTTCAAAAATGTCTTCGCTGTCATGATTACATTACCTCATTTGCCACAGCAGCCGCGAAGAAATAGGGTTAGCCTTGATCCTTGACTACGTCCAAAGAAGAGGTCTTCGCCCGATTGTTGACCTTGCACAAGAAAGCTTGTATCACTAGAGCATCGTCGAATTGTGGGTGATCTGTCTCTGTTTTACAGATACTACCACCTATTCTGATGAATTATTATCTATAATGCCTTCTTTTTACAAATATCAATTCGGGTTTAGAACAGCGAAACGTACAGAAAATGCAACATTTACTTTGACAAAAGAAGCTATTAACAACAAAATGTATCGCAGTTTTCATGGACTTGGCTAAGGCCTTCGATACAGTTTCACACAAATTATTATTGGAGATACTCTTTAATGCTGGCATTAGGGGTTATGTCCTAAAATTATTCAATTGTTACTTATCTGATCGTACTCAGAAGGTAGTTGTAAATGAAACAGTTAGTTCTGGCAGAGTAGTACATACTGGAGTCCCACAGAGTACCGTGTTGGGGCCTCTCCTCATTTATATTAATGAAATAGACAGTCTGCCCATTAGTGGTACAGTCATATCTTGTGCTAATGACACATCAATTTTATTCTCAGCAGATAACTGGAATAGTGTGCATAATGCTGTCGAGGGGGGGGGCTTAGAATTGTGCAGCAATGGCTGAGTTCTGCTCTACTTAGTCTTAATACTCTGAAAACCAAATTCATCGCATTGTCAGCTACATCTGCAAATAAGCCAGTCGGGAATAATGTCACTATTCATGACCATAAGTGCTTTGTTCCAAATGGTGCTTGTCAATGTCCATCCATTCAAAAAACAAAAAGTATAAAAAATCTAGGAATTATCTCAAATCAACTTCTCCGCTGGTCTGAACTCATAATCGAAACCTCAAAAAAAATTAGAAAGCTTTATTATAAATTTTATCAATTACGAAATATCTTATCACCCAATTTTTTAAAAACTGTTTATGTTTCGCTAGTGTAATCAATACTACTGTATTATTATTTGGGGCAGTTCTTACGATACCACCATAAATGTTTCTAAAACTTGTCAGAATAAAATATTAAAAATTATCCTGAAAAAGCTACGGATATATTCAACTGAATTAACATATATAAGATCTGATGCCCTTAACTTGTGCGGCCTTTATGTCAACTCCTGTCTTATATATCTTTTAAAAGTCAAATATTTATTTCCAATCTTATAACAAGTGGATCATTGCAACAGACTTTCTCAGCGCTATTGAAGCCGTAAAGGTCTACACATAAGATCACCCACTGGTTCAAGATATTCACAACAAATTAGAAAAAAATTACATCAAAAGAAAAGAAGCCATCTTGTTTTGGTTGCCAAGTCACAAAGGCATAATTTGCAATGAAAGAGTGGACAAGCTGGCCAAATTCGAAACTTCTAATACCATTTTAGTTGACAACATCTTTTGGAGTAAGGACCTCCAAAGAACTTCTCAAGAATTAGTAAATAACCTCATTCAACTGGAATGTGACTTACTACCACAAGATAATAAGTTACATGAAGTCAAAACTGATTATTATAAGAAAAATTAAATGCAAGTCATATCCAGAATAGCGTCAATAATAATGGCCAGACTCCGTTTTGGACACACTAATTTAACTCATAAACATTTAATGGAAAAAACAGACCCACCTATATGTCCGGAATGTAACACCACTCTATCAGTCAAACATATTTTTATAAAATTGTAATAAATACTTCGGATTACTTTCCTGATTAGGCATCATAGGATCTTTAAAAGAGCAATTATCTTATCAAAACACAAATAAAATATTACTTTTTCTTAAAGAAGCATCTTTCATTAACCATATCTAATTTTAAATCCACTTAATTTACAATAAACACATTTACTAAGACACTAAGAAATCCACGGGGTTGATGTGTCTATAATCAATATCTCTCTCTCTCTTTTTACATTTTCGTAATCTGTCATAGTGTAGAGATTACCGCGTCGGCGTTGGACTACGGTTCGGTAGGTTTGTGGCTCGAATCCTTTCCGGGGGTGTACTTTTTTTTTTGTTAATTATGGTTCAGTATTTTAAGTTTTAGTTCCATATGATTTACATCTTAAAATAATATGTAAGGACACATAAACTTTTATTACAAGACAGGAACCATTTTATTATGAATATTTTGTTACGTTTATGAAAGCTATTCACAAAATTTGAGATGGCGTTATTTACTTAATCCAAAAGTTCCGAAATGAATTGGTTTACATATGAAATGTCAAAGTCACTCTTACAATTAGTCACTAGTGTTATGACCACAATAGAGCTTTAAGATTATTTAAGCAGCTGTCTCTGGAAAATAAGCCAATGAAAATTTGTGTACAATACATAAAATATAGACTTCTAATAACTCAAGTGAATAAAGGGGATATTTTATCACAACTTCTATTTTTCATAAACCGTATCAACAGCAAAAAATTACATTTTACTTAGTTTTCCTAGTACCAGTGGCGTATTTAAGGGGTGAGCCACTTTTATTTATACCTTTTTAAAACTCCCTCCAGAGTCAGCCTTACTTATTTTTTAAATAAATTAATGACCTTTTTTTTGGGTTGTCTATAGTATTTACGTTTAAAAGTTCAAAATGTCCACTTATAAAAAATATGATTCTTGATCTTGCACAAGAAAGCTTATATAAGCTCTAGTGATACAGTAGAGCATCGTCGAATTGTGGGTGATCTGACTCTGTTTTACAGATACTACCACCTATTTTGATGAATTATTCTCTATTATGCCTTCCTTAAACTCTCCCCTGTCATCAATTAAAGCAACCATGGCATCTCACCTAAGGCCTTCCGCCTTCATCCTCTGTACATAGATTAAAAAAAAAAAGATGTATGGAGTAAATTGATTGAAACAATCTAACGCAAATTTTTGACATACTTATTTTTAAAAATATTTGCATATTACCCGCTACAAGGTTATGATTAGTGTAACTCTTCGTCGTAATACCTTTGACAGTTTTAGGTTCCATGAGAATCTATGACGTCACTTATTAGAAAACAGCACCGTCTCTCGCTAGCTTAGCTTACTGTTCATTTATGGGAATGTGAATGGGATTTGTTTACATTGTCCCGAAGTCTCGTAGTGTGGAGATTACCACCTCGGCGTTGGACTACGGTTCTTATATAGACTTCTAACCAATCAAACGAATAATGGGGGTATTTTATCACAACTTCCATTTTCCATAAACCGTATCAGCACCAGAAAAAAAATACATTCAACTTAGTTTTTTCTAGTACAAGTGGCATATTTTAGGGGGGTTTGGGAGTTAAAACTTCCCCCAGAGCCACTTTTATTTAAGCGGAAATTATTCAAGTAGTATAACGTAAGGACCTTTTTTTCGGGATTGGCGGTTGAAACTCCCTTCAGAGTCAGCCTTACTTGATCTTTTTTATTGTTTGTCCCTAATATTTACGTTTAAAAGTTCAAAATTTCCCGTTATAAAACAGATTTTGTTTTGGTTGCTGAAATTTTTCGTCATCCGGTTTTCATTTAAACTTTAGAACGCCCCTTCAGAACTTATGTCCCATGCTTAATTTATATAAATTTAGAGCCGGTGCGAGGTTTTGCGGAGCCGTGGGCAAAAAAAACTGCGGGACCGCCCTTTAAAAATCACTACTATAAATAAAAGTCTTGGCTTTTGTAGGGGAGAGTGGGGGAATATCGACCGTCGGGAAAAATCGACCACTTTCAAATCTTCTAAACTTGGCGCCATATGGGCTTAATACATCAACTGACCAATAGATGGCTTCGTATGTGCCTGATTTATGCGATTAATTTGAAGCCATAACGTTTCCGTGTATCCATGTTGATAGTTGTACTCGTGTTTAATCTGTTTTTATTAAAACTGTGCTGCTATTATTAAGGTAGGGAAATCCTTATACATTCTAAATGTTCTGCATTTTATCTTAATAGGATACTGCGGATATTCTTCCGTAATTTAGGTCCAATTTGGTGCACTTTTAATACATATTTTTAGTAAAAACAAATTTAGGGTTAAGTTTACCGGTTCGGGTAAAATCGATCATGCTGGTCGATATTACCCTGCAGTGATCGATATTACCCTACTTAATATTTGTGGTCTAATCATTATCTATTCTAAAGAAAGTGCGCAATAAATGCAAGCATAAGGTACATGTCAGCATTTCATTTCAGATGCCGCGAACATATGTTCGAAAAACTGGACGTTCTTCGTGGACGGAGGAGTCTATGAAAAGAGCAATAAAGGCCGTGGGAGAAAAGACATTATCCATTAGGGGCGCCGCACAAATGTTTAATATCCCATATGGTACTCTTCAAGATAGACTAAAAGGTAGATTTCAACCAAAAAAACTTACGTTGGGAAGAAAACCTGTCTTTTCCGAAAATCAGGAAAAAGAAATTGTTGAAACCATTTTAAAATTGTCCAAATTATTTTATGGATTGACAGCTCAAAGCATAAGAACATTGGTTTTTAAATATGCAGAGACAAATAAAATTACACATCCTTTTAATAAGGAGAGCGGGATGTGTGGCAAGGATTGGATCTACTCATTTATGCGACGTTATCCGCAGCTTAGTTTTCGTAAACCGGAAGCTACTAGCCTAAGCAGAGTTACCGCATTTAACAAAGGAGAAATGGAATTTTTTTTTAATAATCTTGAAATGCTTTTTGAAAAATACCATTTTGAAGTTCATCGCATTTATAACGTTGACGAAACGGGTATTTCCAATGTCCACAATCCGAGTCGTATATTGGCAAGAAAGGGAGAGAAACAAGTCGGCGTGATAACAAGCGGAGAAAGGGGTCAAAACACTACAATTGTATGTTGTTTTAGTGCGTCTGGGCAATATATCCCGCCCATGTTTATTTTTAAGAGAATGAGAATGAAAGATGGTTTGGAAAAAAATGGACCGACAGGCGCGATATACAAATGTTCAAAATCTGGATGGATTACCGAAGAATTGTTTACCGAATGGTTGCAACATTTTGCGAAATTTCCTAATGCTTCTCCAGAGCAACCTATTCTTCTAGTACTGGATAACCATTCAACTCATTCTTCTTTGGCTTCCTACACTTTTTGTAGAAATTCTGGCATTCATTTACTATCACTTCCCCCCACACATCTCACAGGACACAGCCTCTGGACGTTACTTTCTTTAAGTCCTTGAAAACTGCTTACCACCAAGAATGTGATAAGTACATAAAAAGTAGAAATTATGAAAAAATCAAAGAGACTGATATTGCCGAACTTTTTGGGAATGCTTACAATAGGACGACCACAATAGAGAAGGCAATTAACGGATTTAAGACCACAGGAATATTTCCCATCAATCGTGATGTGTTCTGTGAAGAAGACTTTGTACCTATTCATAAAGATAATACAGATCTGCCAAATACAACGGCTCCAGCAGATTTACCATTACCATATTGGGAAATACATCTCAGAATATCTTAGAACTTGTTGAACCCAGACAAAAGACTCCTTCTCCAGAACCAGGGCCAAGTGGATTGAGTGGAACTGTTCCAGGAAGACTCAAGAGCTTACGTAATACCAGATTGTCATCAAATTCGTCTGATTCTGAATTCAGTTTGGAAGAAGTTGTGGAAGATAGCCTAAGTGATGAAGGTGATAAAACCTGAAAAATTAAAGAAAAAACAGAAAATACTTCTTTCCAAGACCTATGTCCACTTCCAATGTTTCAACCAAGAACTTCACAGCGAAAAAGGCAACATTCTCAAATATTAACATCTACCCCATTAAAAGAAGAGCTCGAAAATAAGACATTGAAAAAACAAAAAAAGGAAGAAAATAAAAAATTAAAAAAGATTACAAGAAAAATTGCAGACAGAGAAAAGGGAAATGAAAAGATTAAGAAGGTCACAAAAAAAATTATGGGTAAAGTGGAAACTCAGGTTGAACAGGAAAGAGAAATTGATGAAATCTGTCCTATTTGTGAACAATTTGGATACAATGAGGTTTGGTGGCGGTGCCGTTCTTGTGCAACCTGGGCTCATGCTGACTGTACTAGTGCAGAAAAAGCTTCAGTATATATTTGTGACTTTTGCTCAATGTAATATTAGTGTTAAAATGTTGAAATAAAATAAATTCCAAAATATTACTACTCGGTCGATTTTACCCTACCTTGTGGTCGATATTATCCCATCGGTCGAAATTACCCGATTTTTTTACCTGTTTACAAAAATGCATTTTTAAGGAAAAAAACATTTTTTTATTTGCAAAACCAATAGAAAAATTTTAGCAAATGAAGTAACGAAGCCATTTTACGGTTTTAGATACATTTGTACTAATACTTTTATTTAAAAAACTTAGTTGCGCTTAAGTAGTCGATATTCCCCCACTCTCCCCTACTTATCGTTATTTTGCAGAGTTTTTTTCGCTATAATTTAGTGTTATCATGGCTCTTAGTACTTCAGGTAAGTAATAATGATATTATGTAACAATATTTTATGTATATGTATTACTCCATCAAATTTATCTAAATTAGTCAGAATAAAAAAAAGAACCCTGTCTTTAGATTCAGAATTATAAGCCATATAGAAAAACATAACATTCTTTCTCCGAGTCAATTTGGATTTCGTCTTGGAAGATCAACGGAAGACACACTTTATGAGGTATCAAACTTTATTTATAATGCTATTAATAGAAGTAAAAAACCCCTTGCGATCTTCTTGGATTTGGCCAAAGCCTTCGATACCGTACTGCATGATATTCTTCTAAACAAGCTAAGCAACTACGGAATAAGGGTATAAAATGATTACAGCAGTTTTGAAATAGTACAGTGTGGTGTTCCGCAAGGAACCGTAATTGGACAACTCCTATTTTCCTTATATATTAATGACCTCCTTTGCCTCACTACATCCAGCAAACTGGTCTCGTATGCAGATGATACTGTTCTTCTTGTACAGGGGGATACCTGGAATGCTACAGTGCAGCACACCATATCTGAATTTTGCAAAGGTACGTCAATGGTTGGGTGAAAACCGATTGACAATTAACATAGAAAAAACAAAATTTATGTGTTTCAGTATCCTTGACTCTCACCATTTGATGCTTATCGGATAAAAATGCATACGCTCCAGTGTTTATCAAATGAGACACCATTCCACTGCACTGATTTTCTGAATAAAACTGAATGTGTCAGATATCTCGGCGTTGTAATTGATCAGAATATTAAGTGGGATAAACATATAGAAAGTACAAATTCAAAACTACGTAAACTAATTTATAAATTCTATCAAATCAGAAATATCATGCCAATCAATATCCTCAAATTATTATATATCACACTAGCTGAATCAGTCATTAGATACGGTCTGTCAATATGGGGAGGGGCATTTAATACAACACTAAATATTTTAAATGTAACTCAAAGATATCTCCTTAAAGTAATTTACAAAAAAAAACCCAGATATTCTACCGAATTTCTGTATCAAGAAGCCCAAGTTTTAACCTTGCAACAGTTGTATGTAAAATCAGTACTTTTGATAGTTTACAAACATCCCGAACTAAGGCTGCAACCTATTCTAAATAATTATCATACCAGAAGCAGATCGGTGGAGTCCGTATGTGTTCCTTTCCTGTCTAGAACAAGAAACCAAAGATATCTGACATACTTTGGTCCTACACTTTATAACTTGCTTCCGCTTAATATCCGACGTATATAGAACAGAAACCTTTTTAGTAAGAAAATCTCAATTTTCTTGAAACAAAACTTCGAGGTATTTACTGGCACCTTAAGTAGATAGCAATTTTTTACTTCAAATAAATCTTATTTAAATTCTATAATTTTTAAAATTATTCTATCGCTTATGTTACTATGAAATTATATGATTTTAGGTTAGCCACGTACTTAGTTTGTACGCAGTATCATTTATTTAGTATAGGTTATAATTTAAGAATTTAGCAATAGGTCATTACAACAAAATTTCTTTTCTTTTGTACACACACAGATGATACATCTAGGTGTGCAATCATTTTTCAAGTAATATTGTAAACATTTTCTACGTAATATATTTGATTTGATTTGATTTGTTTATTTAGCTTTCATGCCATATCACTCTCTAGGTGGGTAAATATTATATTTTTCATTTTCGCGCGACGAAGGAGTAGGTAAATAAAGTAGGTATTGTTTTCAGGAAAAAATTCCAAATTGAGATTTTATTGAAAACTTGTTCTAGACCATCCAGAGATGCTAAAGAAGTGTTTTTTTTATTATCTGTGTCTGTGTGTCCGTCGCCTAAAATAGCGCTAAAGCTAATGAACCGATTTTGTTGAAATTTTATATTTAGAGGTTTTTTTTGTAAATATCTCTGTATGTTTTTTGTTTTTTCACCTACCCGTAAAATTAAAGGTAATTTACTTAAAGAAAAAATGTGAAAAAATCGATTTTATCAAAAAGGGCTCTAACGATTTTCCTCAAATTTTGTATGTTAACAGTATTTCACTAACATAATAATATATCGTCACTAGTATTTCTCTAAAAATTCACGTTCACATTTTTTTCTTTATTTACCGTTCTTCAAAATTGAGGGTAGTTTATTTGAAAAATGAAAAATCAATTTTCTTACGCCTTAGTCTTAATGGATTTATGCGAGAAAGTATATGGGGCATGCCTTACTATTTAGTTATTTTTGTTGACAGGTACTGCGATACTACGAGTAACACGCATGCAATTATTTGAGCTACTTTCGGACGGTCAACTCATGGCTCGATCGAATACTGCAAGTGCTAGGAAGAGAATGCTTGATTACGTCAAGACAAACAAACCAGATCTTCCAGAAAAAAAAACGGATAAGTTGGTTGCTGGAATTGCGTCTAAATCAAGCTTGACAAAGCAAAGGAAAACAAATCTCGCTGCAATTATAAAGCAATTTACAGTAGACATGGGTACGCCCTTACACTGCCGAAGAAGCTTTGGTATTAAGAATAAACGACAAATTAACCGTGTCGTAGTATAAGCAGATTAAAAAAGAAGCAAAGAAGAGAAACTACGATATCTATCCCTCACATGACAAAATACTGCATGCAAAACCGGAGTTTTATCCGAAGGACAAAACAGTAACAGAGACCCAGGCAGAAGTGAAGCTACGTTGTCTCCTAGGCCACTCTGTGCAAAATGAAATTGTATCACGCGTTGTAAAAAAATAATACTACCATCATCAATGTAAAGAGAATCGAAAGACCTTTTAAACAAGTTACAATACAATCACCACTCCCCATTTAAAAATTTTGAAGGGGTGACTCCCAGGGGGAAGACATTTCGACAACGACTTATTCATAAAATGATTCTCCCTTTCGTTTCAAAGTTGACGTGTTTTGACGTTTTCTTACAAAAAATTCAGTTAAAAAGATATTTGGGGTGGACTCTTCTCTGAGAGTATTTTAGTTTTATATGCAATTCATATGTAGAATTATTGTAATAAAGTTTTCTATTGGCAATTTTTATGTTATTTTGTTCCAAAAAGCTGATAGCTAACAAAATTAAATGAAATGTATAAGGTACCCTTTTTCGCTTTCGCAATAGTGTTGAAAGTAATAAGACCACATAGTATTTACAAATACTATAAATTACATGCCTTATTTTATAACGGTCAGTGGTGGCTAGTGATGCCGTCGAGACGAGACGAGAAGATAATAGGGCTTCCCTCGTCTCGTCTCGAAGACACGAGATAAAATTCGTCTCTTGTCTCGCTCGAGAGGAGCCTTCTCTCGTTCTAGAGGACGTCTCTCTCGTCTCGTCTCGATTCTCTCGATTTATCGACAAAATATTTACGTTAAACCACAGGCCCTGTTGCTAACTGAATTTTTCGGCGTTCTTGAGGTATCTATTATGTAAAAACCGGTTTTGATATTTTGAAAGAAAATTAAACGCAAGATGCCCTTAAAATTTTAAAATTAACTCCTTGAAGAAGAAAGCGATAGTAGTGAAGACGAAACCGATAAAAGTAACAACATAAATCCGAGGAGTCCACTAGTAGCAAGACTTAGGCAATTGTTTCAAAAGATTAAAAATTCTGAACAATTGCAAAATATTTTAAGGAGCTTTTGTTCTTCAGCAGGAGTAAAGTATACTTCAATAAAGGTCGATGTTTCAACAAGGTGGAACTCTACTTGTGAAATGATAAGAATTGCATTGCAGCTAAAAGATGCTCTTGTTCCTCTATGTCATATCAATACAATTTTAAATAAATATAGTATTAGGGATGATGAATGGAAAATTTTGGGAATCTTATATAAATTTCTCAAATACTTTAAATCTTTAAGTACGATACTATGTGGGGAGACTTATGCAACGTTGCCATTGGTTATTTTAAGTTTTAATATACTGATCGATAAGCTCGAAACATCTTTAGCCGAGATTGACCAGAAGCCAGATAGAACGTCTATTGAAGAAACAATAATTAATGCTTTCCAGGCTGCAAAAGAAAAAACATTATAAAAAACAAACTGGATCTACTGTGCTGTCCTCTTTTTAGACCCACGACACAAAAAACAGGGCTTTACACAAACCAATTGGGGAAAAGAATTGCTTGAAGGCTCTGAGAAGAAGTTTGAAGAAATTTTAAAAAGATACGTACCCGCTAAATCGCGGCAATCACCTCAAACAACGGAAATTGAAACAATTGAATGATCATCAAGTGACGAGTTAAATGTATCATACTTGTTTGATTGTCCAAGTTCTAACGTAGATACATAGAAATTAGAGATTAACAGATATTTTGAATCTCCTAGAGCAGACAAAAATACAAATATCATTAAATGGTGATTTGAACATCAGGAAATATACTCAAACCTAGCTAAAATGGCAAAGGATTTGTTAGTTATACCAGCAACTAGTGTGCCCGCAGAAAGATTTTTCTCCAAGGCTCTTCTCATAATTAGAAAGTATAGAAACAGGCTTACTGCGGAATTGGCAAGGAGCCTGTTGTGCTCAAATTCATGGTATACATCTTCCATTAGTACGTTACTGACACAACAATAAATTATAGTTTAATTAATTAATTAATCTAATTAATTTTAGACTTTAAGTTTATATATATTATAATAATTATTTTTTTATATATATTATTATCATTTTTAGTTTCGTTATTAGTTTGAAGTAAAATGTTATAACGTTTTAGTCTAACCGTTGTATGAATGGGAGCTTATCCGGTTCATACAACGGTCTAACATAGAGATTCTATAATGTGCCCAAGGATGAAATCGTAACAGAATGCAAAGTAATTTTTCGCTTATCAAAGTTTTTGAAAAATCCAGTTGCCTTGCAGTAAGTATAAATCATCATTATATACGATTTCCAAAAACATTATTTAAAAACTTGTTTTGAATTAACAAACGTGCTCACATGCCAAGTTTTAAATTAATTCAATTGTTTTGACTTTTTTTTAATTCTTTCTTCAATATTTCAAATTTTTCATGTATAAATAAGCTTTTTTATAGAAAACTAAACATTAAAGTTTATCAAAAATTATTATTTGTTGCTTAACAAAATTTATTTTTACACATTTAATGAAAAAAATTTATCTACAGTAAAAAATGTACAAAGTATTCGAAAAAGTCAAAATAATCCCATTAATTTAAAATTTGAAATGAGGGCTTTTTTATTAATTCTAGACAACTTTTTCATATATGTTTTTTTGACATCTTTTACAAAAAAAAATCACTTTATATACACTTCAGGAAATGGGTTAATATACTTGTCAAGGCATTTTTAAAAAATATTTTCATATGCCAAAAATTACTTTGCATGGAATCGGCATTGTTCTGGAAATACTAAAATTTTAACTCAGAAATTTTAGTTTGATTACATCGCTTTTTTATTTATTCACAGACACAATGTATATCTGGAGAAAAACCTTATTTTTGATCAGATGAACAAGTGATATTTCATTTTTATATTTTTGTTAATTTGTTTGTAATAGATTTAAATTTAAACAAGTATTTATGTTTTTTTTTTATTTCGTTTGTTATAGGCTATTACCTGCTTATATTTATACCTTTATTTTTGTCTCTATTATTGTATATGAAGTTTGTGAGGTTAAATTAACAATATTGATTCTGTCAAACTATCTTTTTGACGCGCGAATCAAAAAAATAACTACGCTAAATCAAAATATTGCCTAGATTTTTAAATTAGGTCTAGGTATGTTATTCTTATCTTATTTATAAATAAAGATACGAGGTTTGTTAAATTACATTATATTGCATTTTCCCGGCGTTTAATATGGAAAAAAGAAAATATAATTTTTCCTAACCAAACTTTGTAACTCTAAAGGATGGTAGAGATTAATCTATTTTTTTACCGAAATATGACACAGGGTGTGCTACAAAAACGCATGTTTTAGACTTATATCTTTTTAAAGTGGATACTTTATGTATATTGTTGCATATTTGGATTCAATTTAACTAACATTGCAAAGTGCGAATTTTTCAACTGTCAATATCTCAAAAGATGCTGCATTAAAAATATAATTTTGATTCAGTGCGTTTTTGCGGAAGATTCTGTATCATATTTCTATTACCGTTAAATACATTCAGTCGATTCTCTACAATTCAGTAAAAGAATCGGCTCTCTATTTTTAAAAATATTAAAGTTAAGAGGAGGCAAATTAAAATCATATAACCCTGTACGCCACGTTATCTAAATATTTCAAAGATAGATTTGCAATCTGCTTTAAAAAGAAATCTTTGTATATTTTACAATACTTGTGTAGGACGTTTGACAATATTCTCATAGAGCTAATTGGGACATTTTTTAAATTAATTTAAAACTGTCTCATAACGCCAACTGTTATACAAGGAATGTAGCCTCTCAAGTGTAGAAGAACCGCTGATGATCAATGCCTATTTAAAATCATCGTCAAATGTTCTCCAGAAAATGGGCTACTGGTTTGGTAATTTAACCGGCCTCATATTTTCAAAAATTATAAACAAATTAGCAATGATAGTGCAAAGTTAATTTCAATCAGCCTGTATAGTGTATGATGTTTTTGTTTTTTAAACAAGGCAAGTATCGATATTCTCTATATTTAATTTATTGGATGTGTAGTCCATTTTAATTAAGGGTTTATTTTATGTCGATATGTCGAGAGGGCTCGAGAGAAAACGATAATTTCTCGTCGAGAGAGGCATCTCCTCTCGTCTTGTCTCGCCATCAAACCACGAGAGAAATTTCTTCTCTCGTCTCGACGAGACAAGACAAGACGAGACGAGAGTCGATAATTTCTCGACTCGACGGCATCACTAGTGGTGGCTCGCGGGTGAAAAAGTAAGTGAAGTACAAATAAAGCAAGAAAATATCGCAGTATTTTTTTTTCCAGAATTTATACTAAATCCATTCTCCTATCCTTCATAACAGCAAATTTATTTATAACATCTTCATAAAATGGATGAGTTGCCCTAATCTCCTCCAGACATTCCTTTTGAATTGAAATATTGCCTAAAGAAGTAAGTCTTTTTTGATATATTGTATTTCTTAAATAAGTTTTTACACGTTTGAGGCAAGAAAAACGTCTTTCCACTGAAGCACTTGTCGACGGTATTGTCAATATAAGGGAAAACACTTTATATGCTTTGGTTAAAATATTTTTATTTTCATTGATTTTTTTCACTTGCTCTTGCAGCGATATATTCTAACTACTGTCATTGGCAAAAATAAGACCAAGCTCATTTTTAAGCCGTTGACTTTTTGAAAATATTTCCCCATGCAACTGTAACAAATTTTCAAACGGGCCAGTCGGAAAATTTAAACTATATTCGGAACATTTAGCAGAATCTGCCAAACATAAAAATGTAAGTTTTTCAGAGTCTTGAAAGCTGAGTGTCATTTCCATTAAAATATGGTCCAATATTTCATAAAAAAGGGTTCTATACTTAGCCCTAATTTCTTCAGGTGAAAGCTTAGCAAGCTCACGTTGGTAATGATTTATTTGTAATAGAATTTGCTTTATGCAAACATGGTATTAAAAAAAAATTTCATTTCTTTTTTTACAGAGCACCTCACGACAACGTTTTATATTGGATATGCAAAAATGAATGTCAAACGATTTTTTTTGAAGAACTCAACTTGAACAATCACATTTACTAACTTCGAATTTGAAGACTAACGAGTTTCTGTAATTGTTGGTATACGCCTCGTAGATACAAATGTAAGAGCATATGTTCATTTGGCTGAGTAATTAAAAAATGAGGGAATGCCACTAAGGCTTGCAAAAAAATTCGATATTTAGAAAAATTTTTAAACTTTGCTGCAACAAGACAAATGCAGCCTGCGGCGCTTTTTCTTTTTTTTTTAAGGCCATTTAGATGGCCAGACATCACACTTGCACCATCGTAGCATTGCCCTATTAATGTATGTTTATAGTCAAATTGGTCCAAAATTTGATCCAATAGAGAATATAAATTCTCCGACGTTCTATCGGAGCTGACATTATAAAATCCTAAGAATCTCTCGACTACTGAACCATCTGAATTAATGTATCAGTATGTCAGTGGTGTCATCTACTTGCACAGAAAAAAATCTGTGTGTTCATTATTTAATTTTTTACGTGATCATTTAAATAATCAGAAATGCATTCAATTAAATTCAATTAATAATTAATTATTTCGTTTCGAATAGTTTTCGAGTCACCAGTAAAAACATTTTTAATTTTTTTGTGACGATCTTTTACTTAGGAATCGATATTAATAAACCTAAAAGCTTTTTAAAAATTTATTGACTCGCTGATCTCATCACAAAACGTTTTCGTTAAAATGTATTTTATATAGTTTAGCATTTTCTTTTAAAGTGTCAGCTATAGTGCTTTGATTTTTTACAAACGTTTTTAGTATTAATTCGCATTTTAAATGCTCCGCCGAGTCTTCATGTTTATGTAAACACCTTTATATATTTAACATACCTGCAAATCCTTCCTTATTCCACACTGAATATTTATTGGAAACTAGTAAACAAGCCCAGCAAAACAATTTTTGTAATAACTACTACATAACCATTTGTACGCCGAAAACCAGGATGACGATTAAAACTCTGATCTTGTTCCTTCCATCGATTAAATAGTTTCCAACAAAATGGAAACTACATTCGTGATCGGATTCATCAATAATGTAAATTAATAAACCCGACACCAAATAAAGTTGTAACAACACCATAAATAAATATATCACAAAACAGTCAAGTAAACTGCAAAGGAACTAACCGGTTGCAGCGAAATCCTCGAAAATAAAAGTAAACAACCATCCCAAACTGAACGAACTGACGTGGTTATAGTGTACTGCGTTAGCAATTTACCGAGAGAATTGTATGGCGCTGGTTAACATTAATCTTCCATGCGGTCGACGTCATCACGTACGCGTTGTCATGGCAACGTAGTAGGAAAATAGTAAACTAAACATAGCACCTCCAGCAAAGCCGAAGCGGTTTGCGCCACTGTTATAGTTGTTATAATAAAGTTCGATTGAAAGTTTTAAAAACATGACATGGGGCCAACGGTTAAGTAAAATATTTATTCGAGATGTACAGTTAATTTTTTGCCAATTAGGTGCATAAATGAATGTAAAAACTTAAATTTTAAGAGATATATAATAATATAGTTAGATGTTTGCTTGTTTATTTTTCCTGGTGAAGTAGCACTTCACCTACTTCACCTGAATAGCCGCCACTGATAACAGTTTGTAAATACAAAGCTATTATTTATTTATTTATTAAGTCAATTACATTACAGATAAATATCCAAATAGTACAGTAGATAGAAAAAAAACTACATACTATAATACAATAGTTGACAATACAAAGTAATCAACAATTATTAGAAAAAAATATATAAAAAAAAAGAATATATATAGATACAACAAATAGGAGACATAACAAGATAGAACAATCAAGAATATTTAATAGATCCTGATGTAAAACCTAAATACTGGAAAAAAGCAAGAAGCTTGCGATTAGGATTATTTACAGAACAATAATACTAACTAATCACAAAAAAGGAATAAAAAGAACTAAAATTGATGATTATGTGTTTCTGAATTTGACTGATTTTTTGAAGGTTGCAATAGTACCGCGAAATATGTCTAGATCCGAAAATCGTGCATTGTAATTTTTTATGAGTCTATCAGCAAAGCATGACAAACCATAGTTTGTTCGGTGTGTTCGCTCAAAAAACAGTTGTCTGGAGCGGGTGTTTTTGGGTAGTACGGGAAAATGTATACTTGATAGTAAGGAGAGGCAATCAATGTGTCCATTAAGAAGTTTAAAAAGAAATAAAGCCATAAAGCCTTCGCGCGCGCCGGTGACTTAGTTTTTCCGTACTAATAATATTCTAGTGTTATATGATATGTCCTGGTAGGAGAAATTATGTTTGAACAAAAGAAACTTAACAAATTTGTTCTGTATAGCTTCCATTCAGTTTATATGACAATTATATGATGGGATCAGATAATACTGTTGTATTCAAGAATACTTCTCACCAGAGCATAATATAAAGATGAAATAGCCCTAGTACCGTTCATATGTTGGCAAGTACGGCACCAGAAATCTAGCATTCGGAAGCCTCTAAGTGCTATTTGATCAATATGTTGATTGAATGATAATTCATGACCAAAAGTGACACCAAGGTCATTAAAAGTGGTTACGGATTCTAATTGTGATATCTCGATCCTGTAATTAAATATCACAGGCTCCTTGATTTTATAATAACGCATAACCTTACACTTATCAATATTTAATTTTAAAAAGTTTGCACTACACCATCTAACTAAATTGTCCAAATCAGCTTGCAACTCAATATAGTCGTCAATCGATTTGATAGTGATGAACAATTTCATATCATCTGCATAGAGAAGGCATGCTGAACTCCTGAACACTGAAATTACGCTATTGATGAAAATAAGGAATAAATCTCTTGAGACTCAAGTACACTTAGCTGGACGTATTGTTTTCTGTTTCCTAGATATGAGCGAATCCATTCAAGGTATGGTCCAGATATACCAATATCTTCCAGTTTCTTTATCAAGAGTTTATGTGGAATGCTGACAAATGCCTTTGATATGTCTGTATATATTACGTCGATCTGGAATCCCTTCTCCATAGACTGTACCAAAAAATCTTGCGTGACGGCCAAGTTGGTGGTAGTGGATCGACCTTTAAAGAATTTATGTTGCTGTGGTGTTATGTAATTCCTGTATGCAGTAAAGAGCTCATTCTGTGATGATTGATTCGAAGACCTTTGCGATAGTTGATAAAAGGGAAATACCTCGGTAGTTCTCAACATCAGATATGGATCCCTTTTTGAAAATATTAGATTCCTTCCAAACAGTGGGAAATACAGATTTGCAGAAAGACCTTTGAAAAATCATACACAGTGGTTTTGTTAGTGAATCTTTGCAGTTCTCACCCTTCGTGATATCAAGAGCATTAAGTTTATTAGCAATTTCATCTTCAGTGAAGTGGTGAAATGCAAGGTGCCGGAAAAATTCATCGGATACTTGCACTCGATCAAGAGTAGGCTCGTTTGTATGATCACAGAAGCATGATTGAAAGTGTTGAGCAAAAGCATTCACTATATTCTCTTGATTTCCATCACCGCGCCATTAAATTTCATTAGACTGGGTAGCCCTGTTTCCTTCCTAAGAGAATTGATGTAGCTCCAAAAATACTTTATATTTGTTGGAATCATTTGTTCGGTGTTTGTAATAAAAAGCATAAAACACAATTCTGTCAGATATTTAGTTTGTCGTCGAATCATAGAGTAAGATTCATAGTCTGACTGTAAGCCTGAGTGCTTGAATTTTTTATAAAGAGAGTTCTTCCTGTTTATTAGCTTTTTTAGTTCTGGTGTAAACCATGAAGGGTACTTGCTTTCTTGAACGAGTTTCTTAGGGACAAATTGTTCAATAGCGGTGTAGACAATGTCATAAAACTGATGTATTATAATATTCACGTCATCCTGACTGTCAAAAAACGAGCTCCAGTCTATATGTAAGAAGCACAAGTTAATATTATCATAAGGGGCTTTATGAAACTGATATGTAACGACGTTCAATCGATTTTTCATCGTAACTACTTGTTTGAGTTCAAGCTTGATTTCCAGAGGTGGGTGATATGTATCAACAACACTGATTGGATCATTAGATATTGCGACCTAGCAATGATCAAAGATATCTCAAAAAATTAAGTCTAGGAGTTTACCGTGCGAGTTATGAACTGAATTGACCTGGTTTAATTCTAAGTAATAAATATTGTTCAATAGAACTTGGGCTGACTGAGTACTGATATTTTGAGGAATCAATATCTGGCAAATTGAAGTCACCCACGATCAGAAATTTCGCTTGGTCGTGGCGTCCTCTCATGGCTTCGATTTTGTCCATCAAAGATTAATATGCTTCAGGTGGAGACTTGGATGGCATGTAAACACAACCTATAATTAGATGCTTCTTTTGTAGACGTATTTCTGCCCACTGGTCTTCATAAATATTCACAGTGCTGCCTTTTAAGCAATTTGACTTTAAGTTCGACCTAATGGCAATTATGACTCCACCTCCACGACTGAATCCAAGTCCGGCATAGTCTCTGTCCCCTATATAAAGTATATACTTTGATCCAAACAACTCATAATATAAACTATGCTTAAAACAATTTGTAAGTACAAGGCTATTAAAAATTATGCTTTCTTTGAAAAATTCAATGAGCTCGTAAAATCAGCCTTTCGAACACTGTGCGCCGTCTTTATATTTACAAAAAAGTAGCACATTTTCGCGAAACCCTCTATTTGAAAAATAAGGGAGGTATCCCGCAAAAGTGCCGAAAAAACCCTGTACATTTAGTCTAAAAAAATACATTCCAAGCCATTTCTGAAAATGTTTAGTTCCGTAAAGATTTATTACTTGAATTTTCATGGAATTTATGCACGTTTTTAGAAACCCACTGCATGTATTTTTTATAACATCACGATAGGAGAGTTGTTTTGTCAAAATAGGGGTATAATAACAATAAATTTGTCTTTATTCGGTTATGTTTCAAACGAACCGACCTATAAAATGTTTTCAACGTACAAATTATACGTTAGGCTCCTATATTTACGGCTATTATAGTTATTATCAATTATATTCAAGAAAATCTTTAACCTGCTATATATAATTTATTCATGTTACTGGAAAATTACAGAAGGGAACATTTGCTAACAGTACTGTGATGATAGCTTTTAAAGTGTTTATTTGAATTAGAACTAATATTATATTATGCTAATTATAGGCGTGCCCACGGAGTAGGCCAGGTGAGCCGTGGCTCCCTCTATGCTTCAAAAAGTTAAAAATTTTCCTTTAATGAATTTATTTGGTATTATTAGTAATAAACTCATTCATTTGGATCTCAAATATGACTGTTACCTAAAATAGCAAAATGTATTAACGGGATTCACTTGTTTGAAAACACAATTTTAAGTAAAACAAAGTGATTTAATTGCAGAATTTGATGAATATATCCCAAAAAGAAGCAACAAAACTGTTTTCTTAAACTTTAAAAAAAAATTGTATAATAATTGTCACTAGCTCCTGTAAATGATTGTCGCCGAATGTTACTCAAATTAAATCCAAATTTAGAAAAACTAGGTCACAGGAGCGAGTGAGTTTCGTCATGTTATTTTTTTATGTCTTATTTTTTTGTGTATGGAAATAAAATGTTTATACCAGCACCAGCATTTCTCTCAATAATGCGCACCTCTCTATCCTCACTTTAAGAGGATAGCGTAGTAAATATAAAACGCGTAGAAAATGTTCTGAGTAAAAGTATGATGTTTTTTCGTTAAAATTATCGGAAAGTCAATATTTTTTAACTTGCTTTCTTCGTATGTCTGTTTTTTCGGTTAAAAATTTGTAATCTATTTTTCAAGCAGTTGCTGGCATCCTGTTAGTCCCATCCTGAAGGTAGCGCTAGGAATTCCTCAACTACACAACATAACCCCGTCGTGTTTCGGCTCTTTGAATTTGTCTTGACAAGTACTAAAGACTTAGGTGGTGTCCAGGGTCTGATGATGGACCCTGAAGGTGGCAATATGAACTTTTCAACTAAAAAAGATAACCCCGTCGTATTTAGGCACGTTGATTTTGTATTGACAAGTACTATAGCCCAATTATCACCGTGTTTTGGTTCGTCAGATTTGCTTGACAAGTATTATAGATCTAGGTAGTGTCCATAAGAACTCCTCAACCAAACCAGTAATATGTCAGGTTTTCCCTGTAGACTCTGGGTGTGCGTATTATTCATGTGCGTGACCTTAGGTGTCTAGTCTTACACACTTATTTTCGATAATATTTTACTATTACCATAACCTTGACCAGTGGCGACTCTTCCATAGGGTCATTTGGTCAATGACCCCCCAAAAATATTTCCGAAAATAAATTATTCGGTTGACCGTCCCTCCTAATAGTTGTAATACAACGCGAACCTTAAGAAAAGTTAAATAGGCTACGCTATTAGCCGCGCGCGGCGTTCGAATAGTCTCGTTGCGGCATAATAAAATACGCTATACTAAGCTAGGCTAGGCAGTCCGAATTACCCTGATTACCTCAAAGGTTGACGAAAGTACCCGAAGATTTCATAGCTATCGAGCGGCTGCCGAACCTGATAACAAATGGAATATGAAACCGCGATTTGGGTCATCATCCGTTTTTTCTCATAATTCGATCGATCGATCGCGGCATCACGTCGGTATGCGGAAGTTCAACTGTTCAGAGGTCGCGCGGTCGATATTCTAACTCGATATTGTTTCGGACTTTTATAATCGATGAAAATTGATTTATATACTGTTTTTTGTAATATATATTTTTTGTTTTTATGATCCATGTGTGAGTTAGAAATATACAGGAAATAAAATGTTGGTAGTGACTAGTACAAAAAAATAAACAACTATGCTTATGCACTTAATTTTGCAAAAATAACCAATTTCAAGGTGGTCTATGTTTGAGTTGTGAATGAAGATGAAATAAAATGTCGGTAGTGCAAAAAATTAAACAACTAAAGAGTGCTAACGAACTTAATTTTGAGAAAATAACCGAATTCAAGTTAAGTGGTCGCAATTTGCCAGAACTTAGTATACGACAAGCTAGTAAAGACTAAAATAAAGAGGTTCATCGAAACTTTCGCAGAAGTATGTACGATTTAGCTAACTGGATATGTGGTTGTGAAGTCTCTAACTTATTTTACTGTTATGTTTGTTGTTTTCTAAGGACTCGTCGGACTTATTATGGTGCAAAAACCGGTGTTAAAGACTTAAAACACTTAAAAAATAAAAAAACATGCGTTTTCGCAAGATTACATGAAATGTCCGGTGAACTATGCTACGGTCGAAAGTGCGAAGACACAGCTTATAGAAAATCCCTTAGAGATTTTAATGAAAATGTATCCAAAAATCGTTATATTTTAATCAAAATTATAGATTGTAAACCCGAACTGCGAGAGAGATAATTTAAAGCTCAATTTAAAGATAAGATATTTATTTTTATTTTAAGTATGCCTATTTTTAAATTTGTTATTAATCTGCCAATATAATTCACTATGAGCCGCCACTGACCTTGACGACTATTTTTGATTAACAAACGTCCGATACATCCGGTTACGGATATATATGCTATTCATTTATCTGTAAAAATCTCATTTAAAAAAAATTAGCTATTTAAAAGTTAGGAATACTAGACGTTTTTTTGGACAGCTCCAAACATATTTCTCTAAACTAAATTACGACATTAAAAGAAACTGTGAAACCCGTATCTAAAAATTTTAAGCAAGTCAGAAGTTATGGGGAAAATAACTTTTTTTGGCATGTCAATTTTTTTAAAATTAACTCATTAAAACTTATCTACCGTATTTGAAAATTAAATTAAGGAGAAAAATGTTTTTTTGACAATTTCAAATAAATGACGACCCTAAAAGTTACATGGAACTGTGAAAACGGTATATACAAATTTTAAGTAGTTCAGAAGTTACAGGAAAAAAACAATTTTTTTTTAGAGCTGTCACAATATTTTTTCAAAATAAATTACTTTTCTATAAGTTATATCGAATTCTGAAAACCGTATTAAAAAAATTTAAGCAGTTTGAAAGTTAAGGAAAAAAAACAGTTTGTTTTTGCAAACTTAACCTCGTAATTGCATTTTGTGTATCTTTTTGAGTACTTTCCAGCGCCGTAACTAGTTTTCCGACCAACATTGTTTGAAAAAAAAATCGGTTTTTCCCAAAATTTTCAATCTCTTTAACGCGTAAATGCACGAACATAAATCGAAGCGATAAAAATATCAGAGAAATATTTGCTTTAAACAAACCAAAACTCAGCCGTGATATTTATCACAACTAACATGTCAAATATCTCTGTAAATTTTATTATCATCCTATGCCAAGGCCGCCTATCATTTCGCGTGGTGTATAGATCGGTACCTATCGATTTTTGACCACATGTGCACTTTTTACTTTAAATCGATTTTTCACCCACTTGCTGAGTAGTTAAAAGGAAATGTTATTAGAGCCTTTTTGTTGCCAAATGAATGCTAATAATTTCGATTACTATTGGCAAAGTTAGAATTTAAATTATCAACTTTAAAGAATTGCAGTAATTTAACCTTTTAAGTTATAAACTCGAAATTTGGCCTCGGTCTACCTAAAAATATTTGTTTCGAAAAAAAAAATACCCTACGGACTTAGGTATATTAGTTTCCTTGTAATACAGGATAAAGTGCGGAACACGAAAGGAAATAGGGTGGAGTCAATCGGTTTAGGAAGGTCGGCCAAGAAATCTCTTTAAACCAGTGGTGTCCCGTCATTCTTTAAATAATAGGGCGCTCCTTTTTGACTATACGCACTTCAGATAATTAAAAAATGTAACTATGTTTAATGAACCTTTATCTATCTTTGTCTGTTTTCTTTCGTGTACTGCACTTCTATATCTCTTTTGTGTTGCAAAAACGGCGAACTTTCGAATTTTAAAATGATTTAATTTTGATTTTTCTTGATCGATTTACCTATAAATATATTTTTTCTTGAGTTCTGTCATTAAGGGTTCCCGGGCTACTGCCTACGTCCACTATTATTGGACCACCCAGTATAGTGATACACGATTTACAAGTCCAGATTTTACAAGGGCAGCCAGCATCAGATCCAGTTAATGAGATTTAGCAAAATTTTAATTTATGCAGTTCGATTTTGGGCTACTCGGGTATGCCAAAAGTGGCCGTCTGTCTCTGTTCGCCATATTACTTTATACAGGGACCGTCATTGTGCTACACAGCGCGTTTCTTAATTGCATGCTGATGTTACAGGGGGTGTTTTTATGTCCTAAAAGTCTTAACTTTTGAGATACAGGATGGTAAAGTTTAAAAAGAAAACATTTTTTTTCAGCCCAATTCTGATGCTATTGTAGATAACTGCATGAAATTTGATACACGTTTTCTATGCATTAAGGAGCATACGGATTTACCCAGGTTATTTACACGCCACTGGTAGAAATTTCAAAAATTGATTGTTAATAAAAAATGCCCTTTTATGCATAAAAGACGTATATCATTAGCATGCAATTAGGAAACGCCCTATATATTACTTCACAATGACGCCCCCTGTACAAAGTAATATGACAGATGGAGACAAACGGTCACTTTTTACATACCCGAATAGCCCAAAGTCGAACTGCATAAGTTAAAATTTTGATAAACCTTGTTCATTGGAATCAGTGCTGGCTCCCCTACTATAACTACCTTAATGTGTTAATTTTGGAAAAATATGAGTTCTGTAATTTTTCAAATATTAATTGCAAGATTAGAATTTTGTGACACCCGGTATTGAACAGAAAATTAATTATTTTGGAGCAGTTTATTGACAGCTACTTTGTGAACAATTTTACAAAATATATGAAAAAAAAACTAAGCCATTTTTGAGGTTGACGGCTGTGATTCTAATGGTTCGATTCCTTCTAAATCGTTGTCTTCCTCTGAAAATGATGAGGTTTCGTCGTCACTACTTGAAGATCCCAGTGTGATAACTAAATCATCAATAACCGTTTCAATTTTGCCATCTACTTCCCAGTATTTATCTTCAATAGAACGAACATGTTTAATATACGATTTCCAATTTTCAGCCGATATTGAGTCAATCTCTTCTGATGTTATTTTATTTAAATCTTTAATTGAAAGTTCACCGGTGTTGCGCTCTCGAATATATTTTTTTACTCCTGCCCATACAAGTTCAATAGGGTTGAGGTCGCACATGTATGGAGACAGCCTTAAGGGTGTATGACCGAGGTTACGTAAAAGACCGTCAATTTTATACTTTTTTCTCTAGGCTTGTTGGCTGATATTACTTCATATAATTGATATTTTCTCCATGTTGGATCACATACAAGATTGTTCGATTTAAGCTACGATATCATATGAGCTTTTGTAGAGTATTTAGTTGGCACTTTATCTTCTACGTGAGAATGATAAGACGCATTATCCATTACCACGACTGATTTGGGAGGAATGTTAGGTAGAAGCTTCTCGAGCAAGCACTTTTCAAAATTATCTCTATTCATCTGTCCATGATAGTCTCCAGTTGTTAGTCCCGAGCGAAAAACTAAAGCAGCACATGGAACAAATCCGGCTTTTGAACCAGCATGAACTATAATAAAGCGACTACTAGAGTGGATTCCCTGAACAACACCTGTAATACTTTCACTTTTTCAGCATTTGTTCACTGTCATATCATTATCTACCCAGGTTTCGTCTAGATACGCAATATTGCGTCCTTCTTGCCTATATTGCCTTACAGTTGATAGATATTTCACCCGGAAGTGAGAAATATTTGGTCTCTCAATGAGCAATTTTCGTTTATTTTGGCACTTGCGCCAAACAAAACCATTTGATCGTAAAAGCCGATTTAAGGTTATATACCCGTACGGAAAATCTATTTTGTTCTTTACAGCACGAAGTAGGGGTTTGCAGGTCGGAACCTTCTTCAAGTTTATATAAAAATACTCTATTGTCGTCGAACTACTTGAAAATCACCATCGTCAGTTTTGTCTTTGGATGATAATGAGGGCTTTTTTTAACAGGAGATTTTAAAGACGAAGTAGAACATGAGCGATCATTATGTTCTCTTTGAATTTTTCTTACATTACTTTCCGAAACACCAGTGTAAAATACAGCGCGTTCTGTTCGATTTTGAATTGAAATAGTCAAACTATTATTTTCAGCTTCTCTAGTACAGGCCTCTATAACGCTCGCAATAACTTCACGAGCACCGCTTCGAATTGTTTTTCCTCTTTTGCTCGCCAGCGATACTTCGAAATAATAATTGAAATTCAACGCAACGCATTTATATAAAAATGAAAACAAATGCTGTACAGGCGCCCCTGAAAATAGCTAGAACCTTCTAGCGGCAAGTGCATGGAGACTCTAGGCACATCCCAATTACTAGTGGACGAGTGCGAAATTTACTAAATCCTCGATTAATTTTCTGTACCGTTTAGCTGGCGCACTTTATAGGTGAAGCGGCAAACTATTATAACAAATAAAATAACATAAAATTTATTTGCGTACACAAATTTTACTTTTCCGCTCGCTTAAGAATATGAAACTTTATTTTAAGGACCGCCCAGTTTTCTTTCGTGTCCCGTACTTTAATGTTAAAAAATGTACGCATTCTTGTGAACTTTGGTTCAAATTTCACCTCGTTAGTGCACCAGGTATATAATCCAGGATCCTTCCTAAATAGTCTGTTTTGGGTAGCTTTTTAAGCACTTTTCGGTGCCCTAATTAGTTTTCTGACCAGATGGCTACTTTTTTTTATATAAAAAAGAAAAAGTGACTAAGGAAATTAATTTTTTAAGGACTTTTTCGAAACATTTCAGTTTTTCTTAAACATTTCTATTTTCTCGCCATTTTTCCGACAGAGATGTATTTAGGTTTTTGTTCTAGATAGATATTTGCTATGAAAAACGTCTCTTGGAAAATTTCGATAGGACTCACCTACTTTCAGATATAAGCGACCCAAAACACCCTTTTTTCGAACGGAAAAAGAACCCACCACCTTTCTATAAACACCAACCATCTGAATCTAACAGCACTGTTTTATATTGGGTAGACCTACGATCACAGACAGAATAGTAGACCGTCCGGACATAGTTATCATCGACAAGGTCAATAAACCCGCTACCTTAGTTGACATCGCATAACTGCGAATCTATAGAAAACAAAAAGAGAAAAAGTGACCAAATAGCAGAATAATAATAATAATAATAATAATAACGAAAAAATATCAGTATACAACGAGCTTTAAAAAGCTGTTGCTGAGTTTAACGCCCTAGATCCAACTCAAAGACCTAAGCTCCCGAAACTTAGAACTAGCCGGGAGACTCACAGCATTCTCAATATTTTCAACACCATAATAGCAGAGTTTAATTTGGAGTATGACACTCTTGAGAAGCTCCACACACTCATCTACTACCCTGCAGTCTACGTCCTTAGATGCCATAAACAACAAGTGCATTTCCTGAAACGGGAAAAGCTACACACCAACAAAAACCCATATCGCAGAAAAGACTTGAGAAGAAGACAATTGATGATTTGAGACAGGAACTAGGAAGACCCACATTTCGGAAGAATGAACACTCCTCCAGCAGACTTAAAACGCGCTTTATGAAGATATTTAAGAAGATAGGTACAAAACCCACCGATCTCAACCATCAACAAAAACTAGATGAGTATCAGGATACACTCGAGCAAAAACTAAAAACTAAAGCGAAACGTCTGCATAGATACAACAAATGCTCCAAGAGAAAATGACAGAATTGGCTTGTCAACATCAACCAAAAACAGATCTATCGGGACATCGATAACGCCAAAGATTAAACCAATACTGAGAACAGCATTTGACCGAGTGTTGGTCGAACATCTGGGAAAACCAAAAGAGGATAACCGAAATGCTACACGAATACAACCTCAACGTGATCGAATTCAAACACCACAAATGAAATTTGACTCTATTACCAAGGATGAAGTTATCAGCTTTATTAAAAGAATGGGCAACAGGATGTCGCCAGAAGTTGACCATATTTACAATTTCTGGTATAAGAAATTTGAGGTCCTCCATGAAGCTATGGCCCGTTATTTTGCCAAAATAATGCATCATCCGGAGACAACCTCCGCATTTCTCATGCTGGCCAATACAAATATGCTATCCAAAAGCAAGAAGACAGAAGACCAGTCTCAGTACAGGTCCATCACCTGTTTGCCCACCATGTACAAGATTCTAACAGGATGCATTGCAAATCGTATCTATCATCATATTGACAGTCATAACCTATTAGCCGAGGTACAGAAGGGATGCATTTGACACTATCAAGGATGCAAAGAACAACTTATCATCGACTCTGTAGTACTTAATCAGGCACAGAAAAAACAATACACATACACACTGCTATTATAGACTATAAAAAGGCGTGACAGTGTACGACATTCCTGGCTTATAGACGTACTAGAAATATACAAAATTCATCCTAAGATCATTTCATTTCCTGGCAACTATCAAGCACCAGTGGAGAACGAACCTGAGGATCTATAACGGCGATGAATCTCTTACCACCGATAAGATACACATCAATAGGTGAATTTACCAAGGAGACTCATTAAGTCCGCTATAGTTCTGCTTAGCAATGAACCCCGCTCTCCTCGTTGCTCAATAATACAAGACATGGCTTCTTCTTAACATCAAAGCCAATAAGGACAATTCCTGAACCATACCCACCTTGTGTATAGGGATGATATTAACCTCTATGGTGGAAACCATAAACAACTAAAAAAGCTTATTGACGTGACATACACCTTCTCGAAAGACATCCATATGAAATTTGGAATGGAAAAATGTAAAGCCTTAAAGAGCGAAAAAGGCAAAATCATTAATAGTGATGTAGCCCTACCCGATGGAGAAATATTTCAAGCGATGAACCAAGGAGAGTCCTACAAATACCTAGGATTCCAACAAGAGAGACTGCTCCAGGATAAGCAAGGAAAGGCCAAGCTGAAAGATCAGTACGTTTAAAGAGTGCGAGCTCGTCTGAGGACAGAACTGAACGCTGGAAATTTCAATACCGCAATTAACAGCCATGTTGTGCCCGTGCTGACTTACAGTTTCGGAATCTTGAAATGGACCAAGTCACACCACTCAAGGTCATCAACTTTCCAAATGACCTTACCGCGAAGAGAAAGTGGAAGATCCCTTGTTAAGTTGACTAATTCGCACTCCCGAAAGCTGCAAAAATTGAGAGATTTCTTTACCGATAAGGCACAAACATCAAGCCTCCACCTGATAGTGACATTAAGTGGCAACTCGTGCTCTCCATTCAATCTCGTAAGTGGCAACATCATCCTAATGTTACTTTCAAACCCCGACAAACAAGAACAGTGGGCTCACAAGGCACTACACGGCCGACGTAACAATGACTTGAATCAGCCACACATAGATAAGGAAGCATCCAACAAGTGGCTGAAGGATGGACAACTATTCCCCGAGAGAGAAGGATTTGTAATGGCAATACAGGACCAAGTTATTAACACACGAAATTACACGAAATTCATCATCAAAGATCGGTCCATTGAATCCGATAAGTGTCGAAAATGTAGCGGGAGATCAGAGACTTTACAGCATATAACATCTGACTGCACTTACCTAGCAAACACGGATTACATCCAGCGACATAACCAGGTGTGTAACATCATACACCAGAAGCTTGACAATAAATACGGGCTCCTGAACACCTTTGTGCCCTATTATAAATACCAATCAAGTTCAGTGCATGAAAATAATACCTTCAAACTGTACTACCACCTGGCAATTATCACTGACAGACGGGTGACGAATAATCGGCCTTATTTGGTAGATGTCGCTGTACCTAACAATGACACGTGTTGGATAAATATCAAGGGAAATAGGCCAAATATGCGGAGCTGGCCATCGAGATACAGCAGATGTGGCGACTGAAAAGGTTCATGTAATACCGATCACCGTATCATCAACCGGACTAGTTTCAAAAACGCTAGAACCCAACCAGAAAATTATAGTAATGCATACTAACACCTTCATCGACATCCAGAAAGCAGTCCTGCTCAGTATTTGCCACATAGTCAGAAAATTCTTACAGGACAACACATAAAACTAATAGAAGCCAGCCCATTCCTTTTGATGCATACATCCGGGTTGGGCTTGGAACTCAACATATGGTGAGAAATTGATTGTCAATTTCGATAATAATAATAATATCTGCTACAGGGGTTGTTACCAATAAATTCTTGAAGCACCTAGAACAGCTTAGTCTTCCAACAACTCTACTCAAAGTCAAAGGCAATTATTCTACAGACCTGCCATATTACAGGAAAATGTTTAAACCAATAGACCATCTCACAAGTCTACCCCGCTGGTGAGTTTCTCACAGTGGAGTATGGATGTTACCCAGATCTTTACGCTGAATTAAAAAAAAAATAATAATAATTAAATTTTTGTTTTATAAATAAATTAATTTTGTATTTATAAAATATTTTATAAATAAATTAATTTTGTATTTATTTACGCTGAATTAAAAAAAATAACAATAATAATTAAATTTTTGTTTTATAAATAAATTAATTTTGTATTTATAAAACATCTTTGATGAGCCGAATAAAGGCATTTTACATGCTGTCCAGCAAATTACATAGTCTTTAAGGTTCTGTAGTACATAACAAACCATGATTCATGATAAATATTATAAATATACATTTTTTACTTCAGATTCCTTATTATTTAGAGAATTAAGTCTGATGATCAGGACTGACGACCATACGCTCTATGTGGAAGGACACTTATTGCAGTTATTTGCATTTGAAATGGCTCTCTAATTTTTGTGATGATCGACCAAATACCTTACCGACTTAAATTAATATAATAGGGATTTACTACAAAATATATCTAGACTATCCTGTATAAACTGTAATAAACAACCTGTCAGCCATTTTTAATGCCAGATATTTTAATGCTAAAGATAAATATTATTTAGATCACACATTGTAAACGTACAAGCTACAAGTGACATTTAGAAAAACTAAAAAAAAAACCGGTGTCACACGAAACGCCCACATGCAACTGTATCAAAGAAACACAATGTATTTTCGCGTCATTTTAACATGCCCGAAAACTCGCCCATCGAAATAATCTAAACCAGATCACCCAGCAGCAACATTAATCAAAATTTGAAAGTGAATAAATTAAATTCTTTGCTCTTTTTTATTGGTGTTAATATAGATGATGCTGTCAAAATCCTCTTAAAGTTCAACATTCTTTATTTTGTTTATACACGCGCCTTATTTTTATTGAACTTGTATGAACTATTCAAATAGTAATTTAAATAACTGCGACAGGTGGCTCTGTGTGGTCTCTACCTTTGTTATTAAACAATATTTTTTCTATTTTGCAATGATGAAGACGTCTTTTCTGTACGCAAAGTTGTGTCGTACTTCGAAACTGCTTTTTTTCTCGACAAACTTGGTAATGCTAAGTTATTGCCGTGTCGAATTTGAAACCGTTCACGTCTCCAAAGTGAAACATAGAAATGGCGTGCATGTAATTGTCACTTTGGGCACGTATTGTCACCAACTTTTATTTAGCAGTAAACATTCTTTTGAAGATAATGCTCTTTGTAATAAAAACAGCTATAATAAATTTATTCTACATGGACAATATAATAAGATTTTCAAAACGACATATAGAAATTTTAACGAAATCTATTCAGATTTACGACAAACCAATATCAAGAAATTTATACAAATCAGGAACAATTTCAGAGATTTTAGTTCAACTTTAAAAGAACCAAGAAATTTGACAGAAAATTAACCATGACCAGATATTAAAAAAATGAAATAAGGTTTAAAAAAGGTCACTACACAGATTTTTTAGCAAATGGGTAAAATGTTGCCCATCTAAGTACTTTTATAAACCAGTATCGACACCATCACATGAAGTACTTCTATTAACATTGGGACTAATATCTGGTGACTGGTAAACTTTTTCCTATAGTATACTCCATAAATAACAATCTAAAGGAGTAATATCAGGGGATCTTGCCGGCTAATTTCACGATCCAGAAGTCAGAACCAATGATCATCGAAAATTCGATGACCAAGAGTCATTTCTACAGTGCAATGTCCTGGACCTCCATCAAGTTGATACCAACAGCTTCGGTACTCTTCAAGTGAAAAGCTCTCTGTAAATTCTTCGACCATCTGTAAACTCGTATATCAGATACCTTATTTGATTGTCCATTAGCAAACAAACGACATTAAAAGTAAATTTTTCTTGAAATCTTTTCTCTTTTGTGACATGGAGATTTTCATTGTCCCAACAATGACGATTATGTAGGGTAAAAATATCTTCCCTTGAAAATTTAGACTTATCGGTTCATATAATTTTGCGTAAAAAAATAGATCATCCTGTATACGTGTTAGGTAGTATTGCGCAAAACCATTTTTTGAGGTTTGAGAGCTTGAACCCAGGTACACTTGTAGTGGTGCATATTACGTTTTTCCAAAATTAATTGTGTTTATCAAAATATTATTCCCAAGTCTTCTTCGGTCCTACGTACGAAAGAGTGGGATATGTATGAAAGTATACCGAAAAGTTCATTTCGCTTTCTTTATTGCGAATCACTGGCCTGGGCAAACTTCTTGGAGCTTTTAAAGTTGAACCAACATTTCTGAAATTGTTCTAGATTCCAATAAATTTCTTGATAGCCTTGATACTCATTTGTGGTAAAGGGTAAAGCTGGATACATTTGATTAAATTTCCTGCACGTCCTGCTGATAATATTATTACTCTGTATATGCAGGATAAATAAATTAATTATAGCTGTATTTAAATAATTATTACTCTCTGCTATTGCAATATTCATTTATGCTGCCTTGGTCTCCATTGTACCACATTCCTGGTACACTTAGTGCTTTCTTGTAGAGCCACATGTCTCACCCAGCTTAACTTTAGTTTTGAAATTCTACCGATTATATCTTCTACCTTTGTCCTGCTTTACGTCTTCATTTCGTATATGTTCTCTTAGCTAGACTCCCAACATAGTTCGTTTAATAGCCCGTTGTGTTGTTCTTAATCTGTTTTCTGATTCCGTCAGCAATAATTCGGATATCTTGCTCAGTCATCACCTTAGTTTTATTCAGGTTCATCTTTAATCCGAACTTCTCTGATTCTGTTTTCAGATCTCCCAGCATTTCCTTTAATTGTTCTGTGCTAATGCTTATAATCACTATATCATCGGCGATCAATTTATAGGGGAGAAATAGGAGGCTTATTGAGGTTTCTAAATTTAAGTATATCTCATTTTTTATGTAGTAACATGGTCTGTGCATTAGCCCATGAGTCTCCATTCTGGAGGCATTTGTTCATGAGGATTTTATTTGCCTCGAAAGTGGCTATTCCTTCTCTATCATTGCTTTAATGACGCCATCTTCTGCGGGATCTCTTCTATTCTTCATCTAAGCTAGGGTTTTTTCGACTTTATCCTTGGTGATGTCAGGTAAGTCCTCAGATCCCAGATATTCAGAATGTTCTCATCCTTGTTGGTTTCAGGTCCTGATATGGCGGATGAATAAAGTTCGGTTTAATATTTTTCGACTATATCTAGATCTATTTATCATGTTTGATTTCTTCATTTGATGTATCTGTCGTATTTTATTGCCTTTTGTCTTTAATACTCTAATGTTCTTGTTACTTTCTATTGTCTTATTGGTCATTTCATTCTTAAATCTTGTCTTACTTTTTTCCTAACTGCTTTATTAATTTCCCCTTGAGAATTTCTGTTCAAGTGCCTTCTCTCTTCGATCATCTGTATTAATCCTTGTTTCAATTAACTCTTGTAACTCGGAATTCCGACTTCTATCTCGGAATTCCGACTTCTACTCGGAATTCCCACTTCTATCTCGAAATTCCAACTTCTAACTCGGAATTCCGACTTCTATCTCGGAATTTCGACTTCTGTCTCGGAATTCCGACCTCTAACTTTGAATTCCGACTTCTATCTCGGAATTCCGACTTCTATCTTGGAATGCGTTGTAATTAATACGCTACCGCTTATAAACGCAATAACTTTTTTTATATTCGTTTAACGTCAAATGAAGCGCTCATTTTAAATGAAGTTAATATTTTACTTCAGGATGAAGCTAAGTAAAACTACAGGAATTTTATTAACTGTGCATATGTCTCCTCGCTCTTCATCAAGTCTTATCGTCATTTACTCCCAAGTATTGTACTTTTCTTTTCATAATTTACCAACTATTTACTATTATACATAAAATTTAAATATAAATATTATTGTTTTTCTTTTAGAAAAAAAAAAAAATTTTTTTTGAGTAAATAGGTAATAACTAGCACCTATGAAAGGTTAAAAAATACTCCATTAAAGTAACTTAAACTTCGTTAAACGATTATTCATTAATCTTTATGTTTCAATTCGGTTATTATTCATTCAGATTAAATTTCATCAAAGTATAAGAGATTTTAGGTTGACTTTTTCAAGTAAGGACAGGAACATAATTAATCAGTTACATTTTATGTATGATACAAAACATAATAATTAAAATAAAGTCAGAAAAACCAAATTTCCCTGATACCTGTTAATTAAAATAATACTCGAGTAAATTTACTTGTTTTAAAACGCTGTCCCATTATCCTGAACAGGATCGTCAGGATACAAAAATTTCATCTCGGAGAGGGACCCTGGGAAATGGCTACCATATAAAAGGAATTCAAAAGGCGCGCAAATTACCCATTTTCGGCACGGCGAGGTAGCGAAGAAGAATAAATTATAGTTTGACAAAACTAAAAACACGATTTAATACTAAACTGAACTAAAAAGAAAAGAATTATTGTTTGAAAAACTAAAAAACACGCTTTAATAGTAAATTGAACTAAAAAGAAAAAAAATAACTTTTGTAAAAAAGCGTATGATGCCTTTGTACCATATATTCATACTGACTTTACTTTCAGAAATTATACCGATAAAATATTTATAATATAATTTATAAGTCCAAAGGGTTTTTTTAGTTCATTTTACTATTAAAGCGTGTTTTTCAGTTTTTTAAACTATAATTTATTAGAATTCCTCCACAAATGAAGACATTGATATTTTATGAAGTTTGAAAACAAAAATCTGTAACATGATTTCAGCAAAAAATTGTTAGCAAATCACATCCTCATAAATCAAGTTTCCGTTGTAGGTCTTCTTTCTAACTTTGTGGAACGACATCAATCTATCAAAACAGACTACAGGAACATAGTGAAAAGTTAATTATAGTTTTGATTGTTTCTTCAAGCACCCTATTTTCTTTCTTTTAGCTTTATCTATTCGGTAAACCTCTTTACAAATAAAGCGAGTTCTACTGACAAGGTACAACTGAATGTATAGTTGTAAAATTTTTTTCGTGTTGATCAAACCCAACAAAAGAATAGGTATTTCTTTTAATTTGTCCAAAATATCAGAACGTGGTTTGCTGACAAAATATCTAATACAGTAGACTTCATTACTGATTTTAGACTCTTTGACTAACATTCCCAGTCATTTACATTTTTTATAATTTATTAAGTTTGATTACCCGTTTTGGATCTTCCTCTACTTGTCATAAAAGTTTGTAATAGACACCTCATTAATATATTGGAATGACTCGGCAGGCCGGGGTCTTCTACCCTTAAGGAACTCACTGCCACTTTTAAACATACTATATATTATTATCAGACATATTGGCGACAACTTCAATTAATATTTTGACTACCTAGTTTTGTCCGGGACCTGGGACATAATATGAAAATATGACTTTTCTTATTCAATAAAATTTGTTTCAGTTTCCTAATCCTGTCACTTTTATTTATACAGTTGTTATGTCTAGACACATTGGTAATTAAATTAATTGAATTTTTCCTACTTTATTAAAATTAATTTGAATTTTCTACCCTTTCCGAAACCCGCTGCTACATTAATTCATAATATATATTATTTCCAGACGTCTATAAATATTTTGGCTTGCACTACCATCCTAGGGAGTCTACTTGGGGTAAAATTTACTTTTTTTTCTTATTTATTAAAATCTATTTAAGTTATCTACTCTTTAGATATTCGATGCACTTTTTATTTATACTTGATATTATTTATAGATATGTTGGTAAAAACATCCTATAAATAGTTTGGCTTGCACCGTCCATGGTGTCTCTACAAGGGATAAAATTTAATAACTTAATTATTTTTTCTTCGTTTATTAAAATTTCTTTGTCTTCTACCCCTTCAGGGGTTTGATTTTATCATACTAGATACTATTTCTACACATATTGCTAATATCTCCTATAAATAGTTTGACTGGCATTGCTGACGAAGGGCATCTACCAGGAACAGACTATCCTAAATATTTAAGAATGTTTTCTCATTTATTTATAGGAGGTTATTGTCATAATAATATATAGAATGAGTAAAAATGGCAGCGGTTATCCCCGGTAGATACACCCGGACGACACTGCAAGCCAAACTATATGCCTAGAAATATTATCTGGTATAAGCAAAATGGGCAGCGAGTCTCTAAAGTGGTAGAAGACTTCAACAAATTTTAATAAAACAGAAAAAAATCTAAACAAAATTTTAAAAATGAGAAACATTTATTAAAGTTTCAAAATTTATACATGGTAGGCACTCCTTAATGAATCCAGGTTAAACTATTTATTGGAAGTTGTTACCAACATGTCTAGAAATAATTTCTAAAAGGTTAAAAAACTTAAAAAAATTCAATATTTCCAATTCGTCTATTTAGTATGAATAAAAGTGGCAAAGGATCCTAAAAGGGCTTGAAATCTTAGAGAAATTTTAATAAAGAACAGAAACTCTTACATTCTATATTTTATCCCGTGTAGACTTTCCTTGATGACAGTTCAAGCCAAATTGTTTATATGAGGTTATTATAAATATATCTAGAAATATTATCTAGCATGAGTAAAAGTGGCAACGAGGCTTTAAAGAGATAGGCAACCTAAACAAATTAAATGACATCCCCTGACTGCCGTACAAGGCAAACTATTTGTAGGAGGTTATTGCCAAAATATCTAGAAATAATATTCAGTTTTAATAAAAGTCGCAGCGGTGGTAGGGTTACAAAATTTAATACTTGTAATATTTAATAACCTTGGTGAATACTCTCAGATGGCAATGCTAGTCAAAATATTTTAATATTAGTTGCAAGTTGTTATCAATACATTTAATGATGAGATATAATATGAATAAAAAAAAGTGCAGTTCTTAGGCGGTAGAGAACTCGGATAAGATACAATAAACGTCGTACATCAGCAACCCCCGGGCGGCAGCTTGATGCCAAGTATTCATTGTAACTTACTAATAATTTGTCTGTTATAAAATTGTATTACAAACAGAATAGGACCCTAAAAAGGTAAGAAAACTTCGTAAACCTGAAAACGTAAAAAATTAAAATGATTGGAAATTTTGTTCAGCGATAATGCTAGAATAGCATGCATATTAATGTTCTGGTGTTTTCGGAAAATTGGCTAACAGCTTTCGGTCGTTAACTTCACATAGGATAGCTCTAACTTGTATTTTTGTGTTAGGTTCATTTTTAGGGAAGTACAATTAAAATTAATAAGAACATTAGTTTAAAAAATTTTTCGTTAAATGAAGGAACCAAATAAATACTCTAGAAGATTTTTTTGATTATACTTATTTAATTAAAGCCCTTAAATTTATATATAATTCAACAGCCGAACTGTAATGTTTTCCTTGAGGAAATCCATTTTCTGCAATTAATATTTTACACAAGTCATAAATGTTTTTATCACAAGGATAATTATTAAATGTGCAGTCACTGGATAACGAATCCAAAGCAAAAATTGGAACATTTATGTGAAAACTACTAGAAGTCGAAATTCCGAGTGAGAAGTCGGAATTCCGAGATAGAAGTCTTAATTCCGAGACTGAAGTCGGAATTCTGAGTTAAAAGTCGGAATTCCGAAATAGAAGTCGAAATTCCGAAATAGAAGTCGAAATTCCGAGTTAGAAGTCGGAATTCCGAGATAGAAGTCGGAATTCCGAGTCACAAGTCAGAATTCCGAGATAGAAGTCGGAATTCCGAGTCACAAGTCGGAATTCCGAGACAGAAGTCGGAATTCCGAGATAGAAGTTGGAATTCTGAGTTAAAAGTCGGAATTTGTTACAAAAATAAAAAAATTGTGGCTTGTAGGCTTTCGTAAATAAGTGAGACATAAAATATTTTAAAAAATAGAACCGACTTCAAAAAAATCGCAAAAAAGTAAAAATAATATTTTAACAAAGAACGAAAGCTTTCACGGCTCAATTAAGAAATCATGGTTCTTGGGATTAGACCGTGTCAAAATGGAATCACTTTCCGACGTTTCGCCTTCGATTGCACGAGGCATCTTCAGGGATCTTCACTTCACGAGATCGGAACACTGAATGAGCTCGGAGAGACCCAGGCCGGCTATTTATAGTAGACCTGTGTTTACCGAAGCGTGACTCGGTGTAACGATCGAAGCTTTAAGAGGGAATGGATATTCCACTGATGATATTAGATGATCAATTAGAAAATATAATAATCCTACTACACGAAATGATACTAATAAGGAATTACCGATAGAAAATGTAGTTCTTCCATTTATACACGGAACCACAGACAAGGTTGCAAGGTTACTTCGTCGGTTCAACATACGTACAATCTTCAACATACACAAGAAAATGGACAATGTTTGAGATCGCCAAAGGACATTATTCCTTTTCAAACAGAAGGAGTATATGCAATTCCTTGTTCCTGTGGTGATGTTTATATTGGAGAAACTGGACGATCCATATCGATTAGGCTTAAAGAACATGAACGATGTATCAGTAAGAAACAAATTGTACAATCTGCTGTATCTGAACACCAATATTCTACTGGGCATGTCATAAATGTAAAAGAAACCAAAGTTTTGCATCGGTTTCGGGACTCTATAAACGCAAAATTAGAGAATCTATTGAAATTTATAAGCATCCTAGCAATTTTAATAGAGATACGGGGTTCAATCTACATCATACGTGGAAACTGATCGTTACACCGAGTCACGCTTCGGTAAACACAGGTCGACTATTTATTGTCGACCTGTGTCTCTCCGTGTAATCGAAGGCGAAACGTCGGAAAGTGATTCCATTTTGACATGGTCTAATCCCAAGAACCATGATTTCTTATTTATGATTTATTTATTTTATTAATTCTTTAGATATAGACATTTTGAAGTTGGCGCCCAAATAATGACTAATCTGTAGTAATATATATACAAAACAAATATACAAACGCGTATTACCTATACTCACTAGTAACTTTAAACTTACTAACTTAATAGAGATTTTAATATGTTATTCAGAATGTGTCACTGCTTTGAAGTCGAACTACCGAGTAAATTTGGTCGCTGATGCGGTTGGAGTTGTTTTATAGTTTACATTTAGTTTACCTAGGTGTATCTTCTACAACATGGCCGTCAATAAAATCCTCATACATTAATCTAGCCCACTGTTGCAAGGCCCCCAAACTATTTTTGCGCATGTTTCGAAATGCGAATTCATTATTGGTCTGTTTGGACATTTATAAATATCCTATAGAAAGTCAATATTGCCATTTAACCTCGGGCTCAGCGATTGGATGAAAATAGCCGTTTGCGCTTGCGCAGTTCTACAAAGGACCGCTGAGAGCAAGTGATTCGGGCATCAGTTTTAAAAGATACAAGACTAGCTGTCTATTTGGTTTATTTGTAATGTTATATAGATTACATCAACTATATTTTGTAATGGCTGGGTGAGGCTGCTTTGGGAGTCGACTTCAAAATGTCTATATTTAAGGAATAAATAAAATAATATTTTTGATTTTCTAGCGATTTTTTTTTCAAGTCGGTTCTTTTTTTTTAAATATTTTATAGATGATGCGTTTTTTAATTTCAAGACATTTTTTATGTCTGATTTTGCATAAAAAATAAACAGATCAGGTTATTTAACATCTTTTTAACAAGTTTCTAACAAAATTATCGCACTTTATCGATTTAAATAATAACACAAAGTATTGCCCTTTGTTTATAATATTTCATTTCATTATAAATTATTAATTTAGTGGTATTACATTTGTTCAGATTATAGACACTTTAACTTCATATTTTTTTTTATTCCCTTCTAGGGATTTTTAGTTTCATCCGTCTGGCTTCACTGAGTACGCGTTTATTTACTTTAATCATTGCACCAAAACGTGCAAAGTTGTATGAATGAAACTGCACCAGTCTCTTTATTATTATGTCTATAATCTACTCACTTCGTTGTGTAATCTTGATATATTCTATTTTTACCGTTATTACAAGCGTATTGTATTTATGTCCGGTCAAACAATATTAAATGAAATCAATCAATAGCGTTATATGTAACATTATTTGGATCCTGGATAATAGCAAAATCCTGCCAAAACAATTCCCTTGGCATATGTTTCCTGCCCACTAGCTAAATTAGCAAGGTTGTTCCGATGATAGACAACACGGGGCATTCACCTTCAAGTCATTGCACCTAATTAATAATAAAAACCCATTAGAGTAGTCCAAAACGAAGGTCGGTATTACTAAAATTTTAGTCATCGCTAAATACAAATAAAATTAGTACTCATCATAATAAGATGCTTATCTTTTAAATTAGCAGTTATTACATGGATTTTTTTTATTGGATAACTAGCGATATGGTTAGAGATGTACGTTCCCTGGGAATATTCAGGAAACTTTCGCGCACTCCTGGGAATGTTCGAAAAAGTTGGGAATGTCAGTTTTTTTTTAAGAAATGTAATGTTATGTCCTAATATACGTTGGTGTAATTTTTTTTATACTGTTGTGCATATCTAGTAAATAGATAAACCTCGTTTTCTAGTAATCACTAAGATAGTTTTGAGTTACTTTATAAAATTGGGAATGTTAGTTTCCAGTTATTACAAGAAATTTAATGCATTATACAGTTCAGGGACGTGCAGTCCACGGAAGCAAGGGAAGCAGTGCTTCCCCAAAAAAAATTACAAAACATCATCTAAAATGTAATTTTTGAAATAGGAAACCATTAATTTAGTTTATATTAAAAATGTTAAAATATTATCTTAATTATCAAGCCCATAATAAACGCGGCCTTGACTCCGACCCACAATATCGAATAGAACCTATGTGGGCCGCTAGCTTCTCTGCAGCCAAGTCCTGTATGCTTGATTTCCTGTGAATCGAGCCAGAGGTTATTGAACTTTCCACCGGCTGTTCGCAATTTTTACATTTCAGTCGCGTGCTTTAAGTGGTGGCGGAAGCTATCGTTGGAGTAGGTTCTTTGTTTGAACGGCTATCCGTGTGTTGTGTGATACATACATCGCGTCGTGCATGGTGCGATATGGAAGACAATTATACGGACGTGGATATGCAAATACCGTCGACTTCGGCTGTCGGTAATAACGTTGAAAATGTTGGAGAATTTAGTAAGAAGAGTGTGTGTGAATGTGTGGCATGTGTCTTAATAATAAAGGGATTTTCAACATTAAACTCCACTGATAAGCTTCAAATAATTTCCAGGAAGGGCAAAACCGGCTACGAAAAATTTAACCACAAAAATGAAAAACTGTATTAGACATTTTTATCCGGAAAAACAATAACGAACATATTAAATGGCTAACAGGGTGTGAAAATATAAGTAAATTATTTTGTTGGCCATGTTTACTTTTTGAAAATGAAAAATGTCTCTGGAATAAAACTGATTTTTCCGATTTAAACAATTTCCATAAACCTGTAAAAAGACACATTATGTCCAAAGCGCATTTACAGGCCGTCATAAAAGAAAAAGTCTTCGGCAAAACCAGAATTGAACACGCCCTTAATAAACAGTTGGAAATTAGTCACCGCCAACACAATGAACTACTCGATAAAAATAGGCAAATATTAAGAAGACTTATCGATGTTGTTTGTTTTCTCGGATAGCACGAATTGGGATTTAGAGGTCATGACGGGTTTCTTCAAATACAGGAAATTTTCAAGATTTTTCGGACAATGTTTTTAATATATTACAAACTAAAACAAATGATATTGCTTTTTGCCTAAAAAAAGTGGATGAAAAATGGCTTTGACCTATTTTGGGAGAAAACGATGACGTTAAATGTAGAGCCACAAGCCAAGCCTCTTCGAACAGACAAGGTGGGAGATGTTCAAACATCATACAGACGCCTCTTTTATGAAATAATCGATCAAATTCAACAACAAATAAACTATATATTTAACGGTTTAAATGATTTTAAATTCCTCGAGCTCTGTAATCTTGATGCATTTAAAGGAAAAACTTTTCCGGAAGATGCGTTTAAATCTCTTCTTCTTCATTATGGCCAGTTCTTCGACCGAGTGTTACTGCGATCTGAACTAACAGTGATTTACGAAACCGATGACATTAGCGCAAAACTAATGCATTTTTTAAAAGACAAGGAGCTGGAAGATGCCTACACCGAGGTGTCGAAATTGTGTGAATTAGTATTGACAATACCTGCCACAAGTTCATCAGTAGAACGCAATTTTTCAACACTTAAACATATAAAAAAAATCGCGAGAAATTCAACGGGGCAAGAGAGACTTTCGCATACATCGCTGTTGTCGATTGAAAATAAACTTCTTTAAAATATGTCGGAGCATCGACGTTTTTATGATGACGTCATTGCCGAATTAAAATTAAATTAAATTAAAATAAATTAAATAAACCTTGTTTTCTAACACTCACTAAAACAGTTTGGAGTTTTATAAAAAAATAATGTTATTTGGATGTATTGTAAATAACTAAATTATTTATTTAGTTATTTATTCCATGTTTCCATATTTACAAATTATCTAATAACACATTAAAATCCTCAACTGATCATAATAATCGTTAACATTATGAGCCATTCTATTATATAACATATAACTTATAATAAATTATTCTGCAGTAAAGTAGGAGAGTGGAGTATTGCGTTTTCTATAAGCTGAGTACATGTACAAGGGAAAAAAGACCTTCAGGGCTGCTTAGCAGTGTGTGTATGTAATTGTTTAAAATTCTAAAGAACAAACAAACATCCTAATAGTCCCTTCTACACTTCAGTAAACTTATATTGCTACAGTTAGCAACCGAGAAAAAACAATAAGGTGATAACTCCAGTTTTGGGCCCCCTGCAGGCATCGACACCTCCCTCTGTATGCACATATAGAAATTAATTGATGACTAAAAAACACATTCATAGTTTTGCATAATCCTTTTATACTCCAAAAACAGGACCGGAAAATAACTGATGACTAAAAAAAAACGGGGACCCTTAGGCTTCCATGACTTCCAACTCCGCGGTAGCGCCAGTATAGTAGTTACGCCACTGTTTTAGAAAGATATTAATTATTGGTCGACTAATTAAAAAAACAATAAAATTTTCATATTTTTCAAATAATTTCTCAAGAATAATCGCACAGTAAAATCGAATTTAGCCTAACCTAACCTAAACCTACTTTTACAATTTAAAAATTTCTTTTTAAGATTTTTTTGCAATTATGTATTTACAACACAGCTGTAATTACATAATTTGGGTAATTAAATAATGGTTACTGATTTTCACAGAATCTTACCATCACCATTCTGTCGAGTAAACCTACTAGCTGAATTTTTTACTTCCCTCGTAAAAAAGAAATATTGTATTCGTAAAAAAATTAGCCTCCGAGATTGTTTCAGATCTTTACATTTCAGGGTCCCTAGATGTTTTCTCATTTATGTCGGTCTGTCTGTCGTCTCCTAAGGAGTTGTTGGACAGAAAAAAAATAGAACTGACTGAAAATCGCTAAAATGTAAAAAATAATATTTTATTTATTCCTTAAATATAGACATTTTGAAATCGACGCCCAAAGCAGCCTCGCCCAACCATTACAAAATATAACTGATGTAATTTATATTACATTTCATTTAAACTAAATATATAGCTTTTAAAACTGATGCCCGAATCACTTGCTCTCAGGGGCTCCTATGTGGAACTGCGCAATCGCAAACTGCTATTTCCATCCAATCGCTGAACCCAAAGTCAAATGGCAATATTGACTTCCTATAGGACATTTATAAATGTCCAAATAAGCCAATAACGAATTCGCATTTCGAAACATGCGTAGAAATATTTTGGGGGCGTTGCAACTGTTGGCTAGGTTAGTGCATGAAGATTTTATTGACGGCTGTTTTATAATCATAATAATAATAATAAATAGCCTTTATTTAATAAATTTAATAAAAAAAAGGATAATGATTATTATAGCATGAGTGGCGAGATCTAGAATAGCTACTCATCTAACCACCCTATGGAGAGAAAAATTTAGCAAGTATTAAAAATAACCTATTATTAAAATTAGTATTACAAAATTAGATACAGTATCAATATATAATATAAAATACATACCAAAGATTATGTAACTAGAAAAAAAAAGCATATTCTACAAAAAAAAGTTGCGATCAACTGCGCTCCAGCAAGAAACAAGCCAACCAATAAGTAAAAAGAAAATAAAAATATAGAGATTAAAAAATAATAACTAAATTTACGTTAATATTAGGAATGTTAATGCAAAATCTAAAACAAAACCTCAATTAGTTAGAAACTTAATATGGGATTTAAATTTACATTTAAATGTTTCAACACTTGAGCGTTTTTTATATCAGTGGGAATGGAATTAAAATGTATTACAGCATTGTAGCTAAATGAACGTCGAAATAAAACGGATTTGTGATTAGGGACTAAAAAAGATCTCTATTGCGCAGAGATCTATCATCAACATCGGAGTTCTTAACAAGTTTTTCAGTGAGATATTTGGGTCGTTGAGTTTTATTTATTTTATAAACTAGTGAACACAAATGCAAATTAAATCTTTGTTCAAGCCTTAGCCAGCTAGATTCTTGGTAAGCTTGAGTAACATGGTCAACCTTTCTAAGACCATAACAGAATCTTAAACAATTATTTTGTAGCCTCTGTAGACTCTAGTACGAAACATGGTTTTTAAACCTTATGTCCGAGTCAAAAAATACTCCTACATTTTTACAAGACTCAGATACATTTACTTTTACATTATTTATCTTAATATCAAGGCGTTGTGAGAGAACAGATTTAGATTTGCCATATAATAATAGCTGTGTTTTAGACTGATTTAATAAGAGTTTATGTGATGCTGATATTTTATTAATAATATCAAGATCATATGCAATATGGTTTTCGGCTCTCCTTACATCAAAGAAAAAGAAGCTATAATGTAACTGAAAATCGACAGCATACTGATGTGATTTTAGGTATTTTAAGAAAGTAGCAAAATCCGAAGTATATAATGAAAATAGCAAAGGGCCTAATATGCTGCCTTGAGGCACACCACAACTTAAAGTTAAGGTATCAAAGACAGAACTACACAACATTACGTTTTGTCGCCTATTTAGAAGAAAGTTTTTAAGATAATTAACAGCAGTTATATCCAAACCATAATAGCGAATTTTACTACATAAGATACCATGATCTAATTTATCAAAAGCCTTACTGAAGTCTAGTAAGAGCAGACAAGTTTCTTTTCCATCATCAGTAGCTCTGATGATGTCATCAGTGACTTTTAAGAGGGCAGTTGTTGTACTATGTTGTGCACGGAAACCTGAGTTGAAGAAATAATGTTATTATATAAAGCATAATCATTTAACTGTTCGTATATAATTTTTTCTAAAATTTTAGAGAAGATAAGTAATAAACTAATAGGCCTGAAATGAGACAATTCTGACGGATTATTATTTTTCGCAACAGGTAAAACATTCGCCATTTTCCATTGCGTATGAAATTTTCCACTTGTGATTGACAGGTTTATAATATGAGTTATATGAGGCAATAAATGGGGAATAATTAATGAGATATTTTTGCGATCTAAGCCATCATCGCCATGCGCATTAGAGCGCAACTCAGATATAAATTTTTTCAACCTTAGTAGTGTTTATTTCGGAGAATTTAAAACTGGCAGGAGCGTTATTGAAAATTGAACTATTGTAACGACCAAGAAACATGTCATAGTGAGGTAGAGAATTAACTTGAGGTATACTCTGTAAAAAGTAGTTATTAAAGTCATTTGGAAAGCCAATCTCTCTGGCATCCGTATTAGTAGCAGGATTTATATTTAACCATCCCAAAGTTCGCCAAAAACTTGATTGAAATTGATGATTTAAGTAAGCTTTTTTTCATTACGTATAGACATAGTGACAACATTTCTTAGTTGCTTGTATTCTCTTCAACTCTCATCAGTTTGGACCCTTTTATATTTACTGGGAGTCTTGTTTCCTAAGCACATCATATACGTGATATTAGGGGTAATCCAGGGTGCAGGAGGTTTAGTCAAATGAGGTTGGTAAATATCCATTGTTGCAACATAAAATGGCGGTATACCTAGTGAAACAAAAAAATATTACTAATCAAGTATTATGTGGGAATCAACTAGTATAGTATGAATCCAAGATGGCGGAACAAAATTAATAATACTTTTGAAAATTCAGCCTGAAAAAATACTGACTGATTTCAAATTGTGGTACAGAGATCAACTAGTAAAAATGTGGTACCAATTCAAAATAGCGGAAGAAAATGGTGGCCAAATAAAATATTTCTAATCGTGAAAAAGTTACCCTCTTAGATGTTACATATTTTCAGGTTTTAGCGTCCCTAGATGCCAAAAAAATATGTTTTATCAATTCCGTCGGTTCGTTTATCCCTTTGTCTGTCTATCTGTCAGTTCGCGGCATAGCTTAAAAAGTAGTCTTCAGATTGACTTCAAATTTTAGTCAAAAATTAAGGGTCATATGGGGATGACCTGGTAATGTTTTGGCGAAAATCCAATATGCCGGAACAACATACATTAATTACCCAATTTCCTCAAATTTTGCGCAAAAATCAACTGTTACATAGGAATGAACTGGTAACATTTTGATATGAATGATAGATAGAAGATAGCAAAATAAAATGGCGGCCTAATAGAATATTTAAAAAATCGGGAATGTAGGAATCCATAAAAATATAGTATATGTGTTATTAAATAACTATGTACTGTACAAAATTGAGTCAGACTTCACTATTCCAAATAAAAGGAAAGATTAATAACAAGGGAAGTTCCAGGTAAAGGAAATTTACCGATTGTTCCTACTGTAGTGCTCACTAAGACAGTTTGGAGTTGTTTTATAAAAAAAGAATGTTTTTGGATTTATTGTTTATTTATTTATGTATTACACGCTTTCACATTTACAAATTATATTCTAATAAGACATTAAAAAACCTCAACTGATCATAATAATTGTTAACATTATGAGCTATTCTATTAGTTACATTGTAAAAAAGTGAAGTATTGCGTTTTCTATAAGCTGAATACAAGTACAAGGGAAGAAAGAAAGGAAGAAAGGCTGCGTATGTAATTGTTTTAAATTCTAAATATCAAACAAACTCCCTAATTGTCCCTTCTGCACTTCAGTAAACATACATTGCTACAATTAGTTTCTGATAAAAAAACAGTACTTTAATAGGATATAAAAGTTTTAATAATTTGTTCCTTATTGATACACTTAATTTTAGAACAGTGGTGGAACTACAAATTTTGGCTTCTCTCTATATGCACGTACAGAAAATAATTGATGACTAAAAAAAAAAAAATGATAACCACAATTTTGGGACCCCTTGCAGGTTTCGACAAAGGGCCCCACAGTTAGTAAAAACAGCATTTTCAAGAAAAAAAATATATACTCTCTGAAACTTATTTTTTATTAATTCTGACAACTTAGCAACTATATTAAATACAAATTTAAAATCCTAAGTTCACCCCTTTGCGAATGCAGTGGCGTAACAAAAAATATTTATTTTTTTCTGAAAATACATTGAAAAAAAAATGAAAAAATGAATAGCGTGTTAGTATTATTTACATTTTTGGATCCTCTATACAGTAGTTTATGAATATTTTATGAATAAAGTTATATAAACATAATTTTTATTACTACTAGCTATGTTGTCGATATGATAAACAAAAATATAAAATCCTAAGCTTGCCCCTTTTAAAGCACAGCGGCTTAAACATAGGTGGCTTAGGCCATGACAGTTGAGCTTCCTAAACATAACTGGCCATGCATAACTATCATTATAAACAATTATCATTTTGACAGAGCGATTGCGTTTCGCCATTCCGCGTTTTTTTTCGAGTGTATTGCTAAAATTTGACCGTTCTTGTGTGTGTAAAACCTTAAAAAATGCCCCTCGATAGAAGATCTCATGAAGAGTCGCGTTTAGTGGTTTGCTACTGTTGTTTTAACAAAGCTATAAAGCACTTCAAAATATCGGGTAAAGTAGAACAATTAATTAAAAATATGTTTCCTCATTTCGACAAGACTAGCGAGTGTACTCCACTAGTTTTATGCGGTAGTTGCTACATCAAAATAAAGAAGCACACTTTAACCCAAGTGGTGGATTATGAAACTCTCAAAATCAGACTTAAGCGAAAAGAAAAAAAGTGTAGCTGTCCAATCTGTGAGGTTGCTCGATCTAACCCCAGACAAAACCTGCCTTTAAAATGTATTATCCAAAAACGTAAAGTGGGTAGACCAGCCATAAACAATGATGCCGATGTTATTAAGCCAAAATCTATCAAGTTGTGTAGTTTGTGTAATTCTAAATTACAAAAGGGTTTAAAACATACTTGTACAACAACTACAAGAGTGGTGAACACGGTCAGACTCGCAAGTGGATGCGAACAACAGGTGGCAAGTAAAATTATTCAAAAAGAGGAATCAGTTCAGTGCAGCTCTTCATTGGTGCTAAACAAAGGTAAAGGTGTTGGTATGAAAATAGGTATCAAGCGTCAAAATGGGACACCAGATCAGCAAAAGGTAACTCTAAATGTTTTTCAAAATATACAGAAAGATTGCAATTTATCATTTAATTCAATGAGAAAAATAAGCGATCACTTGCGAAGCGCAGGTAAAAAACTGGTTGAACCAAATGTTCTTCCTAATATTAAGAAATTATCTCATAAACTTGACGAATACTTTGATTTTGAAATGCTGAATGATGTAACGATTGGAAAAATTGAATTTTCTTCTGCTCCTTTCGTATATTGCAACAATTTGCCGCAGTTGACTGCTTATCTTTTGAATGAAAGAAATGTTGGGGACTCTTTTCATGTAAAAATTGGAATTGATAGCGGAGGTGATTCTCTAAAAGTATGCTTGAATTTGTTGCCATATGATAACACTGAAGTAGACCATAAACATAAAAGTGGTGGTATCAACAAACTTATGATTATTGGATTAGGACCAAAGATGATCGAGTCCTACAGTAATATTGAATTAATATTTAAAACTATCAATTTGAATTCACTTTGCGGACTTTGTGAATACACGTTTGCTGCTGATCTAAAATTAATAATGATGCTGCTGGGACTTCAGGCGAATTCTTGTTCACATCCCTGTCCATGGTGCGATGTATTTTATAAAGATTTGGAAGGTAAAGGGCAATTAAGAACGATTCACAACATTTCCGAACAAAATATCTTATGGAAGAACACTGGTGGGAGACTTGACAAAGTCAAAGATTTTAGTAAGCTATCAATGCTAATAAAGAGCCTATTAATTATTTCATGAATGTCCTATTTTTTAGAAAACTGTATTAATATTCCATTGATTACCGGATGTGAGCATACCCCAATCATAAAATATATTCCCCCTCCAGAATTGCATTTACTTATGGGTGTTGTGCAAAGGATATTCGATTTTTTGAAACGAGATGTTCCTGAAGCTGCTGACGAATGGATCAAAAGAGCAGGGGTTAAACTCGATCATTATCAAAAACTCAACGGAAATAATGCTAGAAAACTGCTTAAGAAGGTGGATCTGCTAAATAGTATATGCCCAGGTATAAGATAATAATATTTCGTCATATCGTATGGTTATACCTATTTTGTTTTTGTTATGAATTTCATTTCTTTTTTAGGAAACAGATATACGACGGTATTGACAGCCTTTAACAAAGTGGTTTCAAGTTGCTTTGGCTGTAGTCTGGATGCCAACTACGAAATTTATATAAACGAATTTAAAGAAGAACTTCAAATAGCAAAAATAACATATAGTCCCAAGATACACGCGGTTATTCATCATGTTCCTGATTTTATCAAAATGACAAATATTGCTTTAGGTTTTTTTTCTGAGCAGGCTTCAGAACAATCCCACCATTCCTATAAACTACATGCAAAAAATTACAATCTTAATATTCAATCTGAAAACTATACACAAAATTTATTACGCTGTATTTGTTCGTACAATGCTAAACATATTTAATAACTTGTAGTTAATTATTGTTACTTATTTAAATTTTACTTATATAACTTTATTCATAAAATATTCATAAACTACTGTATAGAGGATCCAAAAATGTAAATAATACTAACACGCTATTCATTTTTTCAATGTATTTTCAGAAAAAAATAAATATTTTTTGTTACGCCACTGCATTCGCAAAGGGGTGAACTTAGGATTTTAAATTTGTATTTAATATAGCTGCTAAGTTGTCAGAATTAATAAAAAATAAGTTTCAGAGAGTATATATTTTTTTTCTTGAAAATGCTGTTTTTACTAACTGTGGCCCTCTATGCACATACAGAAAATAATTGATGACTAAAAAAAAGGTCATTCATAGTTTTGCATAATCCATTATATTAGAGTGATTTAGAAATATATTGATTGACAAATTAAAAAAATCGGTAAATTTCCTTTATCGGTAACTTCCTTCGTTATGAATATTTCCTTTCATTAGGAATGGCGAAGGGTGACCTAATTTAGTTCAGATCCTAGTCATTTATAGTAACACATATATGCTGTCTTTTTAAACATTTTTATTGGGCACCATTTTGTTCCATCATATTGGAATACTACCAATATTTTACCAGTTTCTACCTATGCTATATTTGATTTTTTAGCATAATTCAAAATAAATTTATATTAAGTTGTTTTTACGTTGACACACATCGCCATTTTGTTACGTTATGTTGATTTTGATCCAGTTTATCCTTGAATCACATTTAATTTGTCTGCAAAGTTTAAAAAAAATTGAATCAGATTTTGTTTACGGTGATTTTTTTTTTAATATTTGGCCACCATTTTGTTTCACCATCTTGAATTCGTACCACGACTTTATTGGTTTTTCTCTATGTCACCCTTAATGCTTGTAGAAAATTTGAAATTAATCTAATAAGTAATTTTCTCAGGCTGATTTATTAAATATTTTAATAGGCCGCCATTTTGTTTTGCTTCCTTAAATTCATGCCAAAATATTTTCTGTTCATTCCTACGTAACACTTGATTTTTGTGCAAAATTTGAGGTAAATTTGTTAATCATTTTTTAGTAATAATTTGTTTAACGTTTCACTTGGTCGCCATCTTGTTCCGGCATATTGAATTTTAACCAAAATATTACCAGGTCATCCCCATATTACCCTTAATTTTTTATTAAAATTTGAAGTCAATCTGATAAGTAATTATGGTATGACCAACGGAACTGATAAAGCATATTTTTTGCATCTAGGAACGATAAAACGTGAAGATATGTGTAATACTTGAAATGGTGACTTTTTTTACATTTTATTTGGCCGCCATTTTGTTTCTTCACCTTGAATTAGTATCACTACTACAACAATTTTATAAGTTCATCTCTATAACCCAATTAGTTATGACACACAAATTAAAATAAGTCCACTGAGAAGTTTTTTCAGGCGGAATTTTGTTCCGCTATCTTGGATTTTTTAGTTGATTCCTAAATAATACTTTTTGTGCCTAATCTGAGATAAACTGTATAAGTGTTTTTTAGTAATATTTTTTTTAACATTTCACTAGGCTGCCATTTTGTTTTGCTATTTTGGATTTTTATCAAAATGTTACCAGGTCATTCTCACATCACCGTTAAAAAGACGTAAAGGCGTATCTCATTTTTTGCAACTTTTCAGTAAAGCAAATTATAGGAATTTTGACATTTTATATTAAGTGTTAATTTAAAATCAATAAGTATTACTTTTGTTTTACAACTAGTATTAGCAGTAAGAGTTGGCTAACACTATAAACACCTATAATTCATGAAACATTAATAATATTTACTATTTTTAGACTTTTGATTGAGAAACGGCTTTATGTCAAGCTAATAAAAAATATTTGCGAGATACGCCCTTATAACAAAGTTATTCAGTTTCATTTCATGTTTTTGTCAATGCAACATACTTTTTATTTTAAAGCAAAAAATAAACATACATGCACTGTCTTTTCAGAACAATAACAAAAACAAAACTATTCTAACTACAACAGAAAGACAGCAAAAAGGTAAAAAATCTAGTTTTAAAAAATATATACAAAAGCCTTTGGTTGATAATATTAAATCAATATAAAACAAAATAATCTGGCTAATTAATTAACAATATATGCTAAAAGTAGAACTATTTAAAGTAAACTAACAAAAACAAAACTATTCTAACTTTAACAGAAAGACAGCAAAATGGTAAAAAATCTGTTGTTCCTCGTTATCACTTACATCAATGTGGGAAAAGGAATCATCCTCATCTTCAGAACTTTCTGTCAAAACAGTTTTTTTAGTGCCACCAATTTTTATCTCAGGTTGCAAGATAAACGTTGGTTTTGGACAATTTCTTGTGTATTTTGTTTAGATTCTGCTACATTCGTTTTCTTTACTTGAATTTGCAGCTAGTATTAGTATGGACTTTGTAATTTACATTGTTTATTTTCTGGGGTATAATATTAGTCAAATTTTTAATATATTTATTTTTACTCCTTTCTCCAAACTCTAACCGTTCGATAACTTTACGTCTGCAGCGCCGATATATATAATTCCAATTAATAGGCGTGTCTCTAGATAGGCCTGCATATTTATTTTAAAATGTGGGTCTTTCAGACCTATCTATACTTTCGAGATACGCCTTTACGTTTTGATACCATCGACATGACCCTTAATTTTTGAGCAAAATTTGAGGTCAATTGGGTAAGTAGTTTTTTAGCTATGCCGCGAACAGACGGACAGACAGACCTAAGGAATTGAGAAAACATGTTTTTCGGCATCTAGGAACCTTAAACCGTAAAGATCTAAAAAAATCTCGGTGGGTGATTTTTTCACGATTACAATACTTGCCTTTTATGAGGGAAAAAATAAGAAGAATAAAATATTCAAATTTTTCAAATAATTTCTTAAGAGTAATTGCGCAAACGTTTAAAATCGAACTTAAGCATTTTTACAATTTCAAAATTTGTTTTTGCAATTTTCTTCCATCTTGGATGGCAGATGACGTCTGTGAAAATAAGTTTATTTGTTACTAGACATGCAGAAACGATTCCGTTTTTCTGAAATATTATAAAATTTACAAATTTACGATAATTATTTACTAAAAATCCATAAAAATGCGCTCTCACACATCTTTATCAAAAGTTCTTGGCCGGAAAAGATATATGTATAATAGCAGAAATATATAATTTCTGCAGGTGCAAAACGGCCTAAAAGAAGAATTGCTTTCGATTATGTCACAGGGTACCCTCCTGCGATCATGATTTCTGGGCCTCTACCCTCATCAGGCAGGCTTGTACCCAGGGAGATCTGAAATAACAGATTGCTCGATATGACAAAATCGAAAACGAAACGATCATGATCGCAGGAGGGTACCCTGTGACATAATCGAAAGCAATTCTTCTTTTAGGCCGTTTTGCGAATTAATATCAATATTTGTATACACTAATCATTCGTCATCCATGACAGAACAAACGAACGCCGGAATAGGCTAGAACAGAGGTGCCCAAACTTGAACTGCTGGCGATCTAACTCAATATTTTTAGACTACTTACGATCGACTCTGAGAGGCTGCAAGTATGTGTGATGCAGGATTGTCGTACATACACGATATATACAACCTACCTACCTACCTACCTAGGTGGGGTGTACCGTAGCATATATAGATATTAGTTTTCCGCACAATATACATTATTTTAGTCAAGATTTGGGTTAGGTTTAGTTAGGTTCTTCTCTACAATATCAATGAAAAAACTCATAGTTATTCAAAATTGCGAGTTTATTGGTTGTTACAAAACAAATTAGTTAAGTTTAACAAAGGTGTTAAACTTAACTAAGGAGTTACTTTGGATGTTGAAGCGTGGCACTGCATGTCCTCAGCATACTTTTCATAAAATGATACGTAACCACTGAGTGCTAATTGCAAGCATGATGACATATGATTGTCAGTTAGTCGATTGCGATATTTTGACTTAATTATGCATGCAGAAATTATATATTTCTGCTATTATACATATATCTTTTCCGGCCAAGAACTTTTGATAAAGATGTGTGAGAGCGCATTTTTGTCGATTTTTAGTATCTATTCTCCGCATGATGGTGCTAGTGCATGCTTTTTAAATTACCTACGGGTTTGCAGCCGGAAAACACCGGAGCCCCGATAGGTGGTGCTAAATGTTACATTTCACTTGTAGTACTGTTTCAGTATGATAGACGTTTCGTTTTCGATTTTGTCATATCGAGCAATCTGTTATTTCAGATCTCCCTGGGTACAAGCCTGCCTGATGAGGGTAGAGGCCCAGAAATCATGATCGCAGGAGGGTACCCTGTGACATAATCGAAAGCAATTCTTGTTTTAGGCCGTTTTGCACCTGCAGAAATTATATATTTCTGCTATTATACATATATCTTTTCCGGCCAAGAACTTTTGATAAAAATGTGTGAGAGCGCATTTTTGTCGATTTTTAGTATCTATTCTCCGCATGATGGTGCTAGTGCATGCTTTTTAAATTACCTACGGGTTTGCAGCCGGAAAACACCGGAGCCCCGATAGGTGGTGCTAAATGTTACATTTCACTTGTAGTACTGTTTCAGTATGATAGACGTTTCGTTTTCGATTTTGTCATATCGAGCAATCTGTTATTTCAGATCTCCCTGAGTACAAGCCTGCCTAGTGCCTGATGAGGGCAGAGGCCCAGAAATCATGATCGCAGGAGGGTACCCTGTGACATAATCGAAAGCAATTCTTGTTTTAGGCCGTTTTGCACCTGCAGAAATTATATATTTCTGCTATTATACATATATATCTTTTCCGGCCAAGAACTTTTGATAAAGATGTGTGAGAGCGCATTTTTGTCGATTTTTAGTATCTATTCTCCGCATGATGGTGCTAGTGCATGCTTTTTAAGTTACCTACGGGTTTGCAGCCGGAAAACACCGGAGCCCCGATAGGTGGTGTTAAATGTTACATTTCACTTGTAGTACTGTTTCAGTATGATAGACGTTTCGTTTTCGATTTTGTCATATCGAGCAATCTGTTATTTCAGATCTCCCTGGGTACAAGCCTGCCTGATGAGGGTAGAGGCCCAGAAATCATGATCGCAGGAGGGTACCCTGTGACATAATCGAAAGCAATTCTTCTTTTAGGCCGTTTTGCACCTGCAGAAATTATATATTTCTGCCATTATAATAGATAATTATTTAGTTAGTTGTAACACAGTTGCCATTACATAATTTGGGTAGTTACATAGTTTTGACAAACTCTTACCACCAGTAAGAGTAAATCTAAAGTTGCATTTTTTACTTCCCTCGTAAAAGGGAAGTATTGTAATCGTAAAAAAATCACTTGCTGAGATTTTTTCAGCTCTTCATGTTTCAGGGTCCCTACATTTCGAAAGAAATGTTTCTTCATTTCTGTCGGTCTGCCTGTCTGTTGTCTGTCTGTTCGCGGCATAGCTAAAAAACTACTTACCCATTTGGCCTCAAATTTTTGTCAAAAATTAAGGGTCACATAGGGATGACTTGGTAACATTTTGGTAAAAATTCAATACGGCAAAACAAAATGGCGACCTAATGAAATTTTACAAAAATTATTACTAAAAAATTACTTATCTAATATATCTTAAATTTTGCATAAAAGTGAAGATTAAGTAGGAATCAACCGTTAAAATTTTCTGGCTGGCGGAACAAAATGGCGTCCAATGAAAATGTTTGAAAGGACAGTATATATGTGTTCCTAAATAACTATGTACTGAACTAAACTGAGCCACACTTCACTATTCCTAATAAAAGGAAAGATTTATAACATTTAGATGAATTATAATTAACAACTCTCTCCTTTGTTGTTTGCTGAACACCAATGGACGGTTTCGACTTGTTTGAGCTCCTTCCCTATATGATTGCAATAGTTGTTCACGGGACGAGAGTGCAGGCATTTTACTAATGGTTCTTCATTATTCCATTGAAAATTAAATTGAATATTATAGTTTTGCAAGTAAATATGACCTTTACCATTTATCAAGACCCATGTAGCTGTGACATACCAACTAGGGTTGCCATTTTTTGTCAGAAAATCGGTATTTTGAATGTTTTATATATTTTTTTCCTATTTTATCAGTAGTACCAAAACCAAAATTACTACTACAAAAGTTCTATTAACTAGACATGGGCTCATGCATCGAAATGCAGACCTGCGTTTCTCATTTCTCAGGTAATATCCATCCTTTTTAGATGTATGAGAAAAAATGGGAAAGACAAACTGTTCTATTTGGTCTTCGATGTTAGGTGGGCACAAGTTCTTTTTGAAGTCAGGAAGGGTTGTAGAGCGGAAATGTCAAACTTCTTGGAAATGTTTGTTTAAAGTTGTTGGGAGACATAACCTCGCTTTAGTGTTTGTCTAATTATGTATATAAATAAGTTTCATAACATATACCCTGAACTCTGTTTCCGATAAAAAGGCCTATTTGTCTGTTAGATATTAGCGCTTGCCAGAAGTAGCCTACGTCTTTCTTTAATTACTTATGCGATTAGTGTTATCAAATACCGGGCATTATCAGCGTATTTAAATGAAAATGCTAATAAAAATTACGCCGGGGTAAGCAAATAACAGTATTGATATGCAGGGTGTCCTATTAAAAAAAAATCGATTTTCTCGCGCTTTTATAACCAACCATATATTTATTTCTGGAGCATCCTGTATGCTTCAACTGAGATGTGACAGAAAAATCAAATACCTAAAGGTATTATTTAATAATTATGTAATTAATTGTTTTCTATAACAAATTTTCAAATAAATTAATTAATGGAAAACGGGTATAGATAGATATAGGAAAGTATTCACAAAAGTTGCTCAGAAACACGTGTAGTTTCGGAAAAAGTGAAAAAATAAAGGACTTTTCATTTAAAATAGCGATTTTGCTACCTGTTTTGGGTAGAAGAGGCAAACAATGTAAGCCTGAAAATATTCTCCAGAAACGTCTAAAATTCCATGTGCTATCTGTGTGTGGTGGAATACCCTACGAGGAATGTTTCGAGTAAAAGCCAGTTTACAGAATTTTTTAAATAAAATTTTCATCATCATCATCAACCTGGAAAACCAGCATTCTCTTAAATAGTTGGGTGCTTATGCGCAAATAAGAATTTATGACAATACATCAGTTTCATTTTACATCTAAAAATTATTCAGGTTGAAATAAACATACATTTTTCATCTTCACAATTTTTTTTATCCAGATCTAATATGTGTACACACAAACATTCATTCACTTACCATACCTATTTATGGTACCTAGTTATGGTACTTATGAAGCCACTGGTTCGATACCCCAGTAGGTACACCATTTTCTTAAATTTTGTTTTTATTTATTGTTCATTTATTTTTATTATTTTTTATAACTTTATTTACAAAATCAGTAAAAAAATTGTGACATTTATTATTTTTCCCCATAAAAAGTTTTTTAAGTGATGAAATTTTGCCGATTTCTAAAAATTTTTAATTAGGCCGGTATTTTGTTTTATCGTATAGGATGGGGTTGACAATATTTTACCACTTCATCCCTGTTGGAAGAGTAGTTTTTTTTTACTGGGCTACCATTTTTATTCACCATAATTTTACCGATTTATCTTTATATCCCACCCGATTTTTTTGCAAAATTTAAAATCAATCGAAAAAGTAGTTTTAGCCATCTTAGATTCTCATTAAATGTTTTATCAATTCATCCATATATAACACTTAATTCTTGTGCAAATTGTAAAATTAATCGAATAACTAATTTTTGCAGCCCGATTTTTTAAACGTTTCTTTAGGCAGCTATTTTGTTACGTCATCTTTGATTTGTAGCAAAATTTTACTAACTCATTCTTATATCACATAAAATTTTTGTGAAAAAACAAATAAGTTTATATGGGTAAGTAATTTTTTAGTAATATTTGTTTTTAGCTTTCAATTAGACTGCCATTTTCGTCCACCAAACGTGTTTTCGGGATCTAGAGATCCTAGATCCTAGAGATCCTGAAACGTTAAAATCTCAAAAGATTTTTTTTTATGATTAGAATACTTCATTCTTAGAGGAGAAGTAAACATGTTCGTGCATCGCATTCCGGGAATTTTCTGAGAAAATTGTTATAACTAAGCAAACAATAAATATCAATATATCCTAGATCTGGTATGACAAACAGACATACAAGTAAAGTTAAATAAAAGTTTGCAAAAAATAATAGCCCCGCCTCTGGTATATCAGCAAATGTTAAAGACGCTTGTTAACCGTATTGTATATAAATATCGCAAAAGTTACTCTGAAATATTTAGTACTTGGGAAACATGCCGAATAATACAAAAGTTGGTTTCCGATAAAAAGACCTATTTGTTTATTAGGTATTTCCGCTCGACAGAAACGTCCTGCGTCTTTCCTCAATTACTTATGCAATCCGTATTATCAAATACTAAGTATTATCAGCATATTTAAATGGGAATTCTCATGTAAAACCACATCGGGGAAAGCAAATAAAACTCCATAAAGATAAAAAGTTATGTACCGACCCTGGCAAAAGGAAGTAGGTAAATACCATTTTATTAAACAAATTCGCGCTAAGGAATGTAAATACAAGCGGTATTATGTAAAAAATGTTCGTGCAGCGCATTCCGGGAATTTTCTGAGAAAATTATGTTATAACTAAGCAAGCAATAAATATCAATATTGTCCGTAAACGCTCGTGATTTTCATTTTATGTTTTGCAATAATTGTTAATAGTTCATTTAATTTTTTTTGCCGGAGTACAGCACTTTTCGAAGCAACAAAGTAAACGACTGCGCTAACTGGGGGCAATTCTCGTGACTTATTGGAAATGAGTCTGTCAGTCATTATAACGGACAGCAAATTTTCTTCCATTCATTCATTTATCCGATTCTCGCAAGTGGCAGATTGGAAATTATTTTTTTTTAATTTGTCTGCTAATAAATGTCCATTTTATTATAATGATTGTTTCTGATTTTTTTCTTTTATTTCTACCATCGCTTTAATGTTAGAGCATAGTTTTTTAACTAAAAAAAAAAAAAGAAAAAAGAGCTATTTATTTAACAAAAGGAAGGTTGCATGGTCGATAAAGACTAATACTGATGTTTTAAAGATTTACCACCTCATCCCTTTCTTATACTTGATTTTTGTGCTTTGTACAGGAAAAGTGCGGGACACGAAAGAAAACCGGGCCGACCTTAAAATAAAGGTTCATAGTCTTAAACAAGCGTAAAAGTAAAATTTGTATACGCCAATAAATTTTATGTTATTTTATTTGTTGCCGCTTCACCTATAAAGTGCGCCAGCTAAGCGGTACGGAAAATTAATCAAGGATTTAGTCAATTTCGCACTGGTCCACTTGTAATTGGGATGTGCCTAGAGTTTCCATGCACTTGCTGCTAGAAGGTTCTAGCTATTTCCAGTGGTGCCTATACATTTCGAGCATTTGTTTTCATTTCTATATAAATGCGTTGCGTTAAATTCAAATTATTATTTTGAAGTAACGCTGGCGAGCAAAAGAGGAAAAACAATTCGAAGCGGTGCACGTGAAGTTATTGCGAGCGTTATAGAGGCCTGAGGCTAGAGAAGCTGAAAATAATAGTTTGACTATTCCAATTCAAAATTGAACAGAATGCGCTGCATTTTACACTGGTGTTTCGGAAAGTAGTGTAAGAAAAATTCAAAGAGAACATAATGATCGCTCATATTCTACTTTACCTTTAAAATCTCCTTGTAAAAAAGACCCCGATTATCATACAAAGATAAAATTGACGATGGTGATTTTCAAGTAATTCGACGAACAATAGAGGACTTTTATATAAACTTGAAGAAGGTTCTGACCTGCAAATCCCTACTTCGTGCTGTAAAGAACAAAATAGATTTTCCGTACGGGTATAAAACCTTAAATCGGCTTTTGCGATCAAATGGTTTTGTTTGGCGCAAGTGCCAAAATAACCGAAAATTACTCATTGAAAGACCAAATATTTTTCACTGGCGGGTGAAATATGTATCAACTGTAATCTGTGTATCTAGACAAAACCTGGGTAAATAATGATATGACAGTGAACAAATGCTGGCAAAGTGAAAGTGTTACAGGTGTTGTTCAGGGAATCCACTCTAGTAGTCGCTTTATTATAGTTCATGCTGGTTCAGAAGCCGGATTTGTTCAAGGTGCTGCTTTAGTTTTTCGCTCGGGACTGACAACTGGAGACTATCATGGACAGATGAATAGAGATAATGTTGAAAAGTGGTTGCTCGAGAAGCTTCTACCTAACATTCCTCCCAAATCAGTCGTGGGAATGGATAATGCGTCTTATCATTCTCACGTAGAAGATAAAGTGCCAACTAAATACTCTACAAAAGCTCATCTGATATCGTCGCTTAAATCGAACAGTCTTGTATGTGATCCAACATGGAGAAAATGTCAATTTTATGAAGTAATATCAGCCAACAAGCCTAGAGAAAAAAAAGTATGAAATTGACGGTCTTTTACGTAACCTCGGTCATACACCTTTAAGGCTGCCTCCATATATGTGCGACCTCAACCCTATTGAACTTGCATGGGCAGCAGTAAAAAAATATATTCGAGAGCGCAACACCGGTGAACTTTCAATTAAAGATTTAAATAAAATAACATTAGAAGCGATTGACTCAATATCGGCTGAAAATTGGAAATCGTATGTTAAATATCTTCGTTCTATTGAAGATAAATACTGGGAAGTAGATGGCAAAATTGAAACGGTTTTTGATGATTTAGTTATCACACTGGGATCTTCAAGTTGTGACGACGAAACCTCATCGTTTCCAGAGGAAGACAACGATTTAGGACATAAAAACACCCCCTTTAACATAAGCACGCAATTAGGAAACGCCCTGTATGGTACTACACAATGACGGCCCCTGTATAAAGTAATATGACAAACAGAGACAGACGGCCACTTTTGGCATACCCGAATAGCCCAAAGTCGAACTGCATAAATTAAAATTTTGATAAATCTCGTTCACTGGATCTGATGCTGGCTGCCCTTGTAAAATCTGGACTTGTAAATCGTGTATCACTATACTGGGTGGTCCAATAATAGCGGAGGTAGGCAGTAGCCCGGGAACCGTTAATAACAGAACTCAAGTAAAATATATTTATAGGTAAATCGATCAAGAAATATCAAAATTAAATCATTTTAAAATTCGAAAGTTCTCCGTTTTTGCAACACAAAAGAGATATAGAAGTACGGTACACGAAAGAAAACAGACAAATATAGATAAAGGTTCATTAAGCATAGTTACATTTTTTAATTATCTGAAGTGCGTATAGTCAAAAAGGAGTGCCATATTGTTTAAAGAACGACGGGACACCACTGGTTTAAAGAGATTTCTTGGCCGACCTTCCTAAACCGATTGACTCCGCCCGATTTTCTTTCGTGTCCCGCATTTTACTGGGCATCCCATTTTCGGCAGTTTTGCGAGGTATCTTCCTTAGTTTTAAAGATAGTAGAATTTTCATAGCCCTTTTGGTGTTCGAGACACAAGGCGCTTTTAAAAATGTTGCATTTTCAAGCACCCCTCCAGCCATCTTATAATTTATCAAAAAAAGAAAACTGTTCCTTATATCACTCTTTCCGTAGAATTCAGGACCGCTTTCAGAATATATTTTTAATATATTAATATCACGCCAGCTCCTTGTAGCTAGCAACAAGGAACCAGCAACCAAATTCTACAGCGGACCAGATAAACCTTTGACATAATATAAATATACAAGAAAGATAGTTCCAGGATGTTTCCAAGTGCAAAAATATTTTCCCTATGTTAAATATAATTGCAACAAAACTTTACAAACCCTTTCGATAGGGGTGTGGCAAACTTAGACTATAAAACAGAGGATAGACTCAATATTTCATTCATAAATAGTTTAGAAAGTTGGATCTGTTATTGTTTTTCGCGTGTTATGGTTCCGAGAGAAAACATATATCTTCCTCTGCATGTCCGGTCCGAAAAATGGCAACCCTGTTGGCTCTCACTATGGACTGAACCAACGGCGGCTCGTTTCTCTTTAATTTAATATATGTTGATAGCAAGCAATTTAATGTGTTTTTGCCTATTTTAAGTATCTGTCAGAGGCGTAGTCAAAAAATCAACAGGTGATATAAATATTTTGCGGTTCCTTTTCTGTAATCGTATAGAAATCACCCTCCGAGATTTTTGCAGATCTTCACGTTTCAGAGCAGTGGCGGCTATTCAGGTGAAGTAGGTGAAGTGCTACTTCACCAGAAAAAATAAACAAGCAAACATCTAACTATATTTATTATATTTCTCTTAAAATTTAAGTTTTTACATTCATTTATTCACCTAATTGGCAAAAAATACACTGTATATCCCGAATAAATATTTTACTTGACCGTTGGCGGCATGTCTTTTTAAAACTTTCAATCGCACTTTATTATAACATACTATAACACTTCGATTTTGCTGGAGGTGCAAGTTTGGTTTACGATTTTCCTACTACATTGCCATGACAACGCGTACTCGATGACGTCGAGCGAACGAAAAGAATAATGTTAACCAGCGCCATACAACGCTCTCGGTGAATTGCTAACGCAGTACACTACACCCACGTGTCATTCAGTTTGGGGTGGTTGTTTACTTTTATTTTCGTGGATTTCGCTGCAACCGGTGAGTTCCTTTGTAGTTTGCGCGACTGTTTTGTGTTATATTTATTTATGGCGTTGTTACACCTTTATTTAGTGTCGGGTTTATTATTGTACATTATTAGTTGACTAAAATATTTAAGCTTTAAAATGAATCACATCACGGACGTGGTTTGCATTTTGTTGGAAACTCCATTTAATCGATGGAAGGAACAAGATCAGAGGGATGTATTAAATGTAGGGCAGCCAAGGTTTGACTTGACAATTTCTGCAAAAAAAGAAATAAAAAATGTGGCAGAACATGAATGAACAAATGGTTATGTAGTAGTCAAATATTACAAAAAATGTTTTACTGGCCTTGTTTACTATTTTCCAATAAATATTCAGTGCGGAATAAGGAAGGATTTGCAGGTATGTTAAATATATCAAGGTCTTTACATAAATGTGAAGGCTCGGCGGCGCATTTAAAATGCGAATTAATGCTAAAAACATTTGTAAACTCGAAAACTATTCAAAACGAAATAATTGAATGCATTTCTGATTATTTAAATGATCATGTAAAAAATGAAATAATGAACACACTGTTTTTTTTTCTGTGCAAGTGGATGACACCACTGATATTCTATTACACAAATAAATCATTACAAATTCTATTACAGAAATAAATCTTTACACACGTGAGCTTGCTAAGCTTTCACCTGAAGATATTGGGGCTAAGTATAGAACCCTTTTTTATGAAATATTGGACCATATTTTAATGGAAATGACACTAATATTTCAAGACTGTGAAAAAATTTATGTTTGGCAGATTCTGCTAAATTTTGCGAATATAGTTTAAATTGTCCGCATATAAACTGTTTTTCCTTATTTTGACAATACCGCCGACAAGTGCTTCAGTGGAAAGAAGTTTTTCTTGCCACAAACGCGCGTGTAAAAACTTATTTAAGAAATACAATATCTCAAGAAAGACTTACTTCTCTAGGCAATTAGGGCAACTCATCCATTTTATGAGGATGTTATAAATAAATTTGCTGCTATGAAGGATAGGAGAATTGATTTAGTATACAAAATTTAGGTAAGTAGTAAAAAAATATTCTACCCCCTCGACATATAAAAAAATTCTGGAAAAAAAATTATTGCGATATTTTCTTGCTTCTTTTGCTCTTCACCCGCGAGCCGCCACTGGCAAAATTTCCTTAAATTAAACCACATATTAAATTTTCATAATATTCCTAGACCGCCATTATTGTAAAAAAGTAAATTAAATATAGTTTATAGCTAAATAGAAGCACCAAAACAACAATAGAGAGAATAATATACAGGGTGTTCCATTTAAAAAATAAAGTAGGATCGGATAGCTTTTCGACCTGAACCCAGTGTACTTATTCTGAAAATATTAATAATAATATTTTTATGTCAAAATTTTGTTGGTAATATTCGTTATTATATTGAAAATAAGTGATTTTTACACAAAAAGTTAATAATTCTAAAATAGTATTAATGTTTAATGATGTACGTTCACTAAGATTGTTTGATTGTTATAATTCTCAAGTTTATTTCTTATGTTTAAATTTTATCTACAGGTACATTTGTACAAAGACTAACGATATCAATAATTACCAGAATATTATTAATATTTATTTAAATATTAGACGATTTCTGTAGGAAGTATTGTGAATTTTTTGTATATGAATCAATGTTACCTACTAGTGGTTTTATTATATTTAAAAGAAACCTAACTAAAGGATGTGTCGGTGAGTTTACGCTACTTACTATTGGTTTTATTGCTATGTTTGGTTTGTGAATGTTTGCTACCCCATAGAAATGTGTTTTACTGTGGTGTGGTGTTGATTTAAAGCGTTCAATATCTGTAAATTGGTTTTTATGTTTTTTAAGCATAGTGTATATTTGTCCTTTCTATGTGCTCTGTTAGATCTTTATTTAATTTTGAGTAAGTATCTTCGTTTATAAGTGAGGTTATTTTTGGTCATTGTCTGTACAATCCAAAAAAAAAGTTGCATTACCTTTATCTGATGGAAGAATTTTAATTGTATTATCCGATTGAAGTGTTTTTAGTGCTTTTTGTTCTATGGGGTGACATTTTGTCTAAATTAAAGAACACCAAACATACATGAAAATAGGGAATTTCAAAAATGAAACATTTTCCAACATGCACTAGATAACAATCATAAAATTAATTCGAATGCTTCTAGCATTTTGGCAAAAGAATAATGTTCCAAAATACGTAAAATAAAAGAAAGTGCCTTAATATTGTTAAATAAAGATAATTGTGCAGCATCTTGTTCCGTTAATTTTAATAACACATGGTTAAATTTGCTGAATACTGAAGTAAAAAAAGGACACCTCAAAATACAATAAATTAAAATTAACATACACATATTAAGGTACACATATTTTCTTACCTTATTTTAACAACTAAAAATAACACCTTTAAATTGACATTCTATCAGAGATTAGCCATTCTGGTTATATTTCTGATAATAAACATAAGAAATATTCTGCTTTTAATTTTTTATTTTTAGATTTGCTGAAGACGGGGGTAGACTTTCCCCCGAAATATCCAGAAAACACTGTCGTTCCTCGGGTAGCTTCACAGTGGACCCAGAACTTAAGACTGCCTGTTAAACATATCAGGTAATTCTTTTGTTTTTGTATTAGGATTCTGATCGTGGCTAAAAACTCAAAAAAAAAAAATTTAAAACATTTTGTGATGCCGCCATATTGAATTTTTACCAAAATGTTACCAATCCATCCCCATATGCCCTTGATTTTTGACCAAAATTTGAAGTCAATCGGATAAGTAATTTTTTAGCTACGAGGGAAGGAAAACTATTTTAAAATATCTACTCTTCATCAAGAATATTTAAATATTTTAAACTTTTGGCAATGACATATTGAGACGCACAATTTTATTGGAACTTAACAGGTCAGAGAGCGAATAAATCATTTTGACTGAATCCGTACCCCATAAATCCAACCTGCTCGTTTTAAGTCTCTACCAACAAATAATTCCATCTATTATAATAAGCAACACACATAGCCAATTAACTATCTTAATCCTAATTCTTAATGAAATGAAAAATTACATTCAATTAAAAAAACACTTTCAAATGATGTAACGCTTTTGCCCTCTGGGTTGGCAGTAATTAGAATACCTGTTCTATGTTAGCCACCTACTTTCCTTTATTGCTAAAGGAGATTTGGCTTGTACGTTTTTTTTTCTTATTGGGACTGCCTCTTTAAAATGTAACATACGATAAATGAATGCTGCATATTATCTGTGGCAAGATAAGGAACAAGAGCTCCGCCCAGACATAAAAAGTACTTAAAAATTGACAAAAATAGGTCACCGGTAAAGCAAGGCTGGTCAGTTTTGTATGAAACGATTTCATTCGTAATTAAGTGAATTGAAAATCACTAAATCATTGTTAAACCTAAATCCATTTTATTTTAAATTAAACGATACATCTTGTTTCCATCTATCTTCTGCAAACTAAATGCTACAAATATCTGTTTAACACGTTTGCTGTCAATGTCAATATGTTGAAACATGGGAGATATGCACGCTGTATCTATGTATCAACGTAGGTTACACCGGCTAATGAAATTTCTTCTCGTAGTTAGTTGAATACTCGGACAACTAGTCTCAGGTGAACACGTTCTTGTCGGTTTATGGTAGGCATGAGAAGATTATTACTCAAGTTTTTTGTTTTGTGATAACAAAGGGTAACAAAATGAAAACAAAAATTTGGTGCCGGAAATCTAACATCTGATTTTAGATGTTTTTAATGTGATGATTCCAAAAATGCCACCAGATTTTTTCTATCAGCTCTGGTTTTTGAGATACAGGTTACAGGTTAATTGATATTTTTTTCTGATAAAGGACAACAAATAAAGAGATAAATATGTACATAATCGTTAAAATAGAAATTTCCCAGAATCTAATTAACCTAATGGATACCTGGAATTCTCCCTGACCCAATGTTCCTATACTAGGAACTACTCAATACACTGCTCTTAATTACTTTTATACCTGTAATTGCCTATGACCCGATCTTTCTATACCTGCTCTGCTGTACTCGATTTACTATATATTACTGAGTTCTCCCAAGTAAAGTTGTGCTATCATTTTGTTTGTGTAAATTTTGGTCGTTTTGTAGGATCAAGACACTAAACTGAAACAATGGCATCCACAAGCAGACGTACCTGTGGAAATCATCCCGATGTTTTTTGTTATGTGTGTGGTGAATACACTTTGAAAGAGAGCAGAAAAACGATTTCTGACTTTGTAAAAAGAGCTTATCTTGCCTATTTTGGTGTTCATTTAGGAGATCAAGATAAATCTTGGGCCCCACATTTCATATGTAAAAGATATGTTGACAGTGGACAACTGGAAAGAGGAAGTGCCTAAAGTTTGGTGTACCAATGGTTTGGAGAGAACCGCGAAACCATATGAAGACTGTTATTTTTGTCTCGTTAATATTAAAGTCGTAAATAGAAACAATAGACACAAATGGACATATCCTGATCTAGATTCTGCAAGAAGGCCTGTAGCGCATTCGGAAGAAATACCCGTTCCATCATTCAGCAGTCTACCCGAACTGACAGAAGATTATACAGAAACATCACCGTCTGACGACGTTTAAATAATTCAATCAGAAAACGACAGCGAATTTGATGCAGATTTAGCAACTCCGCAGTGTTTGAATCAAGAAGAATCAAACGATTTTATAAGAGACCTGAATCTCTCAAAGGAATCCGCTGAATTACTTGCATTCAGATTAAAAAAAAAAATCTACTTTGTCCAGGTACTAATATTACATTTTATCGTAAAAGAGATAAGGATCTGCTGCCATTTTTCGCTCAGGAAAATGACTTGGTATTCTGTAACAATATAAAAGGGCTCTTAGAAAAAATGGGTTTGCCTGAATACACTCCAGATGATTGGCGCCTTTTTATTGACAGTTCAAAACGTAGTTTAAAATGTGTTCTTTTACATAACGGTAACAAATATGGCTCAATTCCTATTGGTCATTCTACTACCATGTAGGAAGAGTATGCAACAATTCATTAGTTTTGAGAAAAATTAAATACGAAGAACATCAGTGGGCAATTTGTGTTGATTTAAAAATGGTTAACTTCCTCCTTGGACAGCAGAGTGGTTATACAAAATATCCTTGTTTTTTTGTGCCTTTGGGACAGCAGAGCTAAAAATGAGCACTGGGTTAACAAAAATTGGCCTTCAAGAGATGTCAAGATTCAAGGAAAACAAAACGTGATCGACGAATCTTTGCTTTCAAGAGAAAAAAACTTACTTCCGCCCTTGCATATCAAGCTAGGCCTAATGAAGCAATATGTGAAGGCTTTAAATCGAGATGGAAATTGTTTTGGGTATTTGTCACGTGAATTTCCTGGCATTAGCACGGAAAAACTAAAAGCTGGTATATTTGATGGTCCTCAAATAAGGCAAGTTGTTAAAGATCCGCAATTCACCACATCATTGAACGAGACTGAATCTAACGCTTGGTGTTCATTTGTTCAACTAGTACAAAATTTTCTTGGCAATCATAAAGCAGAGAATTACGTAGAATTAGTGGAAACTATGCTTTCAAATTTTAATATTCTCGGCTGTAACATGAGTATAAAAGTTCACTACCTCCACAGCCACCTAGATCGTTTTCCAGAAAACTTAGGTGATTGTAATGAAGAACAATGGGAAAGATTCCATCAGGATATTAAAACTATGGAAGATCGTTATCAAGGACGATGGGATAGCCACATGATGGCGGACTACTGCTGGAGCCTTCAGCGGGACTGCCCTAGTAAACTCCATTCTAGAAAGTCGTATAAAAGAAAATTTGTATGTGATTAGTGACTAACGTAATTATGTAAATTAAGTTTTTGCAATAAATACTTAAATCCATTTGTCTTTGTTTTTTTAACTAGTAATAGTAATATTATATATTATAACAGTTATAACGTAAAATATATACACATTTTTTTTTCTAAAAAAAAAAAAAGAAAAACTTGATCTGATAGACAAAATCTAAGAACTTTTACATTCTGCATCCAAAAATTACCCAGGAACAGTTAAAAAATCGCAGGCACCAAAATGTGTGTTGGCCTGTGTAATCATTAGTTTTAGCTTTTGAACGTTGTATCCATAGACATAATAACAGGGAGGCGGAATTGTTTTGATTTGAACGCAATCATACACTGGCAAAATTATTACTTGGTTGATCTATTCAGTCTACTGCGTGGTGGAAAAATATTTCTGAAAATAAATTATTCGTTTGACCGTCCCTCCTAATAGTTGTAATAAAACGTGAACCTTGGGAAAAGTTAAATACACTACACTATTAGCCGCGCGCGGCGGTTCGAATGGTCTCGTTGCGTTCCTTAAGCATTATAAAATACGCTATACTAAGCTAGGCTGGGCAGTCCGAATTGCCCTGATTACCTTAAAGCTTGGCGAAGGTACCCGAAGATTTCGCAGCTACCGAGCGGCAGCCGAATGTGATAGCAAATGGAATATGAAATCGCGATTTGGGTCATCAGCCAGTCTCTTCTCATAATTCGATCGAACGGTCGCGCTATCACGTCGGCATGCGGAAGTTCAATTGTTCAGAGGTCACGCGGTCGATATTTTGACTCGATATTATTTCGGACGTTTTTAATCGATGAAAATTGATTTATATACTGTTTTTTGTAATATATATTTTTTATTTTTGTGATCCATGTGTGAGTTGGAAATATACAAGAAATAAATGTTGGTAGTGACTAGTACGAAAAAATAAACAAGTAAAAAGTGCTTACAAACTTAATTTTGCAAAAATAACCAATTTCAAGGTGGTCTATGTTTGAGTTGGGAATGTAGATGAAATAAAATGTCGGTAGTGCAAAAATTAAACAACTAAAGAGTGCTAATTTTGAGAAAATAACCGTATTCAAGGTAAGTGGTCGCAATTTGCCAGAACTTAGTATACGACAAACCAGTAAAGACAAAATAAAGAGGTTCATCGAAACTTTCCCAAAAGTGTGTACGATTTAGCTAACTGGATATGTGGTTGTGAAGTCTCTAACTCATTACATTTGTTTGTTGTTTTCTAAGGAATCGTAGGACTTATTGTGGTGTTAAAAACTTAAAACAATTAAAAGAAAAAATAAAAAAAACATGCGTTTTCTGCAGATCACATGAAATGTTCGGTGAACTATGCTATGGTCGGAAGTGTTGATATTCGCACTCAGCTAGGTTAGGTTAGGTTAGGTTAGGTTAGGTTAGCTGACTATCCGAGAATATTTTTATCGTTTTATGTGTTGTTTGTTGATCCTGCAACATTCTAACACACACTTCGATAGCATGGACTTCTGCTTGGAATATTGAGGTGTTATTTCCCAGGCTTACTGATAGATCAATCTTCGGTCTTACCCCATGTATTCCAGCTCCTACACCTTTATTGGTTTTGGAGCCGTCCGTGAAGAGGCACAACTCTCCCTTAAGTAGATCAGATTTATTCTGATCCCTCTCCTCTCTCCCTGGGAAGATCACGGAGTAGGGTTGCTGTGCACTAACGGTTTTTGGTAGCAGGTCCGATGGCATTCCCAACATGTAGTGGTTTTTCACAACTTTCAGCATGTTGGATGATTCCATATGACTCGTGCTATCCACCCTGGTGTTGGTAACATGATGGAGTATGTATGTTGTCCTCATTGCTACCCCTTCCACAAATAGGTGGAGTGGAAGTTTCAAAAGGAGCTCCATGGCCGCTGTTGGAGTGGAGCGAATCGCTCCTGTAATTGACAGGCAATCCTGTCTCTGCAGTCCACTCAGTTTGGCTTGGGCAACACTTTGTTGTCCCTTGCTCCACCAGGTTACAGAGCCATAGGCTATCATTGGTCTTATGACCGTTAGGTACAGCCAATATAGCTGTTTTGGTCTCATACCCCATAAATTCCCGCAGATGTTTTTACGGCAGGTCCACAGGGATAGTTTAGCTTTCTGAACTATTTTATTCAGATGAGCATTCCAGTTCAGCGTTTGATCCAGGATAATTCCCAAATATTTCACTTCAGCTGAAAATGGTATCACCTGTCCCCTTAAGGAAGGTGGTCGAAGTCTCTCCAGATTCCTTTTCTTTGTGAAGGGGATTAGTACCATTTTTTTAGGGTTGATAGACATCTCTTCCCTCTCACACCATGTTAGTGTGGTGTTCAGTACTTCCTGAAGGATTGCTGAGATTTCCTCTTCAGCCTTTCCTTTTACTATGATGACTAGATCATCGGCATATGCTTGCAGATCAACCTCCCACAGCCGAACTACAGCCAGCAGATTGTCCACCAGTAGTGACCACAGCAAGGGCAATAACCCTCCTCCCTGTGGACACCCTCTAGCAGCTCTAAAGCTCACTGTCTCGTCCTGTCGAGATGTTGTTATTTTCCTGTTTTCAAGCATTGCCTGTATCCAGCCACATATAAGGGGTTCTACCTCTTTCAGTAATTGAATCAGAGAGTGATCCAGAAAGGGCATTGTTAAACGCTCCCTTGATATCTAAGAATGCAGCAACTACAATCTCCTTGTTTTCTAGAGAGTTTTTATGCTCTCGACAAGATTGTTGTAAGCATACTGATGCTCACTCAGCGGATGTCGCCTAAGAGCTACGTCCCTGATGTGCTCATCGAGGATTCTCGCCAGGCTTTTCAATAGAAAGGAGGTTAGACTTATTGGTCTAAGCGAACTTGGTAGAGGATCATTTCGACCCACTTTGGGTATTATTACCTTAGTTGCAGACCATCTGGCCGATATATAATTCCAAGCCAGACTTGCTTTGAATAGTCTTGTTATGAAAGGAAGGAGTGCGTCCAACCCGTTTTGTATCAGAGCTGGAAAGACTCCATCCTCCCCAGGCGATTTGACTCAGCTAGACACAGCTTATAGAAAATCCCTTAGAAATTTTAATAAAAATGTATCCAAAAATCGTTATATTTTAAACAAAATTATAGATTGTGTAAAATTTTGTGGGGCATTCGAGCTGGCACTACGTCGCCATGATGAAACGGCTTTGTCTGAAAATCCAGGGGTTCTTCGAGAGCTTATAAATTTTGTTGGGGAGTTGGGCCAAGATAGACTATCCGCTTTAGAAATGTTAAGTATCGAGAAATCGTTTATTAAAGGAATGTGTGTGCAATTTTAACGAACGTGTCATTCAGCATTTTTCCAATTCTAAAGAACGAAGAGTAGACCTGAACTAAAGCTCAATTTAAAGATAAGATATTTATTTTTATTTTAAGTATGCCTTTTTCTAAATTTGTTATTGCGTTATAATTTGTTATAATTAATTTGTTATAACGTTTCTTTTCTCGGGTAAGTCAAAATGTAATTTCTTTTCTATATTAATTGGCGTATACTAGATTTTTCCTAATACATTCATTTGTAAGTACGGTTAATTATTTTAAGGGTAAATAAGACCTGCAATTGCTATTTTATTGTTCTTTAGGCAGCAAAATTACATACATAGCTCTTCGTGGTGCCCGACAAGGAGAAAATATTTTATTCTTTGTCACACTTACTTGCAATACACGTTTACTTACTTTAATCATTGCATCAAAACATACACCATTTTATGAATGAAACAGCACTTGATGTTGGGTTTCCCTGTTATTATATCTATGGTCGTGTCGTATCATTTCCGTTAGGCAAGCAAGAAAGTATATATTATATGTATTTTATCTACTGACCACTAAAACTTTCGATAATTGTTATGATACATGTGGCACAAGAGAAGAGTTTTTACTGCCGAGTGCCGATGTTACCATGATATACATTTTTTGTTGCTCAAATATGTTTGTAATTACATAAATATACTAAATAACTATAAATCTATTTGGATTACCTAGAATTATAAGTAAATGAACGAAGGCAGCGCACAGTGTTGCGTGGTATAGGTGTTATTGGACAAAATCCATTCTGAACGAACTTTTTAAATATACGCTTATCTAATTTTTTTATTATCAAAGAACAACAAAAACGCGATTTAAAAAAATGTTTGCAATACTTTTTGGACATGATATTTTCTATATTTTCCTTCAGGAAGGAAACAAAGAATTTTATTTACGATTTCTTAACAACGGAAAGGGTTTAATATACAGTTTAGCGTGTTGTATTTTGTCTAAAAATCCATAAAATAACCCTATTTTACTATAATATCAAAAAGTGAAATGAAAATAATTTTTGTATAGGTACAAATTAAAAAATATCATATAAATTTATATTTCTATACTCTTTAGATATGGACATACATGATATCTATTTTTAAAGTTCGATTTTTAAGAATAAGAATGAAATTATTATTAATATTATACATGAGACCAGCCTTAACTCAGTCAGGCTTACTTTTAAAAATTAAATAAATAAAAAATTAAATTATTTTTCGTTGCCATGACCAATCTGATTCTCTTTAGTCTCTTTATATATTTATGCAAAAACAAAAATGATTTACAAAGAAAAACCGAAAATGTTATAGAAATGTCAAACTCAAAACTAGAATTATTATAAAACTAATATCCACTCAAAATTTAGTCAGACAGTTCAGACCCATCACTTTCGATGTCGCTATTTAAGGCGTTTGACAGGTCTAAACGTGAATTTGAGTTCGGCGATTCTTCAATAATTAAATATTAATATATTTAATATATATATATATTAATATATATAATATATTAAATATATATAAAATCGATTATATCACGTGCATGCACCAAAACCTTGTGAACTGAACTGAGCATATAGTACCAATAATAAAGGCTCAAGTATAAAAGACGGGTTTCGTTTAGCAAAGCCCTAAATTTGGTTACATCAACCTGAAGTCCGGATGGCAATATTCTTGAGATTAAATGAAAATTTTTAATTACCCCTTTATCGATTCCCGTTATTCCAGCGCTTAACTCGGGATTTCGGAAAAACCTCTTAGCCCTATTGCCATCATTTGTGGAGCCATATCCTGGATTAGGTTTATCAACTATTAGACCCATTTTGCTTTTAAAATTTGCCTGAATTACCTTTTTCGTGTTTTCTACAATTTTTTTATTTTCCTCACCTATAACATACCAGTCACGAATTGGCAAACGATATGCGGTATGTAACATTCAAAAAATCGTATCCAACAGTGCAGGGTTGATACACCAAAACGATAATTTTGTGATATGAGAGGTTTATCTAACACTTTATCGCCATTCATCTCCTTAGGGGTGGCTACACAAATGATGCATTTTGCAGTAGAGTTTGTTTCTGACAAAATATTGGCGACACTTCCGTCAAACATTGTTAGTATCATTTCATCTTCTTTAAGAACAAGCTCCCGATTTTCTTTTGCAAATATAAATTTAATAGATCGGCAGTAAAATGTAGAGTAGGATCTTGGATTATTCCAAATTACATTTTTTTGGCTGTCGAGTAATTTTAGTGGAACAATTGCTGTCAAAAACATGTATTCGACTGTATCTTTTGCAGACGTAAATTTTTGTTTATATAGACTATGCTCCGAGCTGCCATCGAAACCCCATTTACTTGTGTGTGTGTGTGTGTGTGTGTGTGTGTGTGTGTGTGTGTGTGTGTGTGTGTGTGTGTGTGTGTGTGTGTGTGTGTGTGTGTGTGTGTGTGTGTGTGTGTGTGTGTGTGTGTGTGTGTGTGTGTGTGTGTGTGTGTGTGTGTGTGTGTGTGTGTGTGTGTGTGTGTGTGTGTGTGTGTGTGTGTGTGTGTGTGTGTGTGTGTGTGTGTGTGTGTGTGTGTGTGTGTGTGTGTGTGTGTGTGTGTGTGTGTGTGTGTGTGTGTGTGTGTGTGTGTGTGTGTGTGTGTGTGTGTGTGTGTGTGTGTGTGTGTGTGTGTGTGTGTGTGTGTGTGTGTGTGTGTGTGTGTGTGTGTGTGTGTGTGTGTGTGTGTGTGTGTGTGTGTGTGTGTGTGTGTGTGTGTGTGTGTGTGTGTGTGTGTGTGTGTGTGTGTGTGTGTGTGTGTGTGTGTGTGTGTGTGTGTGTGTGTGTGTGTGTGTGTGTGTGTGTGTGTGTTTAAAGTGGGAGTCTCGAACACTACTAAAATTTGAAATTTTTAAAATGCTTAACAAACATTAATTTATATCTGATAAATATTTATTTTTGCAATAGTTCTTGAAGATCAACTTTAGCAGAGGTTTCCGTAACATTAATTTTATCTGGTAAATATTTATTGTTGACTAGTACAATTGAACGGTAGCTCGGAAAACAATCTGGATAAAGCGCGTTAATAACAGAACGTAAATATTGTATTTTTTGTATTTTTGGACAGACAAGCCTATATCGTAGAAAAGTGCCAGAGCTTGTGAGGGTGTTAAGCAAATTTTACTGACTAAGTTTTGACTGTCCTCCTGAACTGCTAGCTTTTGATGTTAAAGTGGCAACTTCTTTTTTAAGGGTTACGGTCATGAATCCATCAAGCCATTTTTCGTGATTTTTTTCTACCCTACTTCGAGATCGACTGTTCTTTTTACACAAATCCTCGAGTTTTAAACAAAAAAGATGACTTTTTTGCTTTGAACAGTTTTCATTTTCTCCTAAAATGTCGTCTTTTGTATTTAAAAATGTTTTCATTTTTAAAAAAACATCGCTTTCTTTATTACTTGAACTGTTTAGTAGCCATTCCTCAAATAACATTCCTTTTGGTATCTCATAAGAGGCATCTAAAAAATATAATAACTAAGAAGGGGGCAGGTTGAGGCATGACAAATAAGTTGAATATTAAAGCACAGTAATAGGGGTGGCGTATTCCAAAAAATCTTTGAGGACATATGAGGACATTTTTTAAAAAGTTTGATTAAAGCTGCCATATAACATACTTTTGACAAACATTTTAATTCAATAAAAGAAAAGCAAGTAAATGCCTTATTCTTAATATTATCAATTATGTATTACCAGTGGAATATATAACATACCTGTAGAATTGAAATCCATATTTGGACACTGTCGCAAAACACTTTATAACTGCAGAAAAATTAAAGTGAAACTGCTACAAGTAAACAAATATTTATATATTCTCGGACACCGAAATATTTTCCTTATAAGTTCTAAACCATACAGTTTTTTATAGATGAATTGAAATTTGAAATATTTGACATATTTTAGGTCGTTAGACTCTTTTTATTAAAAATTGGTGTATTTTGTTTGTTAAAAGTAGGTTTTAATTTTTTAATTTTGTCCATTGAGAGCAACACTGTCCAGCGGTGGAGTGTAACGGAATGTGAAGCAAGTGAGGTACACGTGGTAAAGACAAGTTGGCTTTTTCTGTGAATAACTCTAACTCTTCCGGGTAAAGGAAATTTACCGATTTTTCATTTAGTATGCATGTTATGCATACGGGAAGCTTAACATGCATACTAAATTAAAAATCGATACATTTCCATTACCCGAACCTTCCATCGTTATGAATCTTTCCTTTTATTATGAATAGTAAAGTGTGTCCCAATTTAGTTCAATACATAGTAATTTAGTAAGACATATATACTGTCTTTTTAAAGATTTTTATTGGGCGCCATTTTAGTCCATCATCTTGAATTCCTATCAATATTTCACCAGTTTCCACCTATGCCACACTTGGTTCTTGAGCATAATTTAAAGAATAAATTTAATAAGTAGTTTTTACATTGATACACATCGCCATTTTGTTACGTCAAGTTAAATTCGTTCGAGTTTATCCCTATATCACAGTTAATTTTCCTGCAAAACTTGAAGTCAGTTGAATAAGATTTTTTACGTTGATTTAAAAAAAATATATTTGGCCGCCATCTTGAATTCGTGTCACAACTTCACCAGTTTATCTCTATATCACGTTTAGTGCTTGCACTAAATTTGAAACAAATCTAATAAGTAGTTTTTCAGGCTGATTTTTTACATATTTTTTGCTGTCTTATTTTCATACCAAAACGTTACCAGTTCATTTCTATGTAACATCTTTTGCGCAAAATTCGAGGTAAATTGGATATTTCGTCTTTTTATATTAAAATATTTTTTAACGTTTCACTAAGCCCCCATCTTGTTACGGCATATTGGATTTTTACCAAAATATTACCAGGTCATCCCCAAATGATTCCTAATTTTTGACTAAAATTTAAAATTAATCTGATAAGTACTTTTTAAGCCATTTCGCGAATTGACAGACAGAGAGACGGAATTAACATAACATCTAGGGACGCTAAAACTTGAAGATGTGCAAAACCTCGGGTCAATTCCAGGCATTACATAGGGATCAACTGGTAAAAATTTGTTATGAATTAACTGTGGCGTAACAAAATGGCGGCTTAATAAAATATTTAAAAATTCAGCCTGAAAACACTACTTAATGGACTGAATTGTGCCATTACTAACTGTGGCATAGATCCCTAGATGCCAAAAAAATATGTTTTATGAATTCCGTCGGTCCGTCTGCCTGTCTATCAGTTCGCGGCACAGCTTAAAAACTACTCATCAAATTGACTTCAAATTTTAACTCGCTGTAAGTTAATAGTATAGACATTCGCGAATCTTCACACATTATTATTAATAGATTTTAAGAACTAATCATTAAGCTACTCAATGTAATAAAAACTATTAAGGGGAAAGGCGGGGAATATTTAATACTTCTTGATTTTGATCAAGTTACGATATAAAAAAGCTATGTGCTAAATGTACCGAATTAAATTTGTTTTTACATAAAATATAAAAGTTACCTTGCTGAAGAGCTTCTATTATTAAAAGAACTATTACACTACCAGAAAATTTCAGTAAATTAAGTACTCGTACTAAAAACACGTTTTAAACTCATAGAAAGCACTTCCTTCGTATGCAAAAAAGTAACAAATTTCAATTCTCTTCATTATGAATTGACATATCAGTTCATTAGTTCAAATATTGTCATATCAGGTGAGATGTTAATTACACTGGCCAACAAGATTTTTCCAACACAGGCCAGCTCATTATTTTCACAGTGGAAATACCCTCCCAATAATAAAAAAAATATTCGAAAAGCCCTAATACGTACCATTTTTTAACAGCCTAATTAGAACCTTTTATATTGCCAGGTAAACAATTTTATTGTGGGGCGGCTAAAATGGGTCCATTTTACAACGGAAAAGTTACCTAGACTGGGTTAGACTTTAAACATCACTCTTCTGTTGAGTTTCGAATTGAGTGGTTCTCTGTGTTTCGATAAGCAAGTGTTTGTGAAGACGAGAATGTCGAGTCAAACGCGCCGAAGTTGCAAAATTTCTTCTGCCAAATTTTGTTATATTTGTGGAGAATTTCTAGTGAAATCACAAGCCAGACCATTTTCCGAAAATGTACGAAAGCCTACGTTAAATATTTTGGTGTGTTAATTGGGGATAAAGATAGGCGGTGGGCTCCCCATGTGTGCTGTGTTAGTTGTAGTGCATCATTGGTGAAGTGGATGAAGGGAAAGAGAAAAAGTATGCCTTTTGCAGTTCCAATGGTATGGCGAGAACCCACCAATCATTCTGACGATTGTTATTTTTGCCTGACAAGGCTGAAGGTTATTCCAAAAAGGGAAAGCACAATATAGAATATCAAAATTTGCAATCTGCCATACGACCTGTTCTCATAATGCAAATTTACCAGATAACGAGAGAGTAACGCTTCATCAGGCAGCTCAGAAGAGCAGTGCACCGATCCCACTTTTACCACAGGTCCCAGTTCCGGCGAGCTACATTTGATTGTTCAAAGTGAATTAAATGAATTAGTACGTGATTTGGGGTTATCCAAGCAACAGTGAGAACTTTTGGGTTCTCGTTTTAAGGAATGGAACCTATTGGTCAAAGAAACAAAAATGACGAATTTCAGAAAAAGAAATGGTATGTTTTCTGAATTCTACAGTATGGAAAATTCGTTGTGCGCGTGTACTGATATAGACAGTTTAATGCAGGAACTTGATATTGAACATTCTCCCCAAGAGTGGCGCTTATTCATACTTATCTAAATATAACTTAAAAGTTGTGTTATTGCATAATGGAAATTTAAAACCCTCTATACCAGTTGCCCATTCACTTGCAATGAAAGAAAGTTATGAAAATATGCGCACGATTTTGGATAAAATAAACTACAATAGGTCTAAATGGCAGATATGTGGGGACTTAAAGTTATAGCGATTCTAGTGGGACTTCAGAGGGGATTTACAAAATATTGCTGTTTTCTTTGTTTATGGGACAGTCGTGCAATAAATCAGCATTACATAACAAAAATTTGGCCAGAAAGAAGCGAATGTCAACCGGGACCTTAAAATGTTAAATTTATACCTTTTGTTGATCCCAAAAATGTCCTTTTGCCTCCTCTTCACATTAAACTTGGACTGATGAAAAACTTTTGTGAAGGCTTTGAATAAAGATGATGATAAATTTAAATACTTAAGACAAGTCTTTCCCCAGTTAAGTGATGCCAAATTAAAAGAAGGCATTTTTATTGGGCCACAAATCAGAAAATTGCTGGACGATGTCAATTTTACGGAAAAGCTTACCAGAGCACGGAATTCATTTGTTAATGTAGTAAGAGGATTTTTAGGCAACAATATGGATGAAAATTATGAACAATTAGTTAATGAACTCTTAGATAACTATAAAGCGCTTGGTACTAGAATGTCATTAAAAATTCACTTCCTCCATTCCCATCTGTCATTTTTTCCTAAAAATTTGGGAGCTGTTAGTGACGAACAGGGTGAAAGGTTTCACCAAGATATCAGAACAATGGAAATTCGGTACCAAGGACAATGGGATCTAGCCATGATGGGTGACTACTGTTAGTTTTTGAAGAGAGACGATAGGACACCTTATAAACGGACAAAAAAAATGTTAATTAGTGTTTTAAATTAATATTTTTCTCGTTTGCTTTTCTCTTAGATGTATGGTATGTTTAATAGGCGAAAACTGTAAACAGAGTCAATAAACAGGGTTAGAATTTTCTAAAATCATTTTTTCTATAGATATTAAGTATCGTATAAAAACTCTGACAAGAAAACCATACGTGCTACAACTTTCTATCTGTCATTTTCGTATTTGGATAGGTCCATTCTATTAAATTATGCTATTCTGCAAAAAAAAAATTTTGTCGGCCAGTGTTATTTGTTTATTAAACAGCATAGTTGGCTATGAAATTTTGAAATATCGCCTACTGAGATTTATGATCTATATGGGAACTACCCTGCAATGCCAGCTTAAGAGAAATCGTTCTAAGCTCCTTTTCTGTAAGAATAAAAATAAGCCATGTTTCCACTGAGAAAGCATAAGGGGTCAAATGAGGCGGAAGAGCTGAGGCTCTAATGATCCCTTCCACCGTTTATAAAATAAGGAAGGTCTTGAGGTAAAGACAATTTTCATAGTGTTGTAATAATTGTAGCAATGAAGGTTGCTATCATTACCGTAACTGGGAATACAGATGTCCTGCTGATTTTTTATCACTCACATGGAAAGGTCTAGAATAAGTTCAAACACAGAACGCATGAGGTTTTCTTTTATTTGGCTAAATATAACTGTTAAAATCTTAAACAGTTCAGTAGTTATGAAAAAACATAGGAAGCTGTCCAATTTTGTTTAATAAATTACGCTACTAAAAGTTACATGGATCTATAAAAACCGTATTTCAAAATTTTATTTAAGATAAGGAAAAAAGACAGTATTTTTGACAAAAAATACGAGATTAGATAAATTTGTGAAAACCGTATTTGAAAATTTTAAGCAGTTGAAAAGTAACTGAGGAAACAAATTTTTGAAGCTTTTTTTAAATAAATTACGCCTCTAAAACATACATGGAATATCCTAGTTATTACCGAATACCCCTAGTCAATAGTTTGAATCCTTTAAAAGTTTAGGCAAAGTAAAAAATTTACAAATTCACGGCGGCGAAAACAAAATTTTGCCTACTTACTTTTCACTCGGAAAAAAGTTTATAGTTTTAAATCATAAGTTTTAAAGAGTTAATTGTTTTTTATATATCTACTGCCCCTGTATAACAAAATAAATGCTATTACAAATGAAATTCTATGTATTTCGTTTTTTATTATTTACACGCAAGCACTTTGTTAATGTCGGAACATTTTTTGTTTTTAATATGACTATTACCAGTTTATGCGTTCTTAAAATAGGATTTTTTACGTTTTTATACCTCTTAAAAATATCGAAGGTCTACCATGACACTCAAAATGTAATCCCCTGAGACACGGCTTTAGTCTGCTTTTGGTGCAAATTTGAAACAAATCAGTTCCACCGTTCTCAAGTTATCGGTGGCGCAAATGTTATTTACATACACACATCCATACAGACTTTTTTCTCACAAATATGCTTTTCGTAACCTAGAAACTCTAAAACGTCGAAAAAACCCAACTTATATTTTTGTGATTCTAATCCTTTTTATATTACCCTGTATAACATAATATATGCTTTAATACTTACCCGCCCAGTACAAATAAAATCTAGTAAATACTATAACACCCTGTATGTACGAAAACTTTACTGAAGTCTGAAGATTATCTACCTGAATTCCGGCCTGTTTACTGTAAAATGCGTCTGACGTATAGCAATTCGTACAATATCGGCATTCAGCATATGCGGGAAACGACAATTGTGCAAAATTCTTGCAAAATTCAGGAAACTGTTGCCCTGCAAATGATAGCTACCTCAGTTAAAATATCTATATTTTATCCTGTCAATCTAGAAAATATCCAAAAAATCTTTTTTGGGGCTCTAAAATTAATCCAAATTTATTTAAATATAATACTGATTAGTTTTGACAGCGGCGGAAAATGTGAAAAATTCATGCAGACTTTTTTTAAGCTAGGTTTTCGAGTATTTAGCTACGTATTAGAAACAAATAGTAAAGTTGTAGGAAATAGATTCAAGTTTGTGAATCAATCTTGCTCATTTATGAAATAAATAATTTTGGTTATATTCGGCTTGAAAGTAAAAAATCATAACTGTTTTAGTTTTGATCTGACTCGATTTTTCACGTTTGTACGGTATAGTATTTTTTTCCTAAACCATCTAACTTGGAACACAGTTTTGTACCTTTTTGACTCCTCATTAATTTTGTCTCGTGGTAATTTTCAATAAAACTAATTTTTAGCAAACGATAGCAAAAAAATTAAAAAAAAAAACAGAAATTCAATTTTGTTTAAAGGAGCGGCGATAAATATAATTTGCATACAATTTTTTTGAATATTTTTTTCTCTTGTCTATGCTCTCTTAGAATCTTTTTTGTTTTTGTCGGAAGCTTGAACCATTTGGCCACCAGAGGGTGTTTAATGCACCCTTGTTTTTGATCAGGTTTAAAAATAAAAAAATATGCTTCCCAAACTTTAAGCCTGTCCATTTTTTCAATAGGGTTCGTAACATTTTAAAAATAACGTTTCGTAAAAATTTTTATCTGAAAGCTTTTCCGATATATAGCGGCCCAAAACTAAAAATATACAAAAAGTACGTTTTGACATTGCCACTACAGATAGACATTTTGAAAATGACTGATGATCTCGACTCGACGAGAGTTTGTAACAATGCTTTCATTCAACGATTTTTTTTCTGTTCCAATTTTGCCGTGTTTCTCCTACACCTGCATCGAGTATGTAAATGTATTTAACGCCCGGGACACACCCCCTGTTAAGCTTTCGATCAGTATCCGAAATGGCGAACAAGAAAGTCCACATCTTCCTTTCACCGTTTAACGTCGATAAAATCGCTTGACGTCAAGTATGTTACTTGTCTCGGTCTGGTCTGGTTTCTAAAATTAATTTGCCTCACATTCGTACATTATAATAAAGGCGACTACATTTGGATCATTATTACAATGCGGCGACTTCTGGGAACTTATTAATCTCCTAGTTCAATCGAATAGCTGTTTAATGGGACCAGATTTTAAAACTGTTCATGTTCTTACCTCATCGCTAGGACCGGATCTTTTTTGCCAGCGTGTTGATTAATATTGACCATTATAGGAAAATTATGTATTTTAACTCTCGTTTCAGCTGTTCTATATTTTAAGTCGCAACGCTTTTAAATTTGCATTACTGCACTTAACCTGTTTGAAATATTAAATATTACCTCAATTAGTTATGTATCCTAATTTATATGAGTACTTGGACACTATAAAGTGAATTTTATACGTTGAAATTGGACGGCAACTATAGTTGTAAAATAAATTATAGTTTTAAACAAAATAGAAAACACGTTTTTATCAGCAACGCACTAAAAAGTATAAAATAATGTAGTTTTTTTGTTCAATACGTTATGTGCATTTAATTAATTTGTCACTTCTCAATGTTCAATGATTATACCAACAGCGTGGGGCGTTTTGTATATATAAAACTACATTATTTTGTACTTCTTAGTGCGTTACTGACAAAAGCGTGTTTTCTAGTTTTTTTAATATACCTTATTTTTTACTTTTTAGTTTTAAAATATGCTTAAATGTGTAATGTATTGGACTCGTTAAAATAAACCAAATGTGCCCAAACTCGATGAGTTCACCAGCTGGTATCAGCAGTATCATTTGGTACTATTAGATCAACTCGATGGTACCAAATTATTGTCTGTCCTGTACAAAATTTCAAATCGAAACGATAACTAGAAGTGGGTTAAAATCAACCGAGTACGAAATTATTGTATTGTCAGCCAAATTACATACACTGGTAAAACTTTAAATCGATATGACAATTAGATATAGACATAGACGGGAAGCCCGACAAGGACAGCATTTAGGCTTACTTGTGGCCTATTGTGCTACTCCCCAAGAAGATGTCTCAGGCCAGGAGCCCACTTTTTAGAAAGGAAACATCCCTTTCAGGTCGAGCACGTCTCACAAGCTCGGGTTTCACCATAGGTGTCACCCAAATCAGTCTGGCGTTGAGAGCAGTGTTGGTACCTCCCCGAGCCAGCTGACTCGCCCCCTCTATGGCACCCAAATGAGGCTAACCCTATTGGACTCACGCAGTCTCTCTAGAGCTCTCCTGCATTCAAGTGTAAGCAGCGCTCTGTTCGAAGACAAGCCTTAACCGCCGCTTGACTGCCATAGCATATATACATATGCTTGTCGTGACCGTCCAAGAGCATGACTATTTACACTAGATGGCTCCCCATAAATTCCCGCCCCAGATCGCTCCTCCATTAGAGAGTCGTCTGTAAACCAGAGAAGGCCCTCCGGTTTGAGGAAGGACGGGGAGAGTCCTAGAGACTATTGAGAGTATGAAGCAATCAATCAACAACCAGACCCAACAAAGGCGGGGAAAGAACTCCGCCCTGCCGACATCCTTTGACCACGGACGAGCACACTGTCTCGCTCCCAAGGGAAGATGTTACGATTCTGATTTTAAGCATGACGCGACCTAATTACAGTGCAGTCCAAGCCAAAACTCTCAGCAACCTCACTAATGGAGTCAAAGGTGGAGCTTTTTAAACGTTTCCTCGATATCCAAGAACACACCCAGAGTCATCTCCTTGGGTAGACTCCCACCTCCAGTCTACTGACTAAAAGAGTCGTCTCCGTTGACATGGCCGTCCTGTAAGCGTCCTGGAATGGATGCATACAATTTCTGTCCAGTGCGCCATTTCTTATATAAGCATCCACCATCTTCTCCACGGTTTTCAAAAGAAAAGAGGATAGACTGAAGGGTCTGAAGTCCTTAGCCGTTCCGCAGCAATTACGACCCGGTTTAGGAATAAACGTTACCCGAACCCTCCGCCATCGTTCGGGAATATAACCCAAGCCTTCACAACAGATCCTCCAAGATCCTCTCTTTGAACCACGTATCAGTTCTTTGTACCTGCGTTGAGAATACGACATTTAGAAGGAAGTTAAAATCGACCGGTACCATTTGGTACTAATCTGATCAGCTCGATGGTACCAAATTATTATATTGTCATACGTCAAAACGGATTTTTCAACAATTTTTCATTCTATATTTCAATGTATTCGTTTTTTAAATTTCACTTCCGGTTTAACCGCAAACGTAATCGGAAGGAACCTTTTTGAGCATAAATCCATTAAATTACAGTACATATAAGTAGAGCCTTTTCTCCCGATTTGAAAAATATGTCGAATTATATGTTTATTTATTAAAGTTTCCAACCTCAACTGTCAAATTTCCTCACAGTATGCAGGGACGAAGTTTTTTCCAAAAATCAATTATTTATATTTTTTCAAATTTACTTTCAATTATTTTTTTTGACGTCATAGTCCGATAGCCCAGAAAAAATTAGATAAGTCAGGTATTTTTAATTTTGATTCTAGCCAACCATAATGGAGTAAAATCGAGTGAACCGCTTACGTGAGATACCCGTACATGATCCATAGGTTTACACCCTTTATTTATAAAAAAATTCTGACTACATTGTTGAGCTCTTTTTGTACAGTTTGTACTACAGAGTAGACTAAAAAGTTTTTGGAAAGAAATTGACATCTATAAACTTATTCTTATCTTGATTATTAATTTTTAAAACTGTCCTTTCCTCCTCGCTAGGATCGGATGTTTTTCGACAGGGAGTTCATTAATATCGACCATTATAGTAAAATTATTTATTTTAACTCTTGTTTAGCTGTTTCTTATTTCAAGCCGCAACGCTTTTAAAGTTGCATTATTGCACTTAACCTGTTTGAATTATTCAATATTACCCCAGTTAGTTAGACATTGTAATTTATATGAGAACAGAGGACTTGGATGCTATATATTTTATTCTATATATATGTAAAATCGTGTCGAAATTCGATGCAACAATTTTTACCGAATAAAATATACTTAATTCGGCAAACTTTGCTTTAACCGAAATCAATTTATCAAAGATTATTGTAGCTTGAATCACATAGAAATAAACATTGATAAAACAAGTGATTACCTATTAAGAAATCATGGTTCTTGGGAATAGCTTGTGTCAAATTTGAATTACTATACGACGTTTCGCCTTCGATTGCATGAGGAATTTTCAGGGATCTTTACTCTACTAGGTCTGAAAACTGAATCTGTGTTAAGATCGGTTTCCACGTGTGATACAGACCGTAATCCGTATCTCTATTGAAATTGTTTGTGTGTTTCAAAATTTCCGCAGTACCACATACATACCATCTTCAATATCCATAAGAAGACTGGACAATGCTTGCGATCCCCGAAAGATATTGTACCTTTCCAAACAGAAGGAGTATATAAAATTCCTTGCTCCTGTGGAGAAGTGTACGAGCCCATGCAGTCGCATATGTATTGAACCAAGGGCGTATTTAAAATAATTTTATCTTTATCACCTAGTATTTACTGCATGTAACATAACTTCAACAAATGCAACTACGTTTATTTGATAGTATGTGGTATTAACAATTAGTTAACAATATCGCATATCTATATCACTAACAATAATAATGATCAGAAAAATATATTTTTGTTAGGCTTGGAGCATATTAATTGGGTCATAAACGCATGCACTCAGATAAAACCGCGTGACTACTTAGTGTCATCTGATACAAAATTTATTAAGGTAAATATCTAATCGAGTGGGGCTTTAAAATAGTTGAAAACAAGGATGGCATTAATATTTAAGTCTTTGAATTTGTTTAGTTGTCAAAATGGTTCGCGGAAAAGCACTGTCGTATGATATGCGAAATTCCATTATTAGTGCCCACAAAAATAGTTCCTCTGGACATGGTATTGTAAAAATCTAAACATTGTTCAAGGGACAACAAGAAATATTATTTCCCAATTCAAAAAGCGGAAATATTCAGTTAAAAGCGAAGTCTGGCCGTTCTTCGAATATTACAGAAAGAGATAAACGGGCTCTCCGTACACTTATTATACGTCGAGCATCATCACGAGAGTTAGCTGTAAAATGGGAAGATGCAATTGGTAAACGCATTTCAAAAACAACTGCTTGAGAAATATGAAGAAAATGGGATATCCCTTCTACAAAGTAAGTTTATAGCAGAATACAAAAAAAAACAAATTTAAATGTTTTCATTTTAGGCCAAGGAAAAAACGACGAAGAAATCGACTTTTATGGGCAAAGGAGCATAAAAGCTGGTCACAACGTCATTGGGATTCCGTTATATGGAGCGATGAGTCTAAATTTGAAGTATGTGTTGGTGATTCACGAAGTCGAATCCAGGGGAGGAATATCATAGAGACTGCCTCAAGAGAAAAGTTAAGTTTCCAGCCCCTATCATGGTATGGGGATGTATGTCTTCACGAGGGGTTGATCGTCCCCTTTTTATTAATGGTACCGTCAATGCTGCAAAGTATAAGTCAATTTTACAAGAGGAAATAATTCCTTCTATTGATGAGATTCAATTGTCAGAGGGAGGATTCATATTCTAGTAAGACCCGCAGCATGCCGTACCTCTAAAACCATAAAATTTTGGCTGCATGAAATGAATATTCCTGTTTTAAAATGGCCATCTAGCAGCCTCGACTTATCGCCTATCGAAACGCTATGGCATCAAATGAAAAAACTCTACGAACCAGTTCAGTCCACACCATTCTCGAATTAAAGGAGAAAATTCAGTAAATCTGGGATAACTTCCAACCAAAATATTGTAAAATAATAGTAGACTCCATGCAAACAAGACTTGATGCAGTTATAAAACAAAAAGGTGACTGTACTCAGTGGTATCAGTGGCAAATTATTCAAATTTTTATGGTCCAGTTAATATGCGACAAGCCTAGCAAAAATATTTTTTTCTCATCATTATTATTGTTAGCGAAATATTGTTGATTAATTGTTAATACCACATACTATCAAATAAACGTAGTTGTATTTGTTGAATTTGTGTTATATACAATAAATACTAGGTAACAAAAATAAAGATCTCTTACGTATTCCTTTGGTCCATCGGGAGTCATTGGCGGTTTAAAATTTCAGCGCGGGCGATTTTAATGTGAAAGCTGTCAAGAAGCGATTTTTTTTCAATTTGGCGCTTTTATACTGCGAATTTTTTACCTTTCTTTTTTATTCAAAGTCAGAGTTTTTATAAAAACTGTGTCCGAGATTAGAAAGTTTAGGATTTCAGTTTGTTATTGAAGTGTTTTATTTGAACACAGCCCTTAGTTTTGTGTCAATAGTCTTTGGTGGGACTATTCTCATCATGGAAGTGCAAACTACACGCTCAAATAAAACGTGCCTAATATGTGACTTTGAATTTTCCAGTGTTTCAGCAAAAAACAAACACAATAAAAACATTCATAACCAGAAACAGGATGTCCAATGTAGCAGAAAGGCACACGTTATACACCCTTTGTGTACAGACAATGAATTTGCCTGTGGGACCTACAACATACTTCAAATTCATCTGGAACAAAGTCACAAGATAAAAGTTGAAGTATTAATGTTTAATTTATTTAGCAAAGAAGAATATGAGAAATGGTTAGCGCTTTCATTTAGACAATTACCATGATAAAATCATTGTAAAAGCACACAAAATGGCAGAAACAATGGATTTGGGGAATATCAGGTAATGTCTTCAACAGGTGATGAGTATTACAATGTTTCGTATAATGAATTATGTGAGTTAGAATGCAAAACTTTATACTGTAGAGTATGCAAGATTTGCATTCACCGCTATATGTGCGACTGTTCACAATATACTATAAAGACTACTTTGTGTAAACACATACATTTAGTATGTTTCTATCAGCAAGGGCAGGGAAGCGATTAAGATCTTTGGATGATGATACTTATGATAAGTATGTTGCATAATTAAACAAAGTAGTGCCTTAATACTATTTAATTATTATAATTTTAATGTGTATGAAGCAATTTGGTGCGACGATCGAGCAAGTAAGTAAAGTAAACCAAAGATGGGCAAAAGAAAAATGGAGAAACAAGATTTCTTTCCTTCACAAAGAAAACAATGATATTATAAATAATTTAAAATATTTAATTTATTTAGTTTACAAATGTTATGTAGTTTTTTAAATATGTATGATTGTTTATGTTGTATATTGGTTTTGTGATTATCTTCTGTTCTGTCTTAAGATTTATGTTTAATTTCAAATTGTAATATTAAATCTCATAATAAATTTCAACTCTTTTTGTATTTCAAAAAAAAATATGCACTCGTAACTTTCTTGCAGTTTCTTCTTACGAGTTGTAATCGAAACTGTGGATATTATCTAAATTACATTAAACAATTTTAAAATGATCAATATATTTTTTTTCTGGGTTTTATTTTTGTAATCTATAGATACTATAAAAAGTATCAAATAAGAATATAAGTCAGATCGATATACAAGACATTTAAAAAATAAAAAACATTTTTTGAAATTGTTATGTTACCAGAATTATAGGGTAGACAATTTTCATAATAAAAAGCTAAGTACAGTTTTTTTATATCATTTACAGTTAGTGACAGGCCCAAAAATGGAAATTGAGCCTTAATATCTCCTTAACAATAAATAAATTGAAAGAAATATATTTGGCCTTTTAAGAAATTTCTATCACAGAAATTATAGTTTAAAAAAAATTGTATATCTGACAGATTTAATATTATCAAACTTATTTCTTCTTTATGTACCAACTTTTACAAGAAATAACATTTTCTCTATCAATAAAAAAAAATCTTATATGGGTAAAACTTTTCGGGATATGCTGTATATTTACTCACCATTGAGAAAAAGCCACCACTGTAACTTAAAATTAATAAAAAGAAAACAACTTTAAATCCAAAATGTAATGTATGGAAATAATTTGATGTAAACACATTTTATGAGAAGACAGTAATTTATTTACAATATAATGTCCTCAGAAAATTCTCAAAAAGAAAATGACCAAGAATTTTATATCACAAGTATAATTATTATATATGAAATTATAAATCATTAAAAATAATAAGGAAAACACATTAGAATAGATTTTAATATAGATTCTTTATTCCATTGGCTATGTTGTGTTTCTTCATAAGTCTGCAACATATGTGGTAATGGCCCCAATTTTCACTGTCACTGTCTTCTCTCTTTTTGATAAGTGTTATTGCCTTTGGTCTAATCTTAAGGTCCAGCAGCTCTGCATATGTATGACTTCTGTTTTAGATGAGTCTTTTGTATGTCACAAATAAATGTATTACCTGTATAATTCTTCACAAAGGTCATAATATTACGTGTGGCTTATTGATATATTAGCGATTCTGTTTATGTTTATGAAAGTTTCTACCGTTGTATGAACGAAGCTCCCGTTCATATAACGTCTTTACTTTCTAGAAACTCTATAGAAAACTCAATCTTAGGTGGGCACGTTTTGTTCGAGTGTGAGTGTAGTTTGTTCTAATAACCACACGAACACTTTAAATAATAAAATGCGTTGTTTTTAACTTCGGACATAGATATAGCAGTTCGATAGTCTTTACTTTCTTCGTATATGACATAACCTCAAAGTGTCAGTCAAATCATTTGAAAATGACACAGCTGTCATTCGATTAGAGCGCTTGCCCGCGTTAGAAATTCAAACGGCAACGACATCCGATATCCAACGAAGAAAGCCGAGGATCGGGTTGATTTTAGTGGCGTCTAATACATATGCGACTGGGCTCGTATGTGGAAGAAACAGGTAGGTCAATATCAACTAGTCTTAAGGATCCTGAACGGTGTATTAAATAAGAAACAAGTTGTTCATTCTGCCTTAGCTGAACACCAGCTTACCACTGGCCATATTATAAATGTAAAGGAAACCAAGGTTCTAGCATCGGTTCCAGGATTTTATAAACAAAAAATTAGAGAATCATTGAAACTTTTAAAAATCCAAAAAAAAATCAATAGAGATAGGGTTACATTCTACATCACACGTGGAAACCGATCTTAACACAGGGTCACGGTTCAGCGAGCACAAGTCGGGTATAAAAGCCCATCTGTATCTCTTCGAGCTCATTCAGTGTTCAGATCTCGTGGAGTAAAGATCCCTGAAGATGCCTCGCGCAATCGCAGGCGAAACGTCGGATAGTAATTCTAATTTGACACAAGTTAATCCCAAGAACCATGGTTTGGAATAAAATCTAATCAAGAGCTTAATATTGAAAATGCAAAATTTGTTTTGTTATATTGACCATATAAAAACTTTGGGCTTCTATGTCGATAGTAATCTGAATTGGAAGCTTCACTGTAAAAAATGTTTGTACAAAACTGTCGAGAGCATCTTTTGCCTTGTGAGTTTTTTTATTTTTCTATGATAGTTATTTAAAAAGACAGTATATAAGTATTACCAAATGACTATGTACCATCTAGATTGGGTCATACTTCACTATTTCTAACACGAGGGAAATTAACGTTTTTACCTCCTTCGTAAAAGGGAGATATTGTAATCATGAAAAGATCACCTCGGAGATTTCTTTACGTTTCAGGGTCCCTAGACGCAGAAAAACATGTTTTCTCAATTCCGTCGGTCTGTCTGTCTATCTGTCTGTTGATATGTCGGTTCGAGGCAGAGCTAAAAAATTACTTAACCGATTGCCTTCAAATTTTGGTCAAAAATTAAGGATGATATGAGTGATCTGGTAACAAAAAAATCCAATATAACCAAACATAATGGTAGCCTAGTAAAATGTAAAAAAAAGTATTACTAAAAAACTACTTATTCAATTTATGTCAAATTTTGAGCACAAATCAAGTATTATGTAAGAATCAACTGGTAAAATTTTGGTACGTATCCAAGATGACGGAACAAAATGGCGGTTTTATAAAATGCCAAAAAATGTGTTTTATCAATTCCGTCGGTCCGTCTGTCTGTTAGTTCGCGTCATAGCTTAAAAAGTACTTACCAGATTGACTTCAAATTTTAAAAAATTCAGTATGCCAGAAGAAGATGCCTAGTGAAATGTTATGAATTAAAATTATTACAAAAGAAAACTATTTATAGAATTTACCTCAAATTTTATTTATTAGCACAGCCCAAGAGGTGCTCTGAGCACCCAATAATAGGACACAATTTATAATTACATAATATTTAATAAGTCGTCGCAGCGAAGTCCATTTATCCTAGGTTCAAGTAATTACTAAAAAAAATCTAAACAAAAAAGTTGCTACTTAAAGTTTCCCGGAAGATGCGTGAAACCCAAGAAACAAAATCCTAAACATAAGAAGAGTTTACTGCAATGTTGATTTTTTATAAATATAACAAAATATATGTCAGAGAGGATTAATACGTTCTAAAGTTAGAAAATATGGACTCTTTAGACTTTGACATTGATGGAAGATGTGAATATCTGAGTCTTCAGCACACATGATATTGACTGTGTTCCTGCACCTTATCAAATAGGTATTATAAAAGTAGTTAAAGTCTAATGCCTAACATAACATTATGAATCAAATCAGAAAACACAGTGAATACCAAAATGTTGTGTGATTCTTTTATCGAGCTATTAATCTCGATGGGCTATTTACAAATATACAGGCAGAAAGAAAATAGTTTTGTTTTATTATATTACGCAGTATTATTAAGATAACCACTTAATATTATTTTATATATTAAATGCCGAGGGACTAAATAAGAAAATTCGCTAAATCTGTATTTGGTTAAAATTGTTTGGTTGGGAAAAAAAAATACACAAAATGGCAAAAGCCTTAATAAAGTCGGAAGGCGGTTCGAATCAGTGGAATAATCAGGATATGTTCTGTTTATACATCCACTTAATGAAAGTGAGATTTTTTCATCAATCACCAAAAATTATGAGCCCCGCTTGACCAAAAAATTTAACCATTTGTACATTGTCATTTTTTTAAATGCGGGCCACTCCTGTGCAAAGAAAACTTGTTTTTTTTTGTATTGTGATAACAAACAAATTTAATTTTGCAAAAATATTATACACTTTTGTTAAAAACACAAGATAATTAGTTATTACTTCCCTCGTGAGATTTTTTCAGATCTTTACGTTTAAGGGTCCCTAGATGCCGGAAAACATGTTTTCTCAATACCGTCTGTCTGTAGGTATGTCTCTCCGTCAGTCTGTCTGTTCGCGGCATAGCTAAAAAACTACTTATCAGATTTCTTCAAATTTCAGTCTAAAATTTAATATAAATACAGGCTGTATATATATATATAGCCTGTATTTTTCGTTAGCCCCGAGTTTCGATTTTTATATATCAAATTTTGTCTCATAATAAATCAAAAAATTTACTTATTTTAAACACTCTTTAAAATTGGAACAAGCATTCTATAATTATTTATTTATTGCCTACAAAATTACAAATATACTAAAAAAGTAAGCAAAAAAATGGTGTCAAATCTAATAAAATTTTTTTAAATTAAAATTCACTGGCTAATATTCAGGAGCCAGTGGCAAAAGCTCTGAGAATCGGTATAAGGAATATACAGAAACTTGTGCATGAAAAAAAAAACATAATTTACTTCCGAAGAAGATTAAGAAATGTACACTAAAAAATCCAAAAGCAAAAGACTTAAGTTACAATGCAAAAATGGATATTCATAATGCAATTTATGATTTATACACGTCAAAGTCTAATACAATCCTTCAGAAACTTTTTAATATTATAGACTAAAAATATCATCATCACTTAAAAAGTCCTTATCTTCTGAGCCGTCCTCAAATGGTGCAATGATCATTGGTGCTATTTCAACATCTAGAACTCGTTCTCGATTCCACCAATCCCATATTAATTTCTCCGTATGTTCCACAGATTTCTTCCAGTACTCCGGCGTAATATAATTTAATGAATCTTGCCAAACAATTTGCACTTCATCTGATATAAGACCATCGTTCACGTGTTTTTCGTAATATGATTTTGCCCCAGCCCATATTAATTCTATTGCGTTAAACTGGCAATGGTATGGCGGCAGTCGTAAAACCTCATGTCCATTTTCCCGTAATATTTCATCTACGGCATATATTGTTGGTTTTTTAATAGATTTTGCCATTAAAAAAAGTTCTAGTTTCAGCATATTGGGTAAAGGATTTTGTTTTCCTTTTAATAGCCAGTCATAAATATCACTTTTCTTCCAGCATGAAGTAGGTTGATTATTTAAGATTCTTGAATGATAAGATGCATTGTCCAGAATGATTAAAGATGGAGGATCTAAATTTGGAATCAGTTGTTCTTTTAACTACTTTTCAAACAGTTCACAGTTCATTTTATCATGGTAGTCCATACTTTTGGATGTTGAAGAAAACAGTAAACTTGCACCTGGGAGAAATCCTGTTGAAGAACCTGCATGCAAAATGATGAACTGTTTTTCTGTCCCACATCCCTTTTTTCTCTTGACACTTTTTACAGACTCGTCCTACCAAGATTTCGAACCACTTCCATTAGAAAATATCCAAGTCTCGTCTAAAAATACAACTTTTCAAAATTTTGAATTAATATTTTCCGTGTATTTCTTTAAAAACAGGATACGCAGTATCTGTATGTAGCAGCTCGCATAAAAATCTTCGATTACAGTCCATTACAAACCCAACATTTTTATTAATTTTGACAACGATTTTAGTTCAATTTCCAATATGCCTCGATTTTTTAAAGTTTTTTTTAAAACTTGAAGGGTTACATTAGTTTTTGATGTGTATAAATCATAAATTGCATTACGAACATCAATTTTTACATTGTCACTTAAGTCTTCTGTCTTTGGCTTTTTTCGTGTACATTTCTTAATCTTCTTCGAAAGTAAATTATGCTTTTTTTCATGCACAGTTTTCTACACAGTCCTTATACCGATTCCCAGAGCTTTTGCTATTGTCTCCTGAATATTGGCCGGTGAATTTTCATTTTTTTAATATTTTATTAGATTTAATACCATTTTTTCGCTTGTGGATGCAAAAAACCCGAAAATTGTTTTCTATTACTTATTTTATCACTGACTTGTTAATCTGACTTTGAAGTGACATCGCTCAAAGATTTTTGCAATTGCTGGTATTTATATGTTTATCCTTTTTTTTCATATGAAAATATCGTAGGTCTATCTAATTCATCTTCCGGATTTTATGCGGAGGATATGATTACACGTAATAAAAGAAAAACTAACTTAAAAAGTTTGTCGTTGATAAATCGTATGACCCGCACGATAACACCGCTTTTGACTATAGTAGATGTCTGTGGTGCTTGCAAGATATTCCTATCTTTAATAATAAATAAGGAAATACAAACACATTTTCTTATCTTCACACAATTGAAGCATTTCGTATAGATTAAGTTTAGAATATTAGGACGAAAAATGTAAACAATTAAATTAATGTTTAAGTCTATCAACAAAAATTTCTTCAGGACATTTTTATAATTTATTTGAATCGAGAGCAATATTACTTTGTCGTAGTCGTATAAAAGCACTACTTTTGGTTCCCGTAAGGTTTTTAATGGTGATCGAATTTTGCTTGCCTATTGGCTTTTACGTGGCGGAATACATTTGCGTGGTTCGATACTTTTCTTTAATTTTTGATGATAGATAGTGGATTTTATTTTAATTTATGGAAAAAAAGCCATAATAATTAAAATGATTAAGAGAATTCTGACAGAAGAGAAATAGACGACCCAACCATTTTTATAAGGTAAGAAATGTTTTTTTGCCTATATTGTATGCACGTCACTGTTAACCAACGTTTTCTGAACAGCTTTGAGGCTATGAATGCATTTTTCATAATAAGGGTTCCACACTGTAGATGCGTATTCAAGAACAGATCTTACAAGAGAGTCATATAATAAAATAATGGATAATAAAAAAATGGGTCTCGTGGTTATCCCAAGAACCAATGATTCCTCTTCCACACTATAATAGACAATCTATGTTGTCGATAGATTTGCCTGAAAATGCTTGGATTTTGATCTGAGTAGTAATGAAAGATATGACGATTTACAGATCCGTTTTCATGGAAGATGGTCTCATCGGAGAACAAAACCTCATCAAAAAAAGGAGAACAAAATCTCATCAAAAAAATGAAACCGTTGCATTTAAAATCGCGCTGAACGGTGCTTTCATTAACATCTTCGGTATCAGCAGCAGCTCTTTGACTATGGAAGGATTTTCCGTAACATGAAGTTCCACGGCTAGTTCCTTTTCTTTAGTTCGATCCGGCCTATTTCTAAGTGGTTTTGGGTAGAGTACGTACGTTTCCCGTTTGCATACATTTTTCTAATAAATTTTGCAGGCTCCTCTTGTCCGGATGCCTTGATATTAAAATATATTTAAAGGTACAAAATCGAAGTTTAATAATTAACAAATATTAGAAAGATATTTCATTTTTTAACTGTAAAAATAATAACTATTTTAACCTAGTTAAAATTTTACTTAATTGTTATTAATGTTTTACTATTGGAAGGTGATTTTCACTACTAGATGTTAAAGAAACATTTTAATAATGTAAGTGTATCAAGTACTTCGTGAATTTATCAAGTATCCGTGAAAATTCATTATTTTTACTAAAAAGTTGGTGTATTATTTCATGAATTGTCGCAATTTTACCCGTCGTCGCAGGTAATGCGGACCAAAACCGAGGGAAAAATAAGAAAAGAAGAAATGTTTAATATACACCCCCCATTTTCTCTTTTATTATGCGTTAATAGCGTTAATCGTTTCTAATTATTTGGCGCTGCATGGTTATTTTTAGGGTTAAACGATTGTAGTGCTCGTTTTAGTGTCTTGAAGATGTAAAAATTAGGTAAGAATATAGAAAAATGTTATATGTTTATTGTAACATTAGATGTATTAGTTTTGAAAAAAAAGTGAAACTTAGCTTAAGTTTAATTTATATAGGTGTTCTCTTTGCTATTTATTTTGTAAAATTTAAGAGCCTAGAGAGAGTTTTCAAAATAACATGCCCTACTCATCAAATTAAATAGTTTAATTAGTTTATGCAAATGTAGGTCACTAATAGTTTTATAATTATATGTTATATTTCCATAACAAGACTTGTTATAAATAATTTTAGTTTTCATGTGTTTTTGTAGTACTAGTTTTATATCACGAAATATATTTTTTAAAAACAAAAGGTGTATTTCTCGAGTAAACCATACCTAACCTATACGTTTATTATTAATAACGTGTTAATGTTTGTTTGAAAGGCATTCTTAGTATAGTATTATTTAGCTTTCGTTATTTAACTTTGTAGCAAAGGGAGAACTAGAACTGAAACCATACATAAAAATAGCATTTTTTAGCAATAACTTCTGCCATACAGCTGAAACTTTTAAGTTATAACACCGATACCGATCTCTATTAGTATCATTAAAAAAATGGACGGAGGCGTAAACTATTTATGAGACCATTAATAACACTAGGTAAGATAACTGTTTTCAACGTAAGGTCTATTTTTTTAGCTTTGTAAATTTCATAACTATAAAGTAATGACCGAGAAAGCAGGTGTTTTTACATGAATTTCATAAACATTTCTGGCAATATTTATAGTATTCTTACGAAGTTTTTATAGAAAATTTAAATCGGAATTAATTTTTTTATTCAATAACTGACTTAATTTTACACGAGGAAGAAGAATTTTCACGTGAATCTTAATGGAATTTTCCGTGTAATAAGATTTTGTTTTTATGTGGGAAATTTAACAATTTCAAAAAATATATGTAAATTCGATCACAAGTAGTATGTAAAATTACATATTTGCTAAAAAAAATGTATGAAGAACAGAAAAATCCATTAAGTTTTGTGGTTTTTTTTAGTTCATATTCCGAAAATATACTAAAATTTATACTAAATATGACAGAATTTCCCATTGTAATTTTACGCTTAGAAATGTACTTTTACACTTGCTTGTTTATTTTTACCGTTTTTAAAGTAAAAATACATAAAATTACGTTTGTAACATGATTACAACTTTTTTTTTATGAAAATCACAATTCTTTAACACTGTACATGCGTATTATTTCTTAGTGTTTATACGAAGATTTCTAGTTCTTTAGAGTGTGTTCTATTGATGTATATCATCATCATTTTTGAAATATATTTACTTACTTAATGACTTACCATAGCTTTAAAATTACGCCCTAAAGGTATAAAATAAAAAGTTGGAGAATTTACAACTCACTTCTTTGTGAACTTTGCAAATATTTTTAATAGCATTTATAAACTACTATGCAACTCAAGTCCAACTAAAGTTTCACTTTAATTCAAATGAAAGTGACTTGTAAACACACCGGTTTATTTCCAAACGATTTTTAGTATTGCATTTGTAAAAAAATCACCCTCCTAGATTTTCACACATCATTACATTTTAGGGTCCCTAGATGCCGAAAAACATGTTTCTCAATTTGGTCGGTTTGGCGGTCAGTCGGTTGTCTGTCTGGCTGTTCGCGACATAGTTAATAAAAAACCAATTATCCGATTGACTTTTGACAATATGCCGGAACAAAATGGCATCTTAAAAAATAATACTAAATACTAATTATCCAGTTAAGAAATCATGGTTCTTGGGATTAGTCCGTGTCAAATTATTATTATTATCTGACGTTTCGCCTTCGATCGAACGAGATATCTTCAGGGATATTTACTCCACGAGATCTATAAACCGTAAACTTGTATTAAGATCAGTTTCCACGTGTGACGTAATTGGGGTTGCCAACTTTTTGTACGGGAAATAAAGTATTTTAAGGTCGAAGAACTAAAACAAACAGTATTTTAGAAAAATAAACAGTATTTTATTTTGTTGAACGAAAATGTCGAAAACAAATGACTACAAAAAAGTTATGTTCATGCATGTCACTCGACGAATGACTGACTGGCGTGATGGCACCCTTTGTGTAAATGACAACAAGGGTCCACAGTAATGTGGCCCAGGGAGGGCTCTTACCCTTATTGGCTGAGGCTAAAAGGATTCACAGAACTAAGTATATATTGTCAAATTTTCAATCCCAATATTCTCAAAAATTTGCAAATGCTCTTAGCTGCAAGATTAAGGTAATTGGTTAGGTAACACAGATTAATTGGACAAGTTTCTACATTCCGTTATAGGGAATTGTATAAGAGAGAGGAGGCCTGATGTAGGGAACATTCAAAAAGTATATGAGGTAGTGAATCCACATTTGCGATCTGGACTATTGACGATTCTGAGTCTATGAAGATAAGTCAGCACTGTGCAGTGATCGCTTCTGATTCTGCACATAGTAACAATTTCTTTCCTTTGCAGGTGTTTTGTCGCTATAAACCAGGGTTTGATATACGGTGTTTGTGCGATTTCTCCGTAGAGTCTTCTCTTCGTGAGACAAATCTGTTTCCATCTCTCCTTCCACTTCTCAAAGAAACGTTGTTTGTATGAAGGGATAAATTCTCTGTAATCTATTTTAATATTCGTCATATTTTTGAGAACTTTTCTCAATCTAGCCAATTTATTCGCTTTTTCGTTTCCTACTATTCCCGTGTGGCTTGGAAACCAAACCCGTTTTTGATTTGATCCATTTTTGTCTTGGTTGCGACTGTAATGTGATCATCCGTGCATGGGCTTAAAACTGTTACTAATTTTGTCCAATGCACTCCGGATGTCTGAAAATATTACTACATTGGTCATTGTAAATTTCTCTATTAGTTCAAGGGCAGTAAAGATGGCATAAATCTCAGGAGAGCAGACTGACAAAAATTCTGAAAGTCTATTTGAAGAACTGAAGCCGGGGCCCCATATGCCAATTCCCACCTTACTGCCATCTCTCTTGCATGCGTCTGTGAAGACGAAGATTTCGGCTATAGTTTTTGCGTAGTTTTCTTTTAATAGAACAGTAAACAGTATTAAACAGCGAAATAGAGAATAATACTGTTTTTAACAGTATGGTTGTAACCTAGATGTAACCCGCATCTACACTGCACTGCAAAATTAACCCGACAAGAAAAATTGTATGCAAGTTCAATCTTAAACAACTTTTAAGTTTTTGTCAAATTGCAAGAGCTTCCATGTTCATCATTTTCCTTAATCGATTTTAGGAAAAGTTTAAATGGATATAGTGATATACCAATAAGAATCAAAAAATGCATTTTGACCTACCTACATTTCTGAATACCCTGTAGAACATTTTTTTACCAAAACGATGTTTCTTTGTAGGATATTTTTAAGCCGCGTCTTATATCAACAACTTATTTTTTTAATCAAATCGATATTTGAATTCTTAAAGCACTAACACATTTTTAAACAAAACTATGCAATAATTCTTTAATTAACAAGGAACATGTGAAAAATTACATCAGCAATATTACAGTATTCAGATTTCATTTCAAAAACTATTATTTCCTACCCGAGTTTGAATAATAGTTCTCATTCTTTCTGGCATGGATTGAATTAAGGCAGCTACTGTGTCTTGGGGTATTTGCTTCCACTCGTTTATTAGAGCCCGTTCCAACGCAACTAAAGTTTGAAACTCACCATAGTTCTGCCTAACATTTCTTCCTAGGTTATCCCACATATGCTCTATGGGGTTTAAATCAGGACTTGTGGGGGACCATTCTAAAACTTGAATACCGACATCGTTCAAATATTGTCTCGTCATTCGGGATATGTGCGGACGAGCATTATCTTGCATTAGGAGGAAATTTTCTCCTATAAATAGCATATAAGGAACCACATGTTCTTCCAAACACTGTCTAATGTATATATCTGCCTTAATTCTACCTGCCTGCAGCGTAACAAAGTTTGTGCGGGCTTCCAACGAAATGCCGCTCGATACGATCACTCCACCGCCACCAAACTGTACTCTAGGGGAGAAACAACATTGAGCATAGCGCCCCCCGGTCTTCTCCACAACCTTTGCTGTCCATCTGGTGAATATCTTGTAAAACGAGACTCGTCCGTAAAAAGAACGTTTCGCCAATCGTCCATGTCCCAATCTGCACGAGCTCGAGAAAATTCCAGGCACCGACGTCGATGAGCTGCATCTAAGTAGCAGGAGAGATTTTGTTCTCTCAACCTTCTGCGTACGGTATCAGGTGAAACTAAGGTACCATGAACATCTGCAAATCTTCTGGCCAAAACGGGAGCACAACTGCCTTTGTGGTTCTCGGTCTTCCCTGCACAGGTCTTCTTGGGTAAGAACCAGTTTCCCTAAATCTTTGTATCGCATGCTATGCAGAAGTGTATGTGGGATAAATAAGACGCTTAATATCCACTTGACTTAAGCAACATGAATGATGTATTAAAAAGAAACAAATTGTTCGATCTGCTGTAGCTGAACGCCAAGATACCAGTGAACATATTATAAATGTAAAATAAACCAAGGCTTTAGCGCCGGTTCCAGGATTTGATAAACGAAAAATTAGAGAATTTATCGAAAAAATCTCTTGGAGTAAAGATCCCTGAAGATACCTCGTACAATCGAAGTCGAAACGGCGCAATTCCAATGTGACACTGTCTAATCCCAAGAACCATGATTTCTTAATTGAACAAAGCCATGAAAGCTCTAATTTACCTCAAATTTTGCACAAAAAATCCAGTGTGGCATAGCAATGACCTGGTAACATTCTAGTACGAATCCAGAAAAGCAAAACAAAATGGGAGCCAATCATCATTGTTTATACAAAATCAGTCTGAAAAACTACTTATTAGGTTAATTTCAAATCTTGTTCAAGCATTAATTATGGGTGAAATAGAGATAAAATAGTAAAATTTGAGATGGCGAAAGTTTTCTTCTTCAACGGACTTCAGATTTTGCAGAAAAATTAAATTTGAGATAAACTGGTGCGAATTCAACATGATGAGCAGTCTTAAAAAAATCAGTGTAAAAACTACTTCAATTCAATTTATTTAAAATTATAGTGTGGAGTAGGTAAAAACTGGTATAAATATTGGTACGAAACCAGTATGTTGGAAACTGGCGCCCAATAAAAACATTTGAAAAGACAGTGTATACGTGTTACTAAATGACTATGTGTGGAAATTAATTTGGGTCACATTTCACTATTTCTAATAAAAGGAAAATTCGTAACGAGGAAAGATCCGGGTAAACGAAATTTAACGATTTTTTACATTTTGTAGGCACATCATGGAATTGTTAGTAAGAGGACCCACAGGGAAATTTGATGAGACGGCCTTCAACGAAACCTATTCATATCTACAGTTTCAGATACTAAGTACTTCACTTTTCATATAAATAGTTCTAAAAAAATGTATATTCTTAACACGCATCTTTACGAACTAATTGAAAACAGCTTGTTTCTACAGCCGTGCGGAAAAATCAATTTTCCACACCGATATCCATGCAGGTAAATGGTTTTTCCGCACTAGTGCGGAAACATTTTTCTGCACTAGTGTGGTAAAATTTTTTCGCACATAATATTTCAAAATTGATTTATTACTTATTAATTTATTAATTGAATGAAATTTGATACATATCTCAGAGTGTGTAGCAGGCTTCATGCAGGCTTTCCAGGTTACTAAGGACGCTTAAAGTCAATTGTTACAAATCAACAAACTGACATTTCGACATATTTATTTGTCATTAATTGCTTTTATATGTGTGGATTTTCCGTAATTTTGCAGTATTACAATGAATTTAAGTGAACTTGACAATCTGGCCATGCAAGACGGGGGTTCCAGAATATATTATAAACGCAGCTAAAGAAGTAAATTTGGATTTGCTTCCAGAAAAATCCAAAGTCAGATACATTCAGGAATACGAAATCTTCATCAAATGGTGCGCCAACAAGAAAACCAAAAATATTAGTAAAGAAGAGGTGCTTCTAATTTACTTTTAAGAAATTTCAAAGAATTTTCAACCTTCTACAATGTGGTCCAAGTACTCATTGATAAAATATACGCTAAAAATGAAGAAAAACCTTGATATTAGCAGGTATTTTAAATTGATTGCTTATCTAAAAAAGAAAATGGTACGTTTGTCTAAAATTTTAAACCACGAACATGTTAAAACATTTTTAGGCATTGGACTTGACGCTACTTATTTACTAATCAAAGTCGTAACACTAATTTGAATCGCTGGAGCCTGCAGGCGTGGAGAATTAACTCATCTGTTGTGTGAAAAGGTAGTCGAACAAGAAGATTTGTTTCTGGTGAAAATACCAGATAGCAAGACTCTAGCAGAGTAGAAGCTTTGTTAAAACTGAAAAAAAAAAGAAAAACATTTTAATTTAATCAAGAAGTACATGTCTCTGCGTCCCAAAAGAACACCACATCAAAAGGTTTTTTGTCAATTTCCAAAAAGATAAATGTACTACTCAAACTGTTAACATTAAAAAGTTTGGTAAGATGCCATCAGACATGGCTGCTTTTTTGAGACTTCCAAATCCAGAGACCTTTACTGGACACTGTTATAGACGCTCTTCGGCTACTATGTTGGCCGACGCTGGAGTGGATTTTACTAATTTAAAACGTCTCGAGGGATGGCAATCGACGAAATTTGCAGTATCATATGTGGACGAAAAACATTCCAAGGAAAATTCGCCTCCGCCTTCGCCCTTGCCTTCTAAACTTGTAAACGAGTATGAAATTGATAATATTGCTGACAACAATGGAACAGTGAATCGCTCTATAATTTAGAATGCTCCTAATGTAGTTAATAATGCCTATAATTGTTAATTTTCGGTTACCTACCATGTTAATTACAATAAAGAATAATTTTTTCAAACAGTTTTCTATACCTCTATGTAGTTACTACCTTATTCCACTTTTTAATATGTAACAGTTTGTTATAGTTTAATAAAAACTAATAAATCACTACGAATTATGTTTGAGTTGGGCTGGATTGGATGTTTTTTCGATATTTTTATAATTAAATTTAATAATTATTTATGTATATAGTGCAAACATATTACTAAAAAACTAATTATCCATATCCAATTTATCTGTAATTAACATCTTATGCTAAGTGCCATAAACATACTTTATGCATGTTTTGTATATAACAGTTTTTTCTTCGATCGTTATTTATTAAATTAAAAAACAGAAAAAGTTTAAAGATTTAATCACGCACTTATCATTTGTTAAACCTAGATTTCAAATCTGAGGTGACCGATTGTTGCGTTGTCATGGTCAATTGCAAAGCTATTTAAAATTAAATATGTATGTCTCAATGTCATTTAATTATTAGGTTTTGCTGTAGTTTGTACATAATTTAAGATAAAAATGTCTAATAATGAAGGAAGTGATGAACTGTATAGTACTCCTCCTGTGATACTGAACGCGCCAAAAGAAATTATGCTAGATTTGTTGCCAGAAAAATCAAAAAAGTAATATGAAAATGTTTACAAGATGAAGGAATCGTGTCAGGGAAACAGGGTAAATAATATATCACATTATTCTTGCCTTTTTTCATGAAAAGGACAAAGTTCTAAAACCTTCATCCTTGTGGTCAGAGTACCCTATGACAAAAGCCACGTTAGCAGACAAAGAAAATATCGATATTTTGGAATATCCAAGATTAATAGCGTTTTTGAGACGAAAATCCTCTGGATATCGTGCAAAAAAAATTAAATACTAGGAAACAAACAAATATTCAAATTTTTAGAAGAAGCTTCCGATGAAAAATATTTATTTTTGAAAGTTCATCATCGCTTTTGCTGCAGTATGTCGTAGAGACGAACTAGTCAAAATGACCACTTGCGATGTTCAAAATGTTGAAAATGATTTGGTAGTTAAAATTCCGTTCTCTCTAAAACCTTCATCCTTGTGGTCAGAGTACTCTATGACAAAAGCCACGTTAGCAGTCAAAGAAAATATCGATATTACAAAATATCCAAAATTATTAGCGTTTTTGAGACGAAAATCCTTTGGATATGGTGCAAAAAAATCGTAAATATTTACTGAAGAATAAATATTTAAATTTTTAGAAGAAACTCCCGATGAAAAATATTTATTTTTGAAAGTTGTCGTCATCATCGCTTTTGCTGGAGCATGTCGTAGAGACGAAGTAGTCAAAATGACCACTTATGATGTTCAAAATGCCGAAAATGATTTGGTAGTTAAAATTCCGCTTACAATAAATAACAGGGAGCGCCGCGCCGCGCCGTTGCGTTGTGTCCAATGGAAAATCACAAAAAAATCAAATTTTTGCCCTGTGAAGAGAGCATGGTAATGTGGGACATAGGATTTCCTATACATATATACTATATACCTGTGATTTCCTGTGCATTGAGAAACGGAACATATTTCATTAAAATTTAAAAAAAGAAGATAGGTACTTGCTAAAATTTCATGTGATTTTGAAAATGCACTTAAAAGTTATTTATTTACGATGTAGTGTAAATTATTAAAAAAAAAATGTATGGCCCAGCTTAAGGCCACAATGGTCAAATCTCTCTGCATGGGGTGCAACCAATCACAAGCAATATACGGGGTGGTTCATTTAAAGTATTACAAGGCAATATTTAAGAAACGGCTTATTCAAACAATATGAAATTTGGGTTATTGCCTGGGAACCCTGGGGACACCATTTGACATTATAGGCAACTTTATAACTTTTCCCACTTTTGAGAGGTGAGGAGTAACTTTTAAATTTTAAATGGAAAGGTACGTTTTTTTAGATTCGTAATCTCTATAAAAGACTACTTTATACTTAATCAAAGCATAATTTAATGTCAATGTCAATATTTTTAAATAAAAAAAGCTATAAAATGAAAAAATAATATTTTATTTTAACAGATATTCAAAGTGACCGCCATCTTGCTCTAAACATTTATTAATCCTTGAGTTTCGAACTCTTAACATCATACATGGGGTGATTTCTTGAACTGCGCGTTTAATCATTTGCTTCATAAGAGAAAGTCAAGGGGAGTCAAGTCTGGGGATCGAGCAAGTGAGTTTACAGCCCTCCCCCCCACGTCCGATCTATCTGTTAAGGGTAAGTTTTGTCGAGAATATTACTTGCATCTCGACAGTATGTGGTGGCGCTATCTTGCTAGAACCAAATTGACCCTTGTAGTTTGGAGTTCGCAAGGCCAAGACTAGAGCAATAAAATTATTGTGTGTAAACTATTCAAGAAATCAAACACAATATGCTAATTCAACAAAAGAATATTTTTGACAAAATTACAGAAATCAGTCTACCCCGTTGAGAAGGTGGCCATTCGTCTAAAATATTCTAAAGAATCTGGCATATTCTGGCGTAGATGTCGACTTGTTTTAATTATACGCGATGTTTTATTTCCTTTTAGATTTTATGAAAAAATGTCTTTTTTATGTAGCATGTCCTATACTTATCATGAGTATTCTTGAATGATTTTCGAGAAATAAACAAATAACTTGAAATCGGCATTTTCATCTTTAAAAGAACGTAGCTCTCAAACGGTTTAAACTGCGTGGAATCGTTTTGCACTTTTTACTTTTTTCTGTTCGTTCCTATTATTATCGTTTAATACAGTAGCGTAACTACCATAAGACAAGTAAGCGCAATGCGTTGGGGCCCCCTGGCTTGGGGGGCCCACTCGTCGGCTCGTCAACTTATTCTTAAAAGAAAACAAAATATAATAATATTAAAATTAAAATATTTCAATGCAAAATATTTATATATTGTAGGGTTATTTTCAACTAAACCTAAGGACACTTTTCTGTGAAACTGTGAAGTATAAATTATTTTTTATTATGTTCTAATGTTCTGCATAATTTAATACCTAATAAAAAGTTTGGCAACGTCAACGTCGCGATAGCAGTCGTCATTCGCCCGAAAACGCCCGAAGTGATGCCGATCAGCGACGCGCGACCGGCAATATACATCGCGGCAATTAACGTAGTCCCGATTTGATTAGCGGAGAGAGTGGCGGCTTTTGTTTTGAATGTTTTGACTTGACTTTCCGCTTCCCGCAGCATTTACATTTTAAAAATGAGTGACCGCAAAAAATATCAAAGCGGCGCAACTAAAAGAAAACTAAAAAGAGAATTAGAGGAAAAACGGGAAAAATTACGAAAATTAGATACGTTTTTTTTGACGAAATCGCAGTCTGAGCCAAATTTGCAACCATCTACGTCAAAATGCGTAGACAATAATAATTCTATTTCTCAAGGCGAAGACCACACAGAATTGATAGATATACCTCAACTTCAGGTGGCTAAAACCATAGATATCAGCATAGACGAACCGGACGAACTGACCTTTGTCGACGCTGAAAATAAAAACTTGGAAAAACATAAAATACCGTCAGACGCCGTGATATCATCAACTAACGACACAATAATCGAAAGTGATTTAGGCCAATTTGTTAATAAACTATTAACAGATGAACAAAAAAGACTAATAATAGAAAAACACTCTTTAAGTTTAATAAAGTTTATGGGGCCTTTTCCCAAGGATCCACAGCAGCAGTACAGGAGATTTTCGTCAAACCTGTATTATTCCCAAACTTCATATGGTCCAGTTCCACGATTTTGGCTTCATTATTCAAAGATTTTAGATGCTGCCTATTGTCAACCTTGTTGCGGCGAACCGGTGTGCGAGACTGGAAAGGAATTTCATACAAAATAAAAGTTCACAGCAGTTCAAAACACCACGTCCAAGCATGTGCCGTTTATGATGCCTGGAAGAAAAACAAGACCATAGACGAGACCAATGAAAACGAGATTAGAGAACAGGCTTCTTTTTGGCGGATGGTTTTGCAACGTTTATTTGATATTACACTCATGCTAGCTAAGAGTTCACTTGCTTTTAGAGGACACTGTGAAGAAATTCAGAATAACTCTTTCAGCGGAAACTTTTTATCTACAGTCCACCTTTTAGCCAAATACGATGATGTCATGAAGAAAGTCATAAATATGCCAAAAGGTATTATTTTTTTTTAAGAATTTTAATATCTTTATTTATTAGTTTTAATTTTAGGTGCTACAAAATACCTTAGTCCCAAAATACAAAATGAACTCATTCTTTGTTTAGGACAAAAACTAATCCTTGATACTACCCAAGATATTTCTAAATGTGACCAATTGAGCATAGTTATAAGGTATGCATATATTATAAGAAATGATAAGTCAGAAGCTCAAAAAATCGATATTAAGGAATCTTTTTTGGGATTTTATCAAGTAAAAGATCAAACAGCCAATGGTTTAGTGACAGATGTTTTGAGCTTCCTCGAGCAGCATAACATAGATATAAGAAAATGTTACGGCCAGAGTTATGATGGCGCTAATGTAATGAGTGGCACTTATAATGGGGTACAAAAAAAATTAAAGATTTGCAGCCTAACGCTGAATTTGTACATTGTGCTAGCCACAACCTAAATCTTATTATCAACGATGCTGTAAAAGCGTGTAGGGAAGTAAGTAATTATTTTACAATTTTACAGGACGTTTATACATTTTTCGGCAATAGTATTAAAAGGTGGGATCTTTTGTCAAGTTTTACAGGCGAATCCGAGGTTACTTTAAAAAAATTAAACCCAACAAGGTGGTCTAGTAGACTTATTTCAATCACTGCTTTTAAGCTTCGATTTACCGATATTATTAAATCCCTTACAAAAATTGAGCTTTCAAGTAAAATTGCGGATGAAAGAATGGAAGCTGGGCGTATAAAGAAAAATATGCTTGAATTTGAGATTGTGTTCTTATCTATTATGTTACATTATGTGTTATCAGAAGTAAATATTGCTTCAAAGGCTTTACAAAAAGAAACAATTACTTTAGACAAAGCTAGTTCTGTTTTACTAAGGGCAAAAAGTAATGTGGAAAACTACCGTCAATGCTACGATGAGGTACTAAAAGAAGCACGAACTACTGCCCTGAAATGGGACATTCCAACTAATTTTAAAAGTAAGCGACAAGCTATTAAAAAAAAAGCATTTGACGAATTAGCTTTAGATCATCATTTTGACTCCAGGGAACAGCTTTTTAAAGTTAATGTTTTTTTATCAACTATTGACATTATACAGTCTCAGTTAACAGCTAGATTTACAGGGTTCAATAAAATAAGTGATATCTTTTCGTTTTTACAGCCTAAAAACCTCATAAATTCAACAGAGTCTGAAATCCTTAAGAGCTGTGACTATATTCAACAAAAATATTCTCAAATCATATCGCCAAATTTCTCTTTACAATTTATAAACATGCTTACATTGTTGAAAGTAAAAAATTTTTCCGATTTATTATTAACTAAATATAATTATTTGGAAAGCGACTTTGCACAAGTTTACATTGTCCTATTATTATTTTTTACCGTGCCAATTACATCTGCGTCAGCTGAAAGATCTTTTAGTAAGTTAAAACTAATTAAAAACTATTTAAGGAATCAAATAGGGCAAGATCGATTAAAACATTTATCTTTAATTTCCGTCGAAAGTGAATTTGCCAATAAATTAGACCTTAAAGATTTAATTAATGAATTTGCAATGTGTAATGCGAGAAAAAAATCATTTTAGGGTTTAATACATTTAAGTTAAGTTCTGTTTTATTTTTAAACACGGGAGATTTTATTACAATTTGCAACTTCGTCAATAACTAATACCTACTTGGTTTAAATTTAAAGTTATTTTGATATTTTAAAGTTTTGTTTTTCTTTGATGAAAATAAATAATTTGTTAAGTTATATGTAAAATAAATTAAAAAAATTAAAGCTCGTTGTTTTATTTTTCTTTAGTATATATGACTGAACTGAAAGGCAAGGGCGGATCTATAGAGGGGTAAAAGGGGTAATTACCCCCCCCAAGACTGATAAAAATATGTCATTTTGCGCATAGCACCCCGACATTTTTCGCCTGCGGCGCTATCCTTTTAGCAACATTACCTCCCCAAAAAAGTTGTCTAGATCCGCCCATGCTGAAAGAGGGGGCCTCCTTATGCATTTTGCGTTGGGGCCAAAAAATTGTAGTTACGCCACTGGTTTAATATCAACTTCCGGTTGGACCAGAAGTATTTAGTATTAGAAAACGGATGTGAAATGATACGATTATGAAAATTTAAACCATAGAGGAAAGTGAAAACGATTAACGCTATGTTACACTACATTAAAATTCTATAACCTTTCAAAATTAAAAAATACCGATCTGCTGTTTATTTATATTTCTATAAGAGAATAAGATTTCTCGTAGAAACCTAAAATGTAATAACTCACAGGGTTTTACATTCAAAATAAACAAGCGGTATAACTAGAACTTCCAGATTTTCCGGTTGGTTTTTGCTGATTGGTCTCCATTGACATGAGCGAGAATCTCTTTGTCTTTTCTCGGTGTCGGTAGGTCAGTCTCCATTTTCGAGATTTCGGTCTTGGTCTCGGTTTAGATGCCGAGATCGAGACGAGACCGAGACCATGGTCTCGCGAACCCCTACTCATAGTTGTTCTGGAATTTCTTGTCATATTCTGAGTAAGTCATTTTTAAGAAAATTACAGTCAATTTAGTGTACCATCAAAAAATGAGGATCAATAACAATCGCTAAATATCCCACACCAAGTATTTACCGACCATTTTTGAATGAGTTGTTAGCAGTAATTCATCGTCGAAACCAGTGACAAAAGTCCATCCGTTCCTCAAAATCTGGTCCATACAGCTCTTAGTGTAGGGTAATATGGTAAAGATGGAGATTAAAATATATCTTACTTAGCTCAGCGCCTGTGGCTAGTTCTATTGAACCAAAGTGGGGGTTAACAGCAACTGTTCCCAAAACACCTACCGCCCCATCTTCATTTGTTTTGGATTTTCGTCGATTGAGGTTTTTGGATAAAAGTTGACCAGCCTGACGACTCCTAGTTTGAACGCCATGTGGGATTTTCGGGATAACTGGGGGAAACTTTCAGCCCAAAGTTCAGAAGCATAGCGGTAGTTTTTATACATTCTCCGAAAATTAACAACATGTCTACTCGACAGTAGAATTCATTCAGTTTTACCAATTATAAACTAACTTTAAAAGATTGAAAGTCACTTTGACTTAATATGACAAATCAACAGACAAGTTACGATGGTTATAAAATATCAATATTTTATTGAAGTACCTAATCCAAATACTACCTTCTTTCGAGGGAGGTAATACATAGGTTAGAATTTTTCTAATTTGTTGAATTTAATAAATATTGAAATTGACATTAAATTATGTTTTTATTATAACGTAATTTTTTATGGAGATCACGAATCTGAAAAGAAAAACGTACCTTTTCATTTAAAAGTTAGTGGGATGAGTTGCAAAGTTGCCTATAATGTCAAATAGTGCCCCCCAGGGTCCCTAGGTAACATCCCAAATTTCATTGTGTTTGAATAAGCAGGTTTCTTAAATATTGCCTTGTAACATTTTAAACGGATCACTCTGTATAAGACGTCTTATTATATGAAATGCTTGCCTGACATACGAATTTTCCATAAAATTTGGAATCTTCATTTTAGAGAATAACTGTCCCCAAGTAATTCAGCTTTTAAACAATTCGTTCTGCTTTTTAATAAAATAAAAAGTATAATTAAAATATTCCCGATCGCTTCTTGACGCAGCCATGTTGAAAAATCCAAATCTTTAATATCAATTTTCGACTGTTTCATTTCACAGCAAATAAGCAAATCAATTACTTCATCCATTCATCTCTTTGTTTTCTTTTTACAGTCCATTGATTATAATGAAGTATCTTGTAGGTCATGGCTTACGCGATATTCTGTTACAAACCCGGCATACGCGCCTCTGCAACGATTGCTTAACACAAAATGGTTGATTAATGGAAAAGGGTTTTGATTGCAACCCGAGAATAATGAATTATTTCCCACGACCGTCCTTAATGACTTGCATTTTGCTTCTACAATGAACTAACAATTTAATAACATTAGGAAAAAACTTTATGTACTTTTAAATACTGCTTAACAAATTTAGGATAAAAACATTTGAATCAAGAAAAATGGTCACAAGTTAAGTTATTTTGTTTCTAGTAAAATTTATCTGCAATAAATTTTTTGAGCCTTGATATTTTTAATGATTTTCCGAAATTAAATTCAATTAATTAAATATATTTTTACAAAAAAATATATATCGAATTTGAAAAAGTAGTTATATTGTTATTTTAGAAGAATTACATTTCTCTTTTCATTAGCATTATTTATTATTAATAGCATTATTTATTATTAAGATATCACGGTTCTTGGAATTAGACCGTGTCAAATTAGAATTACTATCCGACGTTTCTCCTTCAATTGCACGAGGCATCTTCAGGGTTATTTACTATACGAAATCTGAAGACTGACCCTGTGTTAAGCTCGGTTTCCACGTGTGATGTAGACTGTAAGCTGTATCTCTAATTTTTCATTTATAAAATCCTGGAACCAATGCTAGATCCTTGGTTTCCTTTATATTTATAATATTGCCAGTGGTATGCTAGTATTCATCTACAACAGACTGATCAATGTTTCTTTTTAAAACGTCGTTCATGTTCCTTAAGTCTAGTTGATATTGTTGTCCTGTTTTTTATACTACAAAATGACAATCATATTCAAAATTGAAACAATAAGGCAAAAGCTATGTAGCAATTGATTAAGACCTTACAAAAAAATATCAATCAAATGGCGAATTGGTTCCAAAGAATGTGATGGCACAATTTTTAATTTTAGCTCTACTAATTTACCAATAAGCAATAATATTGATATTGTATTTTTGCGCAGATGTGTGTCATCTTGTCACAGTACCCTATTTTTATTACCTGTATGTGAAAATGGCATTTTAAATTATATCACAAATCTCAAGAATTCTAATGCTTCAGGGCATGATCCAATAGTTTGCTAAAAAATTCTAAATTTGTTTTGTGCAAAATGTTAATTTTTGTTATAAATATCTCTGTTGAGTTTGCGATTTTCCCGGAACAGTTAAAGTTCGCGACTGTTACACCTCTGTGTAAAAAGGGGGATACAAATGACAAATTATAAACAGATTAGCCTATCTAGTATATTTAAACTTTCTGAAATAAATTATTAAAAATTAGTTATTAAAATTTATGAACAATAATAACTTACTGTGTAACTCTCAGCCGGTTTTACGGAATCACGTAGTTCTGAAAGTGCTCTATGTGAATTTCAAATGACAATAGTTAATGCTATTTATAAGAATCTCTATGTGTCAGACCTGTTTGTAGATTATTCTCGTGCGTTTGACATGGATAACCACAACATTCTTTTGTATAAACTAGAAAGATGTGGGATTAGAGTGTAGGCAGGGGAGCTGCTGAAGTTATTTGAATAGACATACGCAATACTTTCTAGTTAACGGGGCTAAAAGTATTTCTTTACTAATAGAGCAAGGAGTGCTACAGGGCTCGATTCTTGGGCCACTGCTCTATCTAATTTATTCTAAGAATTTGATTTCTCATTTGAAGCAAACTTCATCAGGTGTAACAGGTGTGTCATATGCCGATGATACCAAGATGGTTTTTAAAAATGCTATACTTTGGTCTCAAAAAAACTGTGTAAATCATAACGAAAACAAAACTAAGTTTATTGTGTTTTCAAACACTAAGCAAAACCACTTACACAGTTTGTAAATTAACAATAATTGTCTCATAGAATCATCTAACTCATGTGTAATGCTGCTCCTAAATTTTGGCGAAAACTTACAATTAATCACATTGAAAACCTCTCAGTTAACTTAAGGCAGAATTGCTATGTACTAAAAGATTTATCCAATTACTGCAGTCAAAATGTTCTTTTATCGATATATTATGCAAACATACACAGTCGTCTATCCTATGGGATAATCAATTGGGGAGCAGGTTTGGAGGTGCATAGAGTATTTTTATCGCAGAAGTATGCGGTTCGAATTATATTTGGACTATCTTACAGAGACTCTTACCGAGAATAATTCAAGAAATATAAAATTTTAACTGTTGCATAAATTTTCATTTTAAAAATATGTATATTTGTTTATCCGAATAAGGACCTCTTCCAATCAAACCGCACTTTACATAATTATAATACTAAAAATAAAAAATTATTACTGCTGCTTCTAATAAGACGTTTTTTTCCACAAACCCTAGTCTGTAATGGTTGCAAATTTTTTAATAGACTAAGTAATGATGTAAAACAAGCTGCTACTTTAAGAATTTTTAAAAGTAAACTAAAACGTCCTCTTATTAAAATGAACTACTATACTGTGCAAGAGTTCTTGAGTTAAATATTTTATGCTGAGTGTCTTGTCTTTTTTTGTATGTTCTTGTATATTGTTTGTAATTTTTATTTTAGAGTTTGACATATTACTTTATACAAATTAGTTTAATACTTACTGGTTTGACGTTTTCTTCAATTATTTATGTATTTTGTATGTACACTAGTTAAATTGAAGAAATAACATTATTATTATTATTATTATTATTATTATGTTTCTCCCACATATACTTCTCCACAGGAGTAAGGAATTTTCTGTACTCCTCTTGTTTGGAAAGGTACAATATCTTTCAGGGACCGCAAGTATCCAATCTTCTTATTGTATTGAACATTGTACGTATGTTGGACCGCCCCAGTAATCGTCCTATTATGTCTGTGGTGCCATGTATGTAGCGAAAAACTTCATTACCTAACGGTGCCTCATGATCATTCTCACAGCAAAAAAAAATAGCTATATTTTCTGTAGTACTAGATAGAGATTATCCTGTCCATGAGGCCAAATTCCAAAAGTATCATCTACATATCTGAAACAGTGTTTTGGTTTTAGTGGAGCGGATGTTAGAGCAATATTCTCAAAGGCTTCCATAAAGATATTCGCTACCACAGCTGTCCCTGAAGTTTGTTCATAAAAAGTTCCTTGAAAAATGAAGTAAGTAGATGTAAGACAAGCTTCCACTAGATCTATTAAATTCTTATCAAGATTGTTATGATCCAATTTGTCTGATAATGGAAATGGAAATTGAGTCGTTGACAGGAACATTTGTGCATAGTGATTCATACACATAATGATACTTCGAAACTGACCAAAATATCTTCAGGATCCAACTGGATTGCCTTAAGTTGTTCCTCGAAATGTGCAGAGTTTTTATTTTTCATTTTAGTATTTATTATTAAAATAATGGCAAAATAGTTTTTTCAAATAACCACTATTTTCTATTGCATTTTTGAATTCTGCGTAAAATTTTAAATATTTTTATAAAACACACCCTATACCAGTTTTCGAAATAAAAATATTTTTTCAAAAAAAACTGTTTTTTACGTCAATCTTATAATGTGTAAATTCGAAAATCCAAACTACATATCCAAAATGGCCGTCCATGTCCCAAGAATTTACCTTTTATTATTTTCAGTTACTCTTCCAATAATTTAATCTACTGGGAGTTTAGAAAATTGATCCCATGTTTTTTTTTCAAATGGAACTTTATTATTATTTTTTATTCGATTCCTTTGTTGCCTAAAATGAAATCTTAATGGTTTTTTATGAATTTTTTAAAGTTCCACTCTCCTATATGTGCTCCCCTGGTTTCTAGACTTTTCAAATTATATCAAATATTTTTAGAGTTTCTGTTTTTTTTGTATTTCTAAAAGCTCTTAAAAACATTTCAAATATGTTATAATTTATTTTATATAACGGCTTACGGGCTCATTATTAAAATTTAATTCTATATACCCCCAAATATATATTACATTTATTTAACGGTATAAATATGTACAATTGATATTTCTACATGTGTATTATAAATGTTATTTTAAAAACAGCTTAAGGCATTTCAAGAGAACACCCAAGACTCGTCTCGGTTTCATGTTTTAAGATATTAATCACCCTAAAGAGACAAAGATTAATTATAACAATTGGATCAAACGTTTTTTCTATGAAGTGTTCTACATTTTAATCACAAATCCCAGTAGGTGGATGTAGCTGTACCGCATTTGTCTAAGACAGGCTCGAACTAGAGAAATTGGGTACGTTCCAAAAAATTGATGGTGACTAGTGGGAGGACGAACAATGGGATTCACCAAAGGTAACGAAGTGTTAATTTTTGAAGGGTTGTACCACTAAACTTGTTCTTTCTAGCCCAGTAATCCAGTAAAATCTATGTCCGCAGCATAAATCCTGTTATAGATGAAGAACTAGTTATTTTATATCACTTAACTCCCAAATTACAATATTAAAATTAAAACTTACATAATTAATAATTGCACGCATATTGAACCAAAAATCTGGATACGCTCATTTTAATTTTTAAACCCATCTAGCGAGTTAAAGCATTTATATCTACAATCTGGCAGTGGCGGGTCGCGGGTGAAAAAGTAAGTGAAGTGCAAATGAAGCAAGAAAATATCGCAATCATTTTTTTTCCAGATTTTTTTTCTATGTGGAGGGGGTAGAATATTATTTTACGACTTACCTAAATTTTGTATACTAAATCAATTCTCCTATCCTTAGCAAGCAGCAAACTTATTTATAACATCCTCGTAAAATGGATGAGTTGCCCTAATCTCCTCCAGAAATTCCTTTTGAATTGAAATTTTGCCCAGAGAAGTAAGTCTTTCTTGAGAAATTGTATTTCTTAAATAAGTTTTTACACATTTGAAGCAAGAAAAACTTCTTTTTACTGAAGCACTTGTCGAAGGTATTGTCAAAATAAGGGAAAAGAATTTATATGCTTCTGTAAAAATATATTTATTTTTATTAATTTTTTTCACTTGCTCTTGCAGCTATATATTCCAATTACCCTCATGGGCAAAAATAAGACCAAGCTCATTTTTAGGTCATTGACTTTTTTGAAAATATTTCCCCATATAACTGTAACAAATTTTCAAACGGGCCAGTCGGAAAATTTAAACTATATTCGAAAAATTTAGCAGAACCTGCCAAACATGAAAATGTAAGTTTTTCACAGTCTTGAAATCTTAGTGTCATTTCCATTAAAATATGGTCCAATATTTCATAAAAAAGGGGTTCTATACTTAGCCCTAATTTCTTCAGGTGAAAGCTTAGCAAGCTCACGTTTGTAATGATTTATTTCTGTAATAGAATTTGCTTTATCCAACATGGTATTAAAAAAATGTTCATTTCTTTTTTTACAGAGTGCCTCACGACAGCGTTTTATACTGGATATGCAAAAATGAATGTCAAGCGATTTTTTGAAGAACGTCAAATAGTATGTCCGTGATTAAGAAAATGTCATTAAATACTAACGCCAGAAACGTGAATTCAAAATCGTTCATCTCACCAAAAAATCCTTTCGCAAGGCGGATTGATTTTTCATCAGATTTGTCACAGTTTATAATAAATTCAAAGACGTCTTAAAATTGCAATTTGAAGTTGTAACAACACCATAAATAAATATAACACAAAACAGTCAAGTTAACTGCAAAGGAACTCACCGATTGCTGCGAAAATAAAAGTAAACAACCACCTCAAACTGAACGACACGTGGGTGTAGTGTACTGTTGTATGGCGCTGGGCTCGACGTCATCGAATACGCGTTGTCATGGCAACATAGTAGGAAAGTCGTAAACTAAACATAGCACCTCCAGCAAAGTTAAAGTGGTTTGCGCCACTGTTATAGTTATAATAAAGTTCGATTGAAAGTTTTAAAACGACATGCCGCCAACGGTCAAGTAAAATATTTATTCGAGATGTACAGTTTATTTTTTACCAATTAGGTGAATAAATGAATGTAAAAACAAAAATTTTAAGAGATATATAATAAATATAGTTAGATGTTGGCTTATTTATTTTTCCTGGTGAAGTGGCACTTCACCTACTTCACCTGAATAGCCGCCACTGCAGTCTGGTGAAATAGAGTTTTTATGCTTATATATTTTTATGTTTATTATCTATATATTTAAAACACTAAACCAGATTTTTCAGCAAGTTTGTGAGAGCGTTGTATTGCACCAATTTACATATTTTTTTATTTGAAATGATCGTATGGTTACCGAGACCTTTCAATACTATTTTTTCCATTGTTTTATTGCGTATTTTTTCTAGAAAGCCAACATGTTTTCCTTAAATAACATTTCTGGACGATTTGGTGAAGGCGTCCCATATTCTTATAATTCCACTGGAAACTCATCGCGCCTTCTAAGGGAGAAGGCAGGACAAGGTCTGCCGGGCCAGAGGGTACATGATAAAAGCTACTTGAACAATATTGACATAGAGAAATACAAGCCTGTGAGGGTGGTTGTATCCACCCCACGTTCCAATTTATTTATGAACCACAGAGTAAATATGAATATTGTCGATGTTTTTTCGCCACTACGTTGCCAGCTGGATCATTGCCTCTCCTTGCTGGTTTACTTTAGATTTTAATTAAGCATATTAGGAGGCGTGTTAATATGCAATTTATATATATATATATATATATATATATATATATATATATATGTTTATATATATATATATACATATATATATATATATATATATATATATATATATATATATATATATATATATATATAAAGGGTGTTCATCCGCCCATTACTGTCGTTCTGAAAAGAACAGTTTTGCTGGCGTTTCCGAAAAATCACGGATGTTGCTGTTATTGTTGCGCTAATTTTGCTTGATTTTGTGTGATTTTACGTTTTTCGATTATTGTCTTCTATACTGTTTTTCAATTTCTGTGGCTTCTCGGGTTATTCTGGTCTTATAATGCTTCATACTGGCAATCTCCCTACATGCAACGAAATTTATTTTGTGTCCGGTTTCCTGATGATGTAGAACTAGAGCTCAGCTTGTTTGTTCGTTTCTGATGCTGAGTTTATACTCTTCCACTCTTGCTTATATTCGCCTGTTAGTCTGCCTGACGTAGGTTTTAGGCTTTGATCTAGGCCGCCGTGGTTTTTCAATTTGATTTTGTTTTTTGTGTTTCCAAGTAGTTTACCTATGGTTGTTTGTTAAGTATTATTTGTATATTGTTTTTTCTAAGAATGGTTCAGATTCTGTCTGGTGAGCCTTTTACGTATGGTAAGACTACTTGTTGCCTCCCCGGTTCATAATTTTTAATGTTCGTTGTTCGGGAACCCTGTTCATTACTAGCTTTCCCTATGGTGCGATTTGTATAGCAATTTTTCTTTAAAGCGCTAGATATTATATTAAGTTCGTTTTGTTTCGTCAGTGTTTCAATTAATCGCACGGATCTAGATATTAGAGTATTGACCACATCTTGAATTTGTGCTGGGTAATGATGTGATCTTGCATTTAAATATCTATTAGTATGTGTTGGTTTTCTATACACGGTGTATTCGAAATATCCGTTATGCAATTTTGTGAAGAGAACATCTAAAATTGAAAGTTTGTTGTTTTCCTCTAACTCTAGAGTAAATTGTATTCTGGGATGCATTGAATTTACGCTAGTCCGAAATGTTTCGAGCTCTGTATGACCATGTTGCCATATAATAAATATGTCATCCACATAACGAATCCATAATTGAGGCTTCAAACTCGTTTTCTTAAGAGCTTCTTTCTTGAGGTATATAATAAATAAATTCGCGACTTTTGGTGATAGCGAGGACTCCATTGCAGCACCATCTATTTGTTAATACATTTGCCAGTTAAATGAAAAATAAGTATTTTTAAGGCAATGCTCGGAGAGTTCTATTATATGTGGCTAGAAATCCTCGTTCATAGCAATCTTGTCCAATGCTTCATCAATAGGAATATTGGGATACAACGACTTGACATTTAGGCTTGCTATGATATCCTCCTTTTCAAGAACGATTACTGGTATAATTCGAGCGAAATGCTCCAAATTTTTGTCGACAGCTGGTTGCATAATTTCAGCAAGATATTTTATCAGTTTTTGTAGCGGCGAATTAACAGCACTAACAATGTATTTTTGGCAAACCATAGAGTTTAGGACATCTGCTCGACTTTTCCCGTGGTATAATTTTTTGCTGTATTTCGTTCGGGGTTTATTATGAACTTTTTATTTTATTTTTAGTTGTTTTTTTCTAGGTACTTTTCTAGGTCTATTGTCTGTAGGATTTGTGTAGTCTTCATAACTACGGTTGCGTTTCCTGCTGGAAGAATTGTGATATCTTTATTTTTTCGAAGGTTTGTTAGGGTCCTCTGTTCAGATCTCAACTTTTATTCAAAATTTTTTGAAGAGTTTTTAAAAATTATTTGACTGAGAAAATTCTTACTTTAATGATTTATTTGGTTAAAATATAGACATGAAGATCTTGACGGATTATATTATGACATCTACCTACAGCTGTAACTATAGGAGGTCCAAAAATTATATGCATGTAACTTGTAGCATTGTATTATTATTTTTTAATTGGAACATCGTATATATTATTATTCAATAATTAAGTTTGTTTAGATAATTAGTTTTGAAACCTTTATCTTCATAAATAATAAGAAAATTGACATAAACCCAAACCGTGGTTTCCTATTGACTCTACATTTTATGTTTTAGAAAATGGTATCTGCTTCTTAACACTTCTTATGCAGGGTATTTGTCAATTTTCTCAACTGCCTTTAATTAAGGTATTAAACCTTGTTTTAATTGATAACACCACAAGATTAGGAATTTTTTTGGGGATGGGGTTGTAACGATTTAATCTTTTATTTATTTATTTATTTTATTTATTTATTTATTTTTGGACAAAAGGGGCACAAACAGATACATACTGTATCTACTGAAGTATCCACATATTACACTAAAAAAATACCATTAAAAGTTTAGAATTCTTATACTAACTATAAGGTAGTGACCTTTTTGCCATGAAAAAAAATACAATTAGAAAACAACATAGAAGTTAAGAATTATACACCAGCTACAATTTACATGAAGAAACCAAAAGTTATTTTACGCTCATAATATTATAAAAGTTAGATGTGCCGATCCTACATTGTCTTTAAAATATTTTTCACCTTTCTAAGAGTCATAAGGAAAAAGTCAATGTTAACACAATGTACATTACCATGTCTTACTATGCGACAGAGGGGGGAGTTCTCAGCTGAGTATAGTGAAATAGTTCTCTCGTCCTTAGAGACCTTTGGGGGACATTAATATTAATTTGTTCCAGAATATTGGAACAATCTATAAAATTGTTTAAAATTTTAAATAAAAGAAGTAAATCAAAATTCTTCCGCCTACTCTCTAGTGACATCAAGTGAAAGTGATTACGTGGCAGAGAAATACCGTTATTGGGTATAACAAACTTTTGTTTATAAGACAAATATTTTATAAATCTATTTTGAATATTCTCCAACCTGTTACTGAAGGTAATTTGTTGTAGACTCCAAATAAAGCTAGCAAAGCACAATTTACTCAAACAAAAGATGAACAAACTTGTCTCCAGAGAACGACCACGAATAAAGCCATGTTGTTCCGAAATTATCACGTGTTTTTATAAGGATAAAAATATATTTATAAATAATTTTCTCCAAGAGTTTTGGTATGACTGAGATCTTGCTTATAAGCCGATAGTTTGTTACGTCACTCTTTTGACCACTTTTTAAAATCGGCACTACCATGGCAGCCTTCCAGCTATCCGGGAATTCAGCCACTCTAAGAGAGTAGTTGGAAAGCATTGTTAAAGGTATACATAAAGAATTAACTAGCACATGTTTTAATAAAAATTGCGGGGAACTTATCTGGACCAGCGCCTTTTTTAGAGTCAGTGCGTGCAATGCCTCTAATTTCCTGTTAAGACAACAGTTTGCTAATTTAAATTATTTAAATTATTAGGGATATGATTAAATTGATACTTCTCAGGCACGAAAAGACTCTCAAAGTATGTCCCGAATAAATCGGCTAAATCGGAGCCACCTCTAACATACTTGTCACTCCCAATGCATCTCGCTGGGCATCTTACTAACAAACTGTTTTTTAGAAGAAGCACAGTTCCAAAATCTTTTTGGATTATTAATTAAATCATCTTCTACTGATCTGGTATATTTATTAAAGTCGAATTTAATTAACGTTTTGCACCTTGTCCTTAACGTTTTAAATAAATTATAATCATTAACATTTTTGAATTTACGCCACTTTTTATGAATTTTATTTTTTTCCTTCACAGCTCTTATTGTAACATGAGAGAGATTTGTCATTAAAAGCCAAGATCCAGTCAAAATTCATGATCTCCTGATTTATTAATTGGTAATTCGCTCGTTTAAAATTAAAATATGTATTACAATTAAATTCCAAAGGTTTATGCAATTCTACATCGAAAAGAAATTCTATACATGGGTGATGTACATCCTCCTCCACAAGAGGACATGAACAGTCACTGATCTCTAGAATTCTATGCTTATTACACAAAATTAAATCGAGCAATTTATTATTGTTATTAAAAACACTATTAAATTGAAGCATATTATGGAAAGAGAGAGTGTCAAATAACGAGGAGTATTTAGATTCAATATTAAAAGATTCAAAATATTGATTATTATCAACTTGTACCCATTGCGCAGATGGGACGTTAAAGTCACCACAAATCAGTATTATGTGATTTTCTTGTATTGGTAAACTACTCAATTTGGTTAAAAAACTTGCATAAGCAGCAGCAGTATTTGGAGGTAGGTAAACACAGCAGACAAATAAAATATTATTACCACCCAGATGTATACTAATCCATAAGTCCTCAGCATCGCTTTGATATTCTGGAACTAGGACTATAACCACTTTTCTTTGCGACAAAAACTCCGCCACCCTCAGATTTAGCACCAATGATAGATTCACGATCTCGTCGAAAAACACTGAACATACTTAAATCAGCCAAGTCATGATCAAAAATTGAGCTTTTCAGCCAGGATTCTGTAACACACACTATATCAAGGTTATTTGCATAGATATTTTGTTTAAATTCATTTAATTTTGTTCTCAGACCTCGGGTATTCTGGTATACTACGTATTGAGCCATTAAGAACAAAGAAAACATGAATCTTTATATATTAAAGGAATGAAAATACCTATAATGCATTAAGTTCCTCAACTTTAGAAATACATATTATTTTTGTATTTTCGGCCTTTCTAACAAGCACACTGCCATTCTGAACCCATACAAATTTAAAACCCTTATTTCTAGCCAATTCCCGGGTTTTAATTTGATTAAAATATAACACTTTCTAAACATGCCCTTGACTTATATCATCTTGGAGACTTAGTAACTCCCTAACACGACAGATGACATACGGTGGATGTGCTAGTCTCACGAATCACAATATCTGTAAATACAGGAAGATATCCATTTAATGAAAGAATAGTACATAGAATAATCCACAACAACAAATATAAGTTGTGTCTATATTTCAACTTTTTAATGCATTTTTTACTATTTGATTTTTTTTAAAAAACTACTACAAGAAAAACTGTTATGTGTCTCAGATAGTTAAAGTTGTAGGTAAGTGTCAAAATGTAAATGAAAACCTTCTACAGATTCAAATCCGGACCTGTCCAATTTGGTTCTTAATTCTACAAAACAATGAACGTGTAACAGTAAATAACAGAAATCCTTCTACTCATACTAGTATCAGGTTACTCTAATAGATGCCTTGCTTGTTCATTATCTTGCGCACACATTGTATTTCTGTTATAATAAGCCACCATTGCGGTGGTCCGGCGCAATTTGAAGCTCATTCTTAGCGTGATGAAAAAAAATCAATTAGGCTTGGTTATGGTTAAATTTAAAATAATCATCGGGCGCAGCGGGACGATTTCAAGTGATTTGTTGACGGCTTTTATCTTGCACATGTGTATAAGAAAATGGTACTAAATGCTTAATAATTTTATTTAGTGAGAACCCACGGAGAACTATTGTATTTTTTAATGACCTCTTGTTACACGGTAACTTCATTTATTTTACTGACCTGAGGGGAGGAAGAGGTCCAAAATTTAGCGCAGCAATTCAGGGCCGTTTCTAGAATATTTCTCAATCGAGGACAAACGATGCCCCACTAAAAACAACTAGAAAAATATTCTTAACGTTTAAGAAATCATGGTTCTTGGAATTAGACCACTTTCCGATGTTTCGCCTTCGATTGCACGAGACATCTTCCGTGTAATATCCATTTCCTCTTAAATCTTAAGTCAGTTTCTTTGTCTTTTATTTTGGTCACATATCGCGAGGGCTCTGTAAACTAATGACTTATGAAATTTGCATTTAGGTACCTGTTCGTATGCGATGGTTTTCTGTATACAGAGTGTTCTAAGGGACCATCCCCCCTTTCCTTTGTACAAGAACATCTAGAAAGCGAGTCGTGCCTTCTGATTCAATTTCCCTTGTAAATTTTATATTAGCATGTTGTTGATTCAGATGATCAAGAAACCCAGGGAGGTATTACAAAAGTGTCGTCTACATATCTGAATCATGATTTTGGCTTTAATGGAGACGATTTTGGCTTCCTGCTCAAAAGCTTCCATGAAGATAGCGGCCACCACTGGTGACAGCGGAGTTCCCATGTTTGTTCATAAAATGTTCCTTGAAAAACAAAATATGTCGAAGTGAGACATGCTTCAATCAGATCTAAAAGTGAGTTCAATATTGTTATGGTAAAATAAGTCTGATATGGAAATTAAATCATTTATAGGCACGTTCGTATATAGCGATTCTATATCGAAACTGACTAAGATATCTTTTGGATCTAATTCGATTGCTTTTAGTTTCTCTACAAAACATGTCGAGTTTCTAATAAATGAATGTGTTTTTCTTGTAACTAGTAAGAATATTCGATTGCTTTTAGTTTCTCTACAAAACATGTCGAGTTTCTAATAAATGAATGTGTTTTTCCTGTAACTAGTAAGAATATTTGAAAGATATTTATCGATTTTGTAAGTAGGAGATCCTATTGCACTGACGATAGGTCGAAGTGGTACATTAATCTTATGTATTTTAGGTAGTCCATAGAAGCGCAAAATCTTTGAGCTGCTTGGCCTTAACATCTCCTCTGCTGGTAGGTTGGATACGTTTATAAGGTTGGTTATCCGTCTTTCAGTTTTGTTGGTCGGGTCTACTTGAATTACTCTGTAAGTGTTGTCACACAAAAGTAGTTGTATTTTCTGTACCTAATCTGTTTTGTCCATGACAACAGTGGCATTTCCCTTGTCTGTTGAAAGGACCAAAATGTCTGTATTGTTGTTTAATGTTTATAATTATATTTTTTTATATAATTTATATTATATTGGTTTTTTTTTTGTCAATGGGGGACAATAAAAGCTTACTAATGTTTATTTATAACATTTTTTTTAAGAAAAAAGACCAAGTTACTTAGGAAACCTATGCACACGTTTCCATATATATATTCATAAAATAAATATACTATGTATACTCATAAAAAACGAAAAATTTTTGTATCAGAAACATAAAAGAGTATAAGTAGGTATATAGAAAATTAAACTAAGAAAAAACAAAGGAAAAACACGACCACCAAGCTCCCCTGTCTTGAATTCTTTGGATTTTTATCTGTGGGGGGATTTAAAGGAGCTTGTATAGGGTAGAGTGCTGTAAGAGTGCGCACTTAGCGTTAATTTACATTTAAAAACTAAAATAACAACATTACTATTAACATTTTTTTAATTTAAACTCTTTGGTATTTCAAATACATAACTTAAAAACTAAATCAAAGGTATTATTAATATTATACAAAAAACTAACTAAAAACTAGAAATATGCAAATGCGCACTCTTAAAATAACTGGTTTGTAAGAGTGCGCGTAATTATTTGTAAGAGTGCGCAGATAATTTTACATGCAAAAGTCACAAATATATGTCCCTAAGCCAGAATACGCAGAACATTTTTCATGCCACCATTCACCGCATCTTATGCACTCAATCCAGTCTTCAGTTATGGGCTCCTTAAATATTTCATGGCACAGAGGGCAGCTCCACATTTTTTTCTTTGGAGGATTCGACTTGGGTTTCTTTGGACTTGCCTTAGGTTTCTTAAATGGTCCATGAAGAGCAAGTAAAGGTTTTCGTTTCGGTTTTTTCTTTTCTTCCTCTTCTAACAACTGATCTTTAAAAGGTGAGCTGCTGATTATTTCTGACTTCTTGCTTTTGCGATTTGTTGCTCGAGGAGCGTCTGATTTTGGGAATGGCGAAATTGAAGTCAATGAGACAAAGGAAGCTTTCGTTGATTCATTGTCGGAGCAGGATGGTCCAGGTGAGAATGGAATGGCGGACGTTTCAGATACGGCACCAGCATCATGTTTGGTCTTAATGAATTCATCGAGCTTCGGTCCAGCAGCTGCAATTTCAGTTGGACAGTTTTCTTTATCAAGTGTAGCAAATTCTTTCTCAGTTATAGCAACGGATTCTGCAGCAGAACTTGTGCTATCTAATTGGTGTGTTGACGACTCGGTTTCTGCAGAGGACGCTGTGGCTGAGTTTGCAGTTGCTGGATTTTCTCTTTCGGTGACGTGACTGGCCATAAAGTCAGCCTCAGTAAAAGTGTCGGGATTTAGAGGACATATTCCTGTTACTTTAAATCCTTCAACAGCATTTACCATTGTTGCCGCTTTAAAGTATGCTGGTGCAAATATTGAAGCGATCTGATAAACAGTTATTACACGACCTGGATGGTTAGTGAGCCATTTTTCACATTCATTTGAATAAAATTTCTTCAATGGACTAAAAAAGCACCGGTCCAAGGGCTGCATGCGTTGGCTGCTATGAGGTGGCAGAGTCAGTGCTATAATATTGTTTTTTCGGAAAAAATCAACTGCCTGAATTGAGCAGTGTGACGTGTGGTTATCCATGATCAGTAATATAGGTTGCTCTTTTGTGGGTTTTGCGTGGTCCCTAAAATGAGTCGCCCAATCAACGAAAAGTTCGCTGCTAATAAAGCTGCTGTCAGATACCATTCCAATTGAGGATAGCGGCGCACCATCTAAAAGTTCGGCCTTCATCCTTTTTCTAGGGAATATAAAGGTAGGAGGTATAAACTGTCCACTCGCACTCATTGCGCAGACAACAGTCACATTTGTACCTCTCTCAGCACTAGATATTTTGTTGACACATCTTTTGCCCTTTGTAGATAGAACTTTTGGAGGTTTATTGGGGACGGTTGAAAACCCAGACTCATCCATATTGTAAATCGCATGTGGTGGGAACCTATATGTCTCCATCAGTTTCTGAAGATTGTTGAAAAATCGCTCACATTGAGGCCGATTGAACCCTATAGCTCTTGCAAGACTTGTAGCAGTGGGTTGTCTCAAGGAAACATCACTGTTTCGTTTCATAAATCCCCGTAACCATCCCTTGCCTGCCATTTTCGATGTTGTATTAAAACGATGGGATATGTTATTTTTTTCGGCAAACTCATAAGCCAAGCCTCTCACAGCTTTTGCCGTTAAGCCATAGAACATGTTGTCTATATCTATTATGTATTTTTTTAATTCTTCTTCCATTTCCTTGGTCAATGTTATATCAAACCTCCCCAAATTTGTAGCGACACTTGTTCTTTTTAACCTTTTCCTAAAAGTACTCTCCGCCATACCGAGTGATGCTGCTACTTTTCTTTTACTCTCACCACCATCAACTCTTTTTCGAGCCTCTTCCATAACTTCGGCCGAGCATAGAGTTCTTTGCGAGGTTCTCTTTCGTGATGACATTCTGTAACAAACCAAATTACGTTATTTTTAAACATAAAACTATTCCATTCCTGCCCAGTTTGTAAGAGTGCGCGCGTATTCTTACAAACCCTTCATTTGCGCACTCTTACAGACCGGGCATGAATATTAAAATCGAAGGCAGCAACGCCATCTCGGTTATAAGATACGAACAACCGTACCTTAGATGGTTGGCTGAGAGGTTAACTAAATTAACAGTGAAATATGTACGAGTTATTCTAACGTATATTAATGTAATGCAGTTTACAGGATGGAAAAATATTTTAAGAAAACAATGTAAATGCTTCAAACTTACCTGAAAGCTTTAATAACTGGATTTTTTGATGCACAAATTACTAGCGTAGTTATAACATCGTATTTGACAGTAAGGAACTGAAGTTAGTCGCAAATCGATGGTGCGTTCCAAAATATCACAAATGCGCACTCTTATCGCCCACGCACTCTTACAGCACTCTACCCTACAAGACGCCAGTACAAACATTTGAGAAATTTTTACAACGTATTGAAACGGCATTTGTGACAGTTCGGGAAAATTCTCGAATTTGTGACAGAGTAAGAAGATCTTTGAGTCAACGACCGAGGTATTGTAATGAAGCTGATGGTGGTCATTTTCAGCATTTCATGTGATCCCATTACGGTAAATAATTTAAACTGAAGACCTTTAAAATGTATTTTAAGAAAAAAAGATCTCCAGTGCATTATATAATTAAATTGTATTTTTCCCATAAAAGAAATCGAAATCGACAACATATCAAGAGGTAACTTTTAACATGCACTATACATCCTACATAACTATGCTAACAAAAGATGAAAAGGTCGGTGGCGCACATGTTTTTATTTTAGAAAATTATTGAAGGCGTCTTGCAGAGAAGGAAAAACTGCCCACGCATTTGTATCACTGAAATATGTGCTAGTTTAAACAACTTTTCACCTCTAATTTTCATTCGAATTACTTCAGTCAATTTGAAAAAATGTATAAGAAATAAACCAAAAAAAAAATTAAGAGATAAACTTTGATAAAAAAATAAAATATCTGACCTGATTTAGATTAGGCAACATCAAAAGAACAAATTTGGGGTGTCTAATATCAGAAGATGCAACTCAAAAAGAGATAAAGAACTGATTATGATAAACAACAACCTGCATTAAACAAATAAACCTACTACCGTGGGCAGGGGCCGGGCGTGCGGTGAAATTTTAAGAAAGGGAAGCAATTTTTAGAAACTTACCTACCTGTAATGTAATTCGATTCTTCGATCATTTTTTGCAAATTCGTCAATGACGTCATCATAAAAACGTCGATGCTCCGACATATTTTGGAGAAGTTTATTTTCAATGGACAACAGCGATGTGTGCGAAAGTCTCTCCTACCCCGTTGAATTTCTCACCAAATTTTTATACGTTTAACTGTTGAAAAACTACTGATGAACTTGTGGCAGGTATTGTCACTACTAATTCACACAATTTCGACACTTCGATGTAGGCATCTTCCAGCTCCTTGTCTTTTAAAAATTGCATTAGTTCCTTAGCGTTATTTTTTGCGCTAATGTCATCAGTTTCGTAAATCACTTTTAGTTCAGATCGCAGCAACACTCGGTCGAAGAACTGGCCATAATGAAGAAGAACAGATTTAAACGCATCTTCTGGAAAAGTTTTTCCTTTATATTCATCAAAATTGCAGAGCTCGAGGAATTTAAAATCGTTTAAACCGTTAAATCTATAGTTTATTTGTTGCTGAATTTGATCGATTATTTCATAAAAGAGGCATCTGTATGATGTTTGAACATCTCCCACCTTGTCTGTTCGAAGAAGCTTGGCTTGTGGCTCTACATTCAACGTCATCGTTTTCTCCCAAAATAGGTCAAAGCTATCTCTTTTTTGGCTTAACATGGACTTAAAATCATCCACTTTCTTTAGGCAAAAAGCAATATCATTTGTTTTAGTTTGTAATATATTAAAAACATTGTCCGAGAATGGAAATATTTCTGAAAATATGTTCAACAAATAATTAAAATTAACATCTCGTTTCAAATAATCCAAAAACCCCCTCGAACTATTTATTGCTTCTGAGTCCCACGTTTCATTATTTTCTATCACATTCTCAAATAGTTCAATCAGTGATTCACGATTTTCAGATACTGTTAACACAAGTCTTCCATTATAGTTCCACCTAGTAGGAGCTACTTTGAGCAATCGTTTGTGGACAATGGAGTCCAAAGCTTGTGTACGTTTTGTTGACTTGGAAAAAAGCAGCCATTTTTTAAGCAATCATCATATTTAGCCATTAAACTAAGTAAATCTTGAAAATTTCCTCTATCTGAAGAAACCCTGTTTCGTCATGACCTCTAAATCCCAATTCGTGCTGTCCGAGAAAACAAACAACATCGATAAGTCTTCTTAATATTTGCCTATTTTTATCAAATAGTTCATTGTGTTGGCGGTGACTAATTTCCAACTGTTTATTAAGGGCGTGTTCAATTCTGGTTTTGCCCAAGACTTTTTCTTTTATGACGGCCTGTAAATGCGCTTTGAACAAAATGTGTCTTTTTACAGCTTTATGGAAATTGTTTGCATCGGAAAAACCAGTTTTATTCCAGAGACCTTTTTCATTTTCAAAAAGCGAACATGGCCAACAAAATAATTTACTTATATTTTCTGTTAGCCATTTAAATTGTTCGTATTGTTTTTTAAGATAAAATGGTTTAATACAGTTTTTCAATTTTGTGGTTAAATTTTTCATAGGCGATTTTGCCCTTTCTTTGGAAATTATTTGAAGCTTATCAGCGAAGTTTAATGTTGAAAATCCCTTTATTATTAAGACACACACACCACACATTCACACACACTCTTCTTACTAAATTCTCCAACATTTTCAACGTTATTACCGACAGCCGAAGTTGACGGTATTTGCATATCCACGTCCGTATTATTGTCTTCCATATTGTACCATGCACGACGCGATGTAGGTGTCACACAAAACACGGATATCCGTTCAAACAAGGAACCTACTGCAACGATAGTTTCCGCCACCACTTAAATCACGCGACTGAAATGCAAAAATCGCAAACAGCCGGTAAAAAGTTCAATAACCTCTGGCTCGATTCACAGGAAATCAAGTATACAGGACTTGGCTGCAGAGAAGCTAGCGGCCCGCATAGGTTCTATTCGATATTCTATTGTGGCTGGGTCGGAGTCAAGGACGCATTTATTATGGGCTTGATAATTAAGATAATATTTTAGCATTTTTAATATAAACTAAATTAATGGTTTCTTATTTCAAAAATTACATTTTAGAAGATGTTTTGTAATTTTTTTTTGGGGAAGCACTGCACGTCCTTCTTATCAAGGCTTGCAACTTCCAATCCAAGAAGAAAGAAACCTTCTTTCTCCTTCCTTGTGGGGGTTTCTTTCCTCTTCTATAATTAGGACATTATTCCTAATAAGCGTAGGTGTCTATTTAGTCTGCAGTGAACGGTCTGTGTTCCGACGCAATGATCTGACGTGTCCTAGATAGGGCTTCGCAAGGCCAAGACCAAGACAGGACTTGCCTAGTTTTGATCTTGGTCTTGAGAAATAAATGCGATCATGGTCTTGAAGTCTTAGTCTTAATATTGATCATAAAAATGTCTCATATTCGTTCTCATTCCCGATTTCAGTAGTTGCATTATTAATGCTTAAAAAATATCCTTAATTTCTTGGCCAGCTGGACTTCCCAAGCAACAGTGGTTTTGGAGAGTACATTTCCGGGATTCATATAAATATAAGAAAATATATTTATTATTTATGAGTATTTCTTATATGATTATGACAGCATCATAATAGCTCTTGGACTAGTACATATAATTATCAAATATTTGTTAAACTTTGCATTTTTTGATGAACAATTTTTGTCCCAAATACTTTTGGTGATGATGGTAAAAGCGGTTTCTAATTTCGGTTTCAAGATCAAGACCAAGACAAGATTTACAGGTCTTGGTCTTGGACTTGATATCAAGACCAAGAAGATTAGTCTTGTAGTCTCGTGAATCCCTACTTCTAGATGGCAGTCAAATTGCCTTGATTTCTAACGGTTCTTGAAGAATTTACTTGGGCCATCTGCAGCCTTCTATCATTAGCCTTTGTTTCATCCCAGAACCATTTGTTTAAGGTCTGGAAAGTACTCACCGAATACAGCTTGACAACTTTTCTTCTTGTTAGTCCCTTCAGAACATCACTTCTTATAGCTAATCCTGAGCTTTAGGATTGCCTTAAGGTCTGCCTGATTATCGAAATACACCGCCACTTCGAGAATAGCGAAAACCACTGCCTTGGCAACAAGTATTCGCCTAGATCCATGTCAGTTCTTTAGTTCAGTAATTATGAGAAAGAACCAGTTTTAATCCACTTTTTTTTACATTTCACTAGGCTTCCATTTTGTCCGCCATATTTTTGACAAAATGTTACATATGACTCAATGACATCAAAATTTAAAGTCAATTTGGTAAGTAGTTTCATAGCGTAGTTTTTTGGTTATGCCTCGAATAGACAGGCAGACCGACAGACCGACGGAATTGAAAAAACACGTTTTTTTCGAATCCACTAACCCTAAAACGTGAGGATCTGTAAAAACCTGGAGGGTAATTTTTTCACGATTACGATAGTTTGCTTTTACGAGGGAAGTAAACATTATAAATTAAATCTTAACTAGTCTAATTCAAATGGATTTTGATATAAAACAAGAGATTTTCTGAAAACTGGTTCCTACAAGAGAAGGCACGCTAGTCTGCGTATAGAGACTGTAAAAGTGTTATAGAGAACCTTACCGTAAAAAAGCTACGTTAATGATCCAAATCTATAAGTAAGAAAATAGTGAGAAATCGTTGTGGTTCTCCGTATTTGGCTTCGTCTGTTGAGCGGAAAAGTTTCCTTCGCTATTTTGTAACTTGGAAGGTCGCAATGACTTGAATGAATATTTTACGAAAATTTATTTGAGGACAAGCTCGCTATATAGCCCTGACGAGAAAAATAAACGAAGTTACCTATATTATAATTCATATATGTATAGGGGAAGATATTGTAATACCTTACACTTTCTTTCAACGTTATAAATAGTTACAATATATTACAAATATGTATAATGTAAAAAAGCAACAACTTTTATGTGAATAACAAAAAAGTGACTTTAAAAATCACTGAAAAATTATAAATGTCATTTAATTACAACTCGAAAATTTGTCTTTTTAAAGTAGCGTCAAAATAATATCTAATTACTAAATATATAGAACTAAGAACCCGATAATTTTAAGGCAGCAATTTATATGTTGAGTTTCTAAAGGTGGGATTATGTAAATTACCTTTTTTTAATTTAGGAAACTTTAGTAATAATAAAAAATAAATAATAAAACTTAAATTCTAAATACGAGCGTTAATGACCCTTTGTTTTAGTGCTCAACGTTAAGCATTAGCTATAAAGTTCGTTTAACTTTGTCTTTATACGGCTAAACACAAAAATTGACGTGTTTAACCGACTTCAGAAAAAGAATAGGTTACCAATTAATTCGACCTTATGTCTTTTGTTTTAGGTACTTCTAAATGGTTTGACCAATTTAGGTGAGATTTTCAGGAAGTATTCAGGGTAGAACGATGCGGAAATTACATCAAAAAAATTAAATAATTTGATATTCATTAATATATTGTCTTGAAATTTGGTTTCTAAAATGTAACTAACCAAAAAAGTAGTTTCCCCGCACCCTCAGGTCCTTATCTACTAGTGCTGTAAAAATTATTAATTCTAACCGGTTTATCGGTTATACAAAACTTAACCAATTTCGTGTAAATCTTTAGCCAGTTAAATATTTAATCCGGATAATTTATTAACCGGTTAAACGGGGGCGGAGGTCCGAGCTTACAATTTGTTATTGACTACAAAAAAATTCCCTACTTTCATATATGAACGACTATATATAGGGGTATTGTCGCTCCGGGGGAGGAAAAGGAGGGGCTCGCAGATCGGTTAATGGAATTTTCGTTAACCAGTGGGACAGGTTAACCGAACGCCGGATATTCAACATGCTGTTCTCGCGGTTAACATGGCCGATCTTAACCAGTTAACCGTGACCTGTCATAGCACTATTACCCACCCTCTTTGGGGAATATATTTTTTCTTCAGGTTATTTCGGTTATTATAAATTTTAATGAATAGCGTGCGAGGGGGAAGGTTCGAGATGTAACGTCCGGAGAAGCTACTGTGTAGCGAAACATGTTACATGTTGTTAACCAAATATCGTAGAAGTGTTATATTTATTTTTAATCCCATGTCCATTTGGCAGCCCGGCTGATTGTCATTTTTACTCTCTTTTGAAAATATCAACCAGAGCTGTGTCTGTTCAATCTATATATTTATGGAGGCGATATAATTCATATTCATATTCATATTCTTTATTCATGTTACAATTACAAATGCAATATACACAAGTCATATCTAGATAAATTTTTAATTTTTTTTTTTAAATATTGAACATTAAAAAATATATAATAAAAAACATATTAATACTAATACAATTAACAATGATACATTCATACAATTAAAATGCAAATATTACAAGATATTAAAAAAGGACAGGTACTCATTAAAAGAATAAAAACAGTTTTGTGTTAAAATTTTCTTAGCGGTTCTTTTAAAATTTAAAAAAGGTAAAGTTTTAATCTCCATGGGGAGAACATTAAAAAATTTTATTGCCCAATAGTTCGGACCTCCCTGACACCTCTTTAATCGCCAGTAGATAGGCACAACATCACTGCGATGCCTTGTCTCATACTGATGTAGTTCCTGGTGAGTTACAAACAGGTCTGAGCGTTTCTTAACATACAATAGATTCTCAAGTATGTACAAGGAAGGAACAGTAAGTATTTCACAACTTCGAAAAGCCTCTCTGCAGTCCTCTCTATAGTCCAATCCACTCAGCACCCTAATTGCCTTTCGCTGCAAACCAAATAGTCGAGATGAATTAGCTGCATGCCCCCAAGCAAGTATCGCATATGAAAGATGAGAGTGGAAGGTTGCATAATAAGCTGTTCTTAGTACACTATAAGAGACTCTATGAGCCAAACTTCGAAGCAGATACAGGCTCCTGGACAGTGCGAGGGCAACAGTGCTGATGTGAATATCCCACCTCAAGCGAGGATCAATATGGACCTCAAGAAATTTTGCGTCCAAGATATTGGAGTTCGCATCTCCCAGATCTCTCATAGAAAACATCATCTTTATTCAACACCAGCCTGTTGCTATTAAACCAACGTTTAGCCCTCTCCCGTGCAACCATGGAATCCGCCATTGAAACCTCGATTGTATCAGCACATACAGCCACAGTTGTGTCATCAGCAAAAAGAGTAAATTTGGGTTTCTGATCCACAAGTGGAAGATCATTAATGTATATCAAGAATAGTACTGGGCCCAAAATGGAGCCCTGAGGTACCCCTATAGTCAATTCACGCTTTGCCGATGCCACCCCCGAATACTGCACAGCCTGACACTTTCTCTTCAAATATGACTGAATCAGTCCAACACTATTAGGGCAAAAGCCATATGCCTTCAGCTTCCGTGGGAGGATCCCATGGTCCACACAGTCAAAGGCCTTACTAAGGTCACAAAATAATACTGTGCTGTATTGCATATTGTGGAATGCATCTGTGATATCCGAAACTAAGTCAAGAATACCCAGAACTGTGCTTTTGCCCTCTCTAAAATCAAATTGACTTTTGCTAAATAAATAGTGGTTTTCAAAATAAAAGCCGATTTGTTTTGTCATGCATTTTTCAACAATCTTTGAAATAATATGAAGCAAAGATATAGGTCGATAATTCACAGGCAAGTCATGATCACCCTTTTTAAATAGTGGAATCATCACAACATTTTTTAGAACATCTGGAAAGGTGCCTTCATGAAGGCTTTGGATAATTAATTTCGTAAGTTGTATCAGAATCAAATTTTTTACAGTTTTAATAAGCTTTACATTTAAACCAAACACATCACGGCTATTCTTATTCTTAATATTATCTATAACTTCTCGAACATCATTAAAACTGACTTCGTGAAAGAAAAAGTTACTTGACACTAGTTGGTTTTTTAAATTATCCAATGGGTCCATTTCCGTCCATAATTCCACTTACAAGTTTATGAGCTATGTTTAAAAAATAGTTATTAAAATCATCCGCACTAAGACTACTCGGCTGAATATTGCTTGCAGCATTACCCCTATTGTTATTTATAATTCGCCACATCTGTTCACAGCTGTTATTTGAGGAACGAATCAAATTATCATTAGCAGCTATCTTAGCCTTACGGATCTCTGACTTATACACTTTTTTATACTCCTTATAATGATGTTTGTGAGTTACATATATTGCCTACTAATTTCACCAAGTAGGTTCAAATGCTCCCTCATATCCCTTAACCTATCCGAGAACCAGTTAATGTTATTTGATTGGTCAGAACGAACCACGTATTGTCTTTCCGGAAATGACTCTAAATAGGCCTGCTCCAGAATGTTCATAAATTTATTAAACTTTTCATTAATACTTACGGTGTTATCTGTAATAAAATTCCATGTGACCGCAGAAATTGCATTATAAAATATGAACAAACCTTTCTGTGGGACCGGTCTGCACACTTTTTTTGTGTGTAATAAATTGTTATCCTTTACATGAACTGAAAAGTGAACAATCTGCCCTTGGTGATCAGAAATATCAAGCTCAACAACATTTGAGCTGTGTACCTCCGCATTATGCACAAATTTGTTGTCCAGACAAGCATCCAACCTAGTTGCCTCAAATATTATTTGCCACATATCAAAACCCACCATTGCTTCCTCTAGGAGTAAAGAAGTAGCCTCACCAGTGCCAAACCGCACGTTGAAATCACCGGCCAACACTATGCTTCTGTTTATGTTAATGGAACTCGATAGACCTTCCATGGCGGTTAAAAAGGTGTCAGGTAGTTTGTATGTTGTATGTCATAAACGCCATATAAAAATTTTGAAACCATTTAACAGAGGAACGGCCGGAATTCGGCAAAGAGCGCAGACGCAAGAACAGAAATGATATTTACATACGTGATAAATTATTTTTCAATTGACAATCGAATCGAACAAATGCAAACAAAACATTTTTTACCTATTTTATAGACGAAACCGTTTTTTTTTATGGTTTGGATGCTAAAATTCGGTAGAAGTGTTTAATTAAGAAATCATACACTGAGGTGTTCAGATCTCGTGGAGTAAAGATCCCTGAAGATGCCTCGTGCAATCGAAGGCGAAACGTCGGATAGTAATTCCTATTTGACACGGTCTAATCCCAAAAACCATGATTTCTTAACTGACCAAAGCCGTGAAAGCTTCCGTTCTATGTTAGAAGTGTTTAGTGAGTCTGTTTGATATAAGAACTTGTGCTATCATGAGATTATGGACTTAATCTTATGCAGAAATTCAGGAAGCGAAAGCTTGAATTAAAAAATGTGGGATATTTATAACAATGGTATTTAAGCCAGTAAATTATAAAAAACTCTGATCCAGTGTAAACTAATTTAAAATTTGAACATTCATTCTTTGGGTATATTCTAATTTGTTATACATTTTTTTGAAACTACCTTTTAATGTTATTTATTTTAAGCATATTTAAAGAATACCTACTTAGTTGGTAGAATGTAAGTTTTTTATCCATGAATATTGAAAATCGCTTATTCTCCTTGCTGGCGTTGCAGATTATGTAGGAAATATTTTTTGGTGCAGAATTTTTGGTATAATTCTTCTAATTTTTTAGTTTAAGACTAATCTTTAATACATCTTCGCAAGTGGGGACCGCATCTTTAAAATCAGGTTAAAAATATAAATACAAACAAAGCCATGTCATTGTCAGGTTCTCACATGTTTGCATATCTGTTTTTTTTAAATTACTGAAGTTGATTTAATAATAATTTTCGTTTCGATATAAAAAATATTGATTGCTAATGAATATTGATTGTATATTTGATTATTCCAGATATGAACTGTTACGAATAATATTTCTCTTCAAACCTTAATTTGTAACAGTTGTCTAATTTTATGGATAAAAATTCAGTTTTGACAACATGGTTTGAGCTTGTGCAGATTCGACGAATCCGGTAAAATATTTTTTCAGATGTTTTCCTTTTCGGCTATAACTATTCGAATCCCCACTCAAAATTGTATGGTTTTATCATGCCTTTGTAGAAGACATCTGCTTTTAGCACTTAAATATTTTTAAATGTGATTTTGGTGTTCATCAGCGTTTTTTATTAGTCTTTTGTTACATGTAGAGTATTAAATTATATTGATTGACCATGTATTTTTTCTGCCTGTATTACTGACGTGTAAACTATCATTTAATCCAATATTTTTTCTTACCGGTTTCATTAATCGATGTATTTATTTGCAGGCAGCACTAACGATGACTTATTAGTCGAAAGCGTTCTGTTATGATCTTTTAGGACATTATATATGTTAAACAGACAGACTTGCTTGTGTCGTTATTTCCGCACGTGTATACGATATTGTAAGTTTTCAACTATAATAAAGCGTGCCATTCCATGATGTTAAATGCTTCCCGAAAAAATCCTCCAAAGTGGTCAAACCATCCTGAAGTAATGGTAAAATTCAGAACCTCCTCCATTTTTGAAGTCGATTTAAAACATGTATGAATAACGAGTAAATCTCCCAAAATGTAAGAGCCCCTATGGTATACAAATCATTAAACTTCTCAGTGGTACTGCTCAGTCATGAAAATCCAATATTACCCGAATATCCCCTACCTTTTGTCGCTAATCCAGCTGATGCAAATGTTATCCCACATTTTTTTATATTTAAATCTCTGACCTCGTTTAATCATTTTTATTTAAAAAAGACCGTTCCAGATTGATACACGTCTTGGCAGAGAACTATTTGTTAATGAGCCAAACTTCTAATTTTATTGTCGTTACCTCTACGATTTTTTTTTAAGTTATTTAAAAAGTAAATAAATAGAGCAGTGGTTATTCAACTCGATGACTCGAGCGGAAGTTATTATACAGGGAGTTATTCGATTTCATATACTTAAGAAAATGAGTAAATTTTAATTTTTGACTCTCGCGAGCTTTAAGATTTTGTTTTTAGTTCCGTTTTTAGATTTAAAGTGCTAATACAAGAGATTCAAATTAGCAAAGTATTCCAGAATGGTTCTGAAAAAAAAATTCCGATTTACTTTACCCGGAACTGCTCTCGTTATGAATATTTCCTTTTATTAGGAATAGTGGGTATAATTTTAAATAAGTTCAACAAATAGTTTTTACATTGACAAACACCACCATTTTGTTAAGTCATGTTGAATTCGTACCTGCGTTACCACTTTATCCCTATAACACATTTAATATTTCTGCAAAATTTAAACTCAATTGAATCAGATTTTTTTTCGCTGAGTTTATAAAATTTCATTTGGCTACCATTTTGTTTCGCCATCTTGAATTCTTTCTACAACTTTATCGGTTTTTAACCATATCACTGTTCATTCCTTCACTCGATTTTTGTGCAATATAAATTAAATTGTGTAATTAGTTTTTTGTAATAGGGAGAGTAATTTTTTTACAATTTTTTCCGCCATCTTGAATTAATACCCCAATTGTACTAGTTCATTTCTATACCTCAATTAATTTTTGACATACAATTTGAGATCAAACCACTAGTTTTTTGGGCTAAATTTTTAATAATTTTGTTTCGCCATCTTGGATTCGTACCAAAATTTTACCAATTGTTTCTTACATAATACTTGATTTTCGTTCAAAATTTGCGATAAATTGGGTAAGTAGTTTTTTAGTAATAATTTTTTTAACATTTCACTAGACCGCGACTTTGTTTCGCCGTACTGGATTTTCACCAAAATGTTACCAGGTCGTTCCCATATGACTCTTAATTTTTGATCAAAATTTGAAACCAATCGGATAATTAGTTTTTTAGCTATGCCGCGAACAGACAGACAGACTCTCATGTTTGTTATATGTTTAAACTTTACAGGACATTTTGAGCAAAAATTGACGTTAAGTACATAATTTGAGTTTAAACAAAAAACTTATTAAAATCCTTACTTCAGTCTTAAAATTAGACAATATTAAAAGTTTGAACTTAACAAAGTTATGAAATTAATCTTAGAAATAAAAAAAAACCTTTTTTGACTTTTAACTCAGTCACATATTTTTCTTACTTAGTATTTTATATTATTCGCATTTCAAACTTTGAATTTAATAATACCGTAGAGTGAGGCTACTCTAAACCACAGAGGCTTGATTGTTGTTGGGATTAGACCAAGTCAAATTGGAATTACTATCCGACGTTTCACCTTCGATTGTTCAAGGCTTCTTCAGGGGTCTTAAAATCTGAACACTGAATGAGATCGGCGCGCGAAGAGCCCAATGGCCCAAAGGACCCACCATCCACCCGACCTCCCTCCTGGGAAGCCGCCTCTCGATCATAGGTACTACCGGTTTAATGGGCCTAGGGCCTTAATAAACCATCTTAGGTGTGTCAGCTCGTACACATTCGGATGTGTGTACTTACATCGCACCTTTTCTATATTGTCGCAGTCAATACAGAAGAGTTGTCTGAAAATGTGTATATTGTCAGTGTAATGGTGTGTGATCGCGGGGCCTACGGTGGTAGACCCGGTGTACCCGCCGCTCCTCCTGAGTTCTTCAAATGGGTGTGCTGTTGCCCGCTCTATGCCTTTCATGGCTTTCTTTCTGATTGTTGTCTGAAGAGGCTCCCAGTCCAGGTCCCGCTGGATCTGGGCATTTCTTACGTACCAAGGTGCGTCTACCGCAGTCCTTATGTACTTATTTTCTGTAGCTGTCAGTTGGTCTATGTAGGTGGGCGCTGCATACGCCGACGATACTGCTCCATATGTCAATTGTGATCTTGCGATCATTTTTATCATGGTCAGCTTTGTAGGAAGAACCATGGGGCTTCATCGGTTCAAAAGAGGGTATAGCCTAGCCATAGCCTTATTTGTCTTTGCTCTTGTTGCCTCTATATGGGGTTTCCATGTTAACCCCTTATCCATTATCAGCCCTAGATATTTTATCGAGTTTGTCCATGGGATGTCATCTCCATCAATGCTTATAGCCTCTGGGGGTATCATCCTCCTCTTTTGAAAGAGGATGGCCTGGCTTTTTTGTGCATTTATTTTGATCTTCCAAGTGATACCCCAGTCACTTATCAGATCCATTTCTTCCTGTAGTCTCCTACAAATGATACCTGCATTTCTATGTTTTGCCGTCATGTGTATACACGTTATATAAGTGCGGTCCTACCAGATCCCTGAGGCACTCCTGCTTCTAGTCTTCTAGGTATCGATTTGGAGAGTTTGACTCTGACGCTTGCCGATCTATCATCCCATCCAGATAGTGGGCAATCAGTTTGCATGTCTTTGCTGCAAAACCTGCGTTTTGCATTTTGTACACAAGTCCTTTGTGCCATACTCTGTCAAAAGCTCTGGCTGCGTCTAGGAAGACCGTGCCAGTAGCTTCTTTCAAGTTGAAACCGCTGGTGACAGTTTCAACTATTCTCAGAGCCTGCAATTCTGTTGAGTGGCCGCTTCTGAAGCGGAATTGCTCCTTAGGGATAATATCTAGGGCGTCTGTTTCTGAGTGCGGGCAGCAGACTTATTGGTCGATAGTTCTGAGGGAAAGTTAGGTCTTTCCCTGGTTTACCAATCATCACTACTTCAGCATGCTTCCACCTGTTGGGGAAGTAATCGAGTCTCATGACTGCATTTGTTACGCTGGTTAGTGCAGCAATTCCTTTTCTAGGAAGTTGCTTTATCATTTGATTGGTTATGCCATCTTTGCCTGGAGCTTTACGCTTCTATAGACATTTTATGACATTTTCAACCTCCTGCGGTGTAGCCGGGTGCTCCACCGTGGCAGGGGTTTCTGTGTTGTTTAGTCTTCTGCAGCCATTAATTACTTCTATTTCAGGTTGATCATCTTCGAGCGGATGTTGGTTTAGTCGACACTCTCGTTCGAGAGTGTCTGCTAAGGCCTCTGCTTTCTCCTGATCTGTGTATGCCATTCCTACTGCCTCGTACAGGGGAGGCATTGGTTTGTTCTCAGATCTTTGCCTTTTCTGCATTTGCCATGCAGTATTGTCCTTTGTGTCTAATTCCCGTAGTTTATTAGACCACATTCTGTCTCTGTGTACCCTTAGTGCATCTCTCAACCTAGTTGAGTGCCTGTTTAGGGCTATTCTATCCTGCTCGAGATGTCTCCTTCCATAGGCACGTTTAAGCCTTCTATTCTCTCTTATGAGAAGTCTCAGCTCGCAAGGGAGGTCACTCCCCAGCTGAGGTGAGGAGTGTTCATAATTACTGTGCTTTCGTGGAATGCTTCCAGTATTTTGTTCTCTAGAGTCTCTACGGCTCTTTCAAGTTCCTGAGGGTTATTAATGGCTGCTATTTCGATTTTATCCTGGACGTTATCCTGATAAGTCCTCCAGTTAGTTTGTTTCCTGATTGAGGTTTCTTGAGCCCTGTTTTCTCTACCCAGTGTGAGTACTATCGGATTATGATCCGATGTACCTTCCTCGAGGGTTTCTATGTCGAAGTCATGGACTATATTCTTTAGGATTGCTATGTCTAGCACCTGAGGATGGCCAAGGTTTCTTGGTAGAAACGTTGGCCTATCTGGTCCTATGACTATGCTCCCTTGGGCTTCCGAGAAGTCCAGGAGTCTTTGTCCATTTCTATCCTGTGTGGTGCTGTTCCACTGTAGATGTTTGCAGTTCAGGTCACCTATAATAACCCGGGGGTTTCTGCCCCTTAGCAAATCATCTACGTCTTCCTGTAGTAGATCTCCTCTGGGGGGCCTATACACAGAGGAGATTTTAATCTTCCCTCTGGTGGTGGACAGTTCAATCGATATGGCTTCTATTTCGACGTCTTCGATCCAAATGTATGCGTGTGGGATAGTCCTTTTTACAAGGATCGCTACCCCACCGCCATTGTTTACGACTCTGTCGTATCTATAGGTTTCATATCCGGGGATAGAGAACCTGTCTGCCCTGTTAATTCTGGTTTCCTGCAGGGCCAGAATATCAGGGGTCTGTTCAGAGATTAGCTGCATAATCTCTATTTTTCGTGTTCTTATGCCGTTTACGTTCCACGACATTATCTTCAGTGTATTTGGGATTGTGGGATTAATTCCTGCCATTTCTGGGTTTTAGGGCTGCCTCAATCAGCTTCCTTGTCTCACTCATGAGACTCTCAGCCATATCCTTCATGGCTTTATGGAAGATTTCCATTGTCATTTCGGTGGGGGAACTGGCAGCTGCAGGCTGCCTGGCCCCCTCATCTTTTCTTTTGAGGAGCAGCGGGTTTTTTGTTTGTGCCAGTGTTTGTGGGTTTGTGTGTGTTCTTTTTCGGGCACTTCGTGCATCCCCGGTAGGATGCAGGGTGCCCTGTTTCCCCGCACAAAACACACATCGCGTTTCGAGCTTCTTTGTCTATCAGCAGAGGACATGCCGTCGATCTGTGCCCCCCGGCACATTTAACACAGCGCTCTTGGAAGGTGCACTTCCACTGTGTATGTCCGTATCGTTGGCAGCGATAACACTGTTGCGGCTCTGCATTCTTTTTCTTTAGCTCTACTTTGACCATAAGGTCATGGAGTCTATTGATCACATAGATCTGTTATTTTGGGTTTTGACCTGTACAATGGTATTGCCCTTTTTGTCTTTCTACTTGTCATCGGAAAAATTTCCGCGTCCAAGATCCCCTGAATTTTTAATTCCTCATTTATTGTCTCTGGGGGTACATTTAGAGGTAGTCCTCTCAGGACTACATGCTCTCGTTTCTCCTCTGGGAGGGAGTACGTGTAGTACTCCTTTTTTTCCTCGTCTAAATGCTTTGTTATCATTCTGTAATCTTCAGCCGTCTTAGGGAAAATCTTTGTGGTATTACCCACGATTTTTGCCTTCTCTAGGCATATGTTTTTGCTTTTTATTTTCTTGCTGACTAGGATCCAGTCCTCATGAGATCGGAGAGATTCAGGCGGGCATTTATACCCGACTTGTGCTCGCTAAGTCGTGATCTTGTGTTAAGATCGGTTTCCACGTGTGATGTAGACCGTAACCCGTATCTCTATTAATTGTATGTTTAAAAATTTCAATAGATTCTCTAATTTTTCGTTTATGAATTTTTAGAACCGATGCTAGAACCTTGATTTCCTTTACATTTATAATGTGGCCAATGGTATGCTGGTGTTTAGCTACATCAGATTGAATAATTTGTTTCTTTTTAATACATCGTTCAGGTTCCTTAAGTCTAGTTGATATTGGGCGTCCTGTTTCTTCTACATACACTTCTCCACAGGAACAAGGAATTTTATGTACTCCTTCTGTTTCAAAAGGTATAATATCTTTCGGAGATCGCAAGCATTGTCTAATCTTCTTATGTATATTGAAGATTGTACGTATGTTCCAACATACGCGGAAATAATCGTTCTATTTTGTCTGTAGTGCCGTGTATGTAGGGAAGAACAACACTACCTAGCGGTGGCTCCTTATCATTCTCCTTTCGCAGAGTCGGATTACTATATTTTTTAATTGAACGCAGAAACCGACGCATACAAATAGATACAAGTGCAAATTCCCACCAGCCTCCAGCACAAAAGAAATCGGTTATTAACTCACTACTATTTAGAGCCATTTCGATTTCTGATCAAGATTCTCGGAAATCGGAAATATCTAAACTGACCGAAGCTCTGATTGTATTATTACGCGTTCAATTAAAAAATATAATAATCCGACTCAAGGAGCGGTTTTTTGCAGCTATTTTAGGTTATATACGAACAAATCAAAATTTGCTTGATTAAGGACAAACGGAGAGTTTGAGCTCTATTGGAAGCATCTTTAGTAAGTTATAGTTTAGCAGCTCTAACCACAAAGTTGGCCATTTTTTGCCAATTAATGTCCATTTCATTTCATATAAAGTCCTTCAAAGACGTTTTTTTCTAACCATTTTGTTTGACCAAACTGTTTATAAAACTTATTGGTTCTAATTTGTTCCTTAGACTCTAAGCATTCATTTAAAAAAAAAAATTCGCGTTTCTTGACGAATAAATCAAAAAATAGGGTTATCGTACTTAAAGTTACAAATATTCCTATAAATGTATAAGAAACAGAACTTCAGCTCAAACTTGAGAAGTAAATCCAAGTTTATCTTGGAAATTGGTTTAAAGGATTTCTCTCCAATATCGATTTAATTTCCTTGGTCATTTTAGATTTGTGACACAACATAAGATGCATGACTATGAAAGTCTTAAAAATGTAAATACCTAGTTTTTAGTTTTCAAACTATTTTTTTTATTTATATGTTTCTGCATGTAAAAATGTCCTTACCATTTCACGTTAAATATTAAAACCACTATTTTTTTCACAGGAATATTTTAATAACTTAATGTCTTGCTAAGCCATATCTTTTTATGTATTTTTAGCGTCTTGAAGGTGGAATAATAAGATGAGAAACCTCGACTGTTTTAAATATTTTATTTGTTCTTTTTGGATCCCTACCTCAAATCAATAAAACACAGAGGAGAATTAGATAAAAAAGTTTAAAACCTAAACAGTGCAAAGACATAGGACGGTGTCTTTTTATGTTACAGGAAGATTGACAGCCGCACAAATTTATTTAAGAGCTTTCAACTTTCGATAGTCGAAGATAAAATTCCTAAATTTCATATCTTTGTTATCCACACTATGCCCGGATAACGTCTAATAGATCTGACATTGGAATGGCCTGTATAAACGTTTCCATTTAATCTTGATGCTTTACACTCCCCCTGTTTTCTGATTGCTAAGCTTTATAACCAATACAATTGTATTTGGGTTTCCAATAAAAGCGAAAATGAGGGCTCTTAGCTAATAATGCCATTCTCTGGTTTATGAAGGGTCTTTTTTCTTGGAATCGAAATAACATTAAGAGGCATAATTCGTTTTATGTGCAGTGAATAAAGTGGACAATGTCGTCTGATTTATCATCTGTAGAACATGAAAATGGCAAACCAAAAATTCCTAAAACTTGTTAGTATTGTTTGCTGTTTTGCTTGTTACTTCTTAACTATATACAGTGGCTAAGCTCCCCCCTGCCAAATAATAATAATAACAATAATAAATAATAATAATAAACATGTTTATTATTCCAAATTACATTCCCGGTTACAAGTTACAATAAATTATACTTATAAGATAGTAATTGGAATAATCAGCGCTAATCAACTTCCTCCACAATGGAAAGTGCTGTTGAGGCTAGCACAGATTAAATATATAACTGTGAATAAGTAATTACATGAAAATAAGAAGTTAAAAAATAAAAACAAAAAATATATAAAATATATAATGTACTTAAATACGAAACTATAATAAAACCTGGAAATATCTAGGGAACATCTTTTGAAAACAGCACAAGCCTAAAATTTCTTTTAAATGATGCTATTGTTAATAAAAAGTCAGTTATTTTATACTTTATTAAAGAAAAGATATAAAATATTCTTTATTGTGAAAGAGTATTGTTAGCAAAAACTGTCTAGGAATATTCAAGCTATAAACATCTGTGCGATATTTAAGCTTTTCATGAAGGTAGGGTGGACATTTAAATTTAATAATTTTGTAAAAAACACACACCGAATGTAGAATTCGTCGATCCTGCAAGTTAACCATCCTAATTCCCCCAATTTATGAGAAGCCCTGTTTCTGCGTCTGATAACATATATTAAACGAATGCAGTAGTTTTGGATTTTTGAATTCTGTGAATCTCCACGAAGTTCAGAAATGGACCATACACACAATCGGCAAAATTAAAGTGGGCTAATATTAGTGCGTCACACGGGGTAGCTTTATTTTTTTGATAAAACAAAAGTTTTAGCATGGAGAAGGACTAAAGGCTCTGTTAAGACAGACAGTTACATGTTCTTTAAATTTTAATTTTGTGTCTATAATAAGACCTATATTTTTCGTGGAATCTTTTAATAATATGGTTTCATTTCCTATCTTTAAGTTAATATTTTCGGCAAGCCGCTCTCGATGATTCTCAATACAAAACAGCAAAGCCATACTTTTACTGGGATTTAGTTTTAATAAATCGTCTTAGAAATTTGCGATATTTTTCAGTCAGAATTTAATTCACTCAATTTCGTTTCCTAGCTTTAAGTTAATATTTTCGGCAAGCCGCTCTCGATGATTCTCAATACAAAACAGCAAAGCCATACTTTTACTGGGATTTAGTTTTAATAAACGGTCGTTAGAAATTTGCGATATTTTGCAGTCAGAATTTAATTGATTGATAAGATCCACATCATTAGGGTTGAACGGGTATAAATGATATTTAGCCTATTCTAAGAATTTAATAAAATTTGACGTAAAAATACTATAAAGTAGGGGTCCCAAAATACTTAACTGGGGCACTCCGACGGTGATTTTGAGAACACTGAAGCACAAGACATCATCAACAACACTCTTTATTAAAAACGAGGCAACTAGTGATGATTCCGTCCTAGCATATTCTATGTAGTTTAGAATAGAAATCAAAATCTTATGATTAAGCATATCAAAGGCTTTGGTGTAATCAAAAAGAACCAATTAAAGTAGCGTGATTCTTATCTTGTGCACTCACTACGTGATCCACTGTATCCACAGTGCCGTTGAGTAGCTGCATCCCGCCCTAAAACCAAATTGCTTTTTTGGAAGAATATTGTGATTTGAAAGATAAGTTGCGATCTGGAATTCCATGACTTTTTCAAGGATCTTTGAAAGGGTTGGAAGTACAGTGAGTCACAGCTTAAATGATGCACTTGATATTAAATAAAACTAATTTATTTTATCGGCGGAATATCTATTAAAACAAAATTATATGGGAAAATTTATTTATTATGAAACTTCCAAAGACAAATAAAATCATTTTTGGTTTTGATTTTTTTGTACTTAGGTAACAAGAATTATTTAACTTAACTAGGCGCGCTTTTAATGTCACAGCTTAAATGATGCAAAAGTCAAAACATAAAAAATATCCTAAGAAAAACAACTAAACCATCAAAATAGGGATTGCTAATATTTTGTTGGTCCTCCCTGATTTTCAATTACAGCCTGTAGACGTCTAGGCATTGACTCCACCAACTTTGTAGTGTACTCTGGTGAAATTGCGTTCCAAACTTCGTTAATCTTAATTCTTAATTAATTTTTGTTTGCTATTGGGGCACTATTGACTTTCTTTTTCAAAATTAACCACAAATTCTCTATGACGTTCAAATCTGGCGACTGGGCAGGTGTTTTGATAACGTTTGGACAATTATAAAGTAACCAATTTCGAACTCGATAAGAGGTATGCTTAGGATCATTATCTTGATAAAACCGATAATTGTCAATAAGACCCAATTTTCGAGCAGATGCTGCTAGATGTTGTCTTAATATATCCAAATACATAAATTGATTCATATTTCCTTCTATAAAATGCAAATCACCTACACCTGCGGACGACATGCACCCCCATAACATCACCCCACCTCCACCGTGCTTCACTGTAGCTTTCATATTTTTTAGTTTTAGTTCTTCATTAGGTTTTCTCCAGACTGAAATTTTTCCATCAGACCCGAATTGGTTTATTTTTGTCTCATCGGCAAATATTATTTGTTTCCAGAAGTCCAAATGCTTATTAATATGGTCCCTGGCAAACTCCAAGCGAACGCATCTATTCCTTTGACTGATAAAAGGTTTATTTCTAGCTGTTCGGCCATTCAAATTATTTTTTCGTACCTTTTTCCGAATTGTCTTTCCACCTCAGCACACAACTTTGGAGCACTTTTTTTAGGATTTATTGTGACTTCTCGTACAATCCATCTCTCCTCGCGTTCATTAAAGATCTTATTTGGAGGTAATCTTGACTTATTCTCAACACGGTCTTCATCCCGGTAACGTTCAATAATGTGCTGGACAGTTGAGGGACACTTATTTGTCATTTTGGCTATGTCTCGTTGACTGTAGCATTTCTGTAGTGAGTAATTACTAAATTTCGTTCAGAAATCGTAGTTCGACGACCCATTTTCAAAAAAATACGTTTTTACTGATTAAAGACCACTTTCAAACGTCAAACTGTACGTAAAACAATTGAAATAAAATGTTGGTACAACGCCTACTAGATTACTTTTAAATTTATGCGGTTTGACCCGATCTGCCCTTTCTGCATCAAATAAGCTGTGACTTTATAATCGCATGTAGATTAGTTAAATATGTCTTGTTTTCTAATTATCGAAGATTCAAAGCAAAAAACAAATTTATATGTCTTTAGATACTTCATATCAAATAAAATTCACAATTAAATTTTATTTGAATAAATATTCAGCCATTAAGATTAGTTACTTTTATTTAATACTGACTGCATCATTTAAGATGTGAGTCATTTTATCAATATCGACTGTAGTTGACCAAATTGAGAGGGATTTTTTAGTTTAGATAATAGAATAACGTTTACAAGTTTCCAATATTTTGGAAAGTATGATTCTTTAATACAAGAATTTATTATATGCGTTAAAAACAGTATTATGAATAGACACAGAGAACAATGAATGTAATATTTTGGATTATCCACCCCAAATGTAAATTTGTGATTTGAAAGTCAATTATTTTCATAAAAATCTAGTGATTGTTGTTTAGGAACAGTGCCATTTTTTGATATTTGAGTGAAATTACTGTTCATTTGATTTACATCTTTTAAGTGGTCTGGAATTGTGTCTGTGAGGAACATAAAAGTACAAACAAGCAAATGATCAACATATTAAGTCAATCGGCGTAGAAGAAGTATTTGATAGTCTAGTAGCCTCAGAGATTACTTGTTCTAAATTAAATTAATTTAAAATATTATTTAGTTGGATTACATGTTGGGCATCCGGAGCTAGCATATTCATGTTGAAGTCCCCAATTCATCACTTGAAGGTCTGTAGACGTTGCCAATAATAACAGTTTCATTATGATTGATTATGCTCTATAATGTCCCTACATTTACCAAACATTGTAGTGTACTATATCTCATTTCTTAAATGAATGAAGTTTGATTTAGGATAAAAAGGCAGGATTAAAGTATGCGATTCTAGCCGTTGTGCAGGCCGCGAGCTGAAATTAGGGGCGGTCGCAGCTGCTTAAACAAAACATTGAATATGTATCTTAATAATTTTGAAAGTTTAAAAAACCTTAAAAATTACTTAATTTCGCAAAGGTCCATACAGCTACTTCTAGCTAGACAATTAGAGACTGACTGAATTTCCCAACTAAAGATTTAGGGAAAAAATAAGTCACTTTGATTAAGATTAAGCCAAGATGAGTCCATCTCTGAGCCCTACCAGCAACACAAAAGTAATCTTTATTTTACCGTTTTTGACCATGCAACCTCGGGAAATGAGATATATACATTATTTTCTGAAAACTGAAATGTCACCAATTGAAATTTTAGAACATATATAGTAAGTAGTACTAGTAAGGGTGGGGAGGGGGTTGGTTGGGGCGAAACCCGGCGGACAGGTCTAAAAGAGAAGAGAAAACGCTTGAGACATCGTGGTGAAGAAGGGCCTCCAAGAGGAGCAAGTAACCATCCGAAAAGAGGAAATTCTGAATGAGATTGCAAAAAATCCCTCTGCCAAAAGTCGGTCCAAGTTCATGCGACAAAGTGGGTAATTCATGAGCCTTTCGAGAACTGATACAGCCTTATTACGTCCAAAACATATATACCAAATCTCCCGCCGATTACCCTGCAAGAGTCAATTTCGCAAATTGGTTTTTGCAACGATTTAGGCAAAATCCAGATTTTACAAATATTGTTTTGTTTACGTACGAAGACGGTTTCACCCAAGATGTAATAGTACAAACAAAGCACCAACCAAGATTCATAGTTAACGTGTGGGAGGGGATTATTGGGAATCATCTCATTGAACCATTTTTTTTTAAGACAGGTTTAATAGAGCCTGTATTCCCAATTCTTTATTAGAAAATGTGTCCTTGGAATTTAGAAATCAGATGTGGTTTGCCCGAAATGGTTTCATTGGATTTCTTTTTGTTGGGAAATTTCGACCGGACTTTCAAATAAGCCGTAAGTGCAAAGGGATATCTTCCTCGGACTTTTTTCACCAATAATTTTTCACAAGTAATTTTAGCCAATTAGAAAATTTTTCATTTTGACGTAGATCTGCCAAAAAGACATAACACAAAAATCATTTTTTGAAAATGTTCGTTTTATAATATTAATTACAATAAATTATAGAAATTCTCATGTTTACTTATAAGAGAAATACATTTTTGATGATAAGTGTATTCAAAGATAACGTATATTTCTCTCTTTTTGTGTGCCAAAAAGAAACACAATCGACGAGTTTTAAAATTACGCCTGTGATATTCAAATAAGCCGATCGCGCAATTTTCGAAATATCGTCGACGAGATTTGGAAATAGTGACGTCGCAATTTTTTAAATAAAGCCCCCCTGATTACTACTGACATCTTTTTGGCTGCTCTACGAAGATTTATAAGTAGGAATAGTAGATATTTACACATTCAGATTATGTTATCTAATTTTATCTAAAATATTAAATAAATTGATGAAACGTGTAGTCAGTTCAGAATGAATTAAGTTGTATTTCAATTCTTCATCTATCCCCAATTTTGGCACCCTATGGGAAGTGGGGTTTAAATCTATAAAAACCCACCTTACGAATTAGGTAGTCAAGTTTTAAGCTATAAAGAGCTTAATACTCTTTTAGCACAAATACCGTATATTCTTAAGTTTCTTTAACACACTTAAGTAGTGGTCTTCACAATTTATCAGTGATAACTAGGAATGTGCGTTATATCGACATATCGATAGTTATCGACAGATCACCGACATATCGAATAATAAGAGGCAAATAAAAAAATATCTATATATCGGCAAGTGCAGATGGGTGTGCAATAAGCCGCTCGGTATCCGATAATATCGTTACGTTGCCGATGATATCCACAGTTAGTCGATAACATCGATAGTTATACTAAGCTTTTTATGATCTCTGATTTGTTTGTGAAGCTAATGTAATATGTTTATGAAAGTGAGGACATTTATCTTTGATCTTCAACAAATTCAGTTTCCAAAAACTAATTTTTACCATTGATTACGTGATAGGTAAGCGATAGGTAAATTCTATTATCGCCCAGTCCTAACATTTTTTTACGCTTTGCTTGATGATGACAATTCAGATGCATTTACGCATTGGCGTATAATTCAACGAATTGACGAATATTTCATCTACCTGCACATCAAGTTTTAAAAGCTTTTATTTAACTTCACGAAACGAAAGATGACCCAAACAAAATTTTCGCTTCCCCCTTCGTTTTTAAGATACAGTGTGAAATTGAAAAGTTGCATTTTTGAGCCTCCCTCGTATTTCGGTTGTTGTTTAACTTATCGAAAATGTAAAAACTGGCTTTGATACAGTTTTTCAGCTAGAATCCAGTGGCGTAGTCACATTTTTTATAGAAGAAATTGCACAAACACCGTATATCAAACTCTGGTTTTCAGCATCAAAACACCTGCAAAGGAAGGACATTGTTACTATGTGCAAAATCAGATGCGATCACTACACAGTGCCGACTTATCTCCACAGACTCCATAGAATCGTCAATAGCCCAGATCGCAAATGTAGATTCACTACCTCATATACTTTTTGAATGTTCCCTAAATCAGGCCTCATCTCTCTTATACAATTTCCTACAACGGAATATAGAAACTTGTCCAATTAATCTGTGTTACCTAACCAATCACCCTAATCTTGCAGCTAAGAGCATTTGCAAATTTTTGAGAATGTGGGGATTGAAAATTTGACAATATATAATTAGTTCTGTGAATCCTTTTAGCCTCAGCCAATAAGGGTTAGAGCCCTCCCTGGGCCACATTACTGTGGACCCTTGTTGTCATTTACCCAAAGGGCGCCATCACGTCAGTCAGTCATTCGTCGAGTGACATGCATGAACATAACTTTTTGTAGTCATTTGTTTTCGACATTTTCGTTCAACAAAAAAAAATACCGTTTATTTTTCTAAAACACTATTTGTTTTAGTTCTCCGACCTTAAAATACTTTATTTTCAGTACAAAGAGTGGGCAACCCTAACTATAAAAGACATGTGTTGCAATCATTGTTGTAATGTTGTATGGCAGGCAACATGGAAGAACGTTTACGCGAATGTTTGCCTTTTGTGTATTATATTTTTGTATATTTGCACCAGGGTCGTGCAGTGCATGGAAGCAAGAAAAGCAGTGCTTCCTCAAAAAAAATTACAAAACATCTTCTAAAATGTAATTTTTGAAATAGGAAACCATTAATTTAGTTTATATTAAAAATGCTAAAATATTATCTTAATTATCAAGCCCATAATAAATGCGGCCTTGACTCCGACCCAGGCGCAATAGAATATCGAATAGAACCTATGCGGGCCGCTAGCTTCTCTGCAGCCAAATCGAGTATGCTTGATTTCCTGTAAATCGAGCCAGAGGTTATTAAACTTTTTACCGGCTGTTTGCAATGTTTGCATTTCAGTCGCGTGCTTTAAGTGGTGGCGGAAGCTATCGTTGGAGTAGGTTCTTTGTTTGAACGGCTATCAGTGTGTTTAGAGAGCCTAGCATTTTTCCCGGAACGTCGAATCGAATCCAGAATGATTTAATTTCCGCTGTTGCAATCAGTATTCTAAAAATAATTAAGCAGCAGATTGGCGAGGCGAGGTTCATTGCTATTGTTCTGGACGAAACAACTGATATCACTAATTTTAGCCAATTATCTATAGTAATACGCTACGTTAAAACAGAGGGAAGCATTCAAGAGCGTTTTTTAGGTTTTAAGAATGTGTCCGAAAATCGTACAGCAGATGCATGATATACCGTAGTTTATAACGTTACTAAAGAAATTAATGGAGAGAAAAAATTAGTTGCACAAAGCTATAATGGAGCTGCAGTGATGGCTGGACAATTAGAGGGTCTGCAAGCTAAAGTTCGAGAAACTTTCCCAAGTGCTGTGTTTGTTCATTGTTTTGCTCATAAATTAAATTTAGTTTTATCCCAGTCCATCAATCACATTAAAGAGTGTAAAGTATTTTTCGTTACTTTAAGTGGCATGGCTGCTTTTTTTCCAATTCAACAAACAAGCTTTGGACTCCATTGTCCACAAACGATTGCCCAAAGTAGCTCCTACTAGGTGGAACTATAATGGAAGACTTGTGTTAACAGTATCTGAAAATCGTGAATCACTGATTGAACTATTTGAGAATATAATAGAAAATAATGAATCGTGGGACTCAGAAGCAATAAATAGTTCGAGGGGGTTTTTGGACTATTTGAAACGAGATTTTAATTTTAATTATTTGTTGAACATATTTTCAGAAATATTTCCATTCTTGGACAATATTTTTAATATATTACAAAATAAAACAACTGATATTGCTTTTTGCCTAAAAAAAGTGGATGATTTTAAGTCCATGTTAAGCCAAAAAAGAGATAGCTTTGACCTATTTTGGGAGAAAACGATGACGTTAAATATAGAGCCACAAGCCAAGCGTCTTCGAACAGACAAGGTGGGAGATGTTCAAACATCATACAGATGCCTCTTTTATGAAATAATCGATCAAATTCAGCAACAAATAAACTATAGATTTAACAGTTTTATGATTTTAAATTCCTCGAGCTCTGCAGTTTTGATGCATTTAAAGGAAAAACTTTTCCAGAAGATGCGTTTAAATCTGTTCTTCTTCATTATGGCCAGTTCTTGGACCGAGTGTTACTGCGATCTGAACTAAAAGTGATTTACGAAACTGATGACATTAGCGCAAAAAATAACGCTAAGGAACTAATGCAATTTTTAAAAGACAAGGAGCTGGAAAATGCCTGCACCGAAGTGTCGAAATTGTGTGAATTAGTATTGACAATACCTGCCACAAGTTCATTAGTAGAACGCAATTTTTCAACACTTTCACAACACGTATAAAAAATTTCGTGATAGATTCAATCGGGCAGGAGAGACTGTTGTCCATTGAAAATAAACTTCTCCAAAATATGTCGGAGCATCGACGTTTTTATAATGACGTCATTGACGAATTTGCAAAAAATGATCGAAGAATCGAATTACATTACAAATAGGTAAGTTTCTAAAAATTGCTTCCCTTTCTTAAAATTTCACCGCACGCCCCTGATTTGCACAATAAATATTTTTATTTCTTTCTTTGAATTCAAATTTTGTGCAAGCGTTAAGTGTCATATAGAGATAAACTGGTAGAATTTTGATACGAATTCAAGATGGCGAATCGTAACGGAGGTCTAATGAAGTTTAAAAAAAATCAGTCTAAAAACTATATATTTAATTTATTTTAAGTTATGCCAAAATATAGGTAGAAACTAGCAAAATATTGGTACGAATGCAATAGGGTGGATCGAATTAGTGTCCAATAAAAATGTTGATAGTTTTTTTTAAAGAATTTTATTCTTTTTTTTTAATGCTCAATATATGGTGTTAGTTTGCTTTAAATCGCATATGTTTATTTTGTTTATTTCATTTTTGTTCCTTGAGTCATCCCGAAGTTTAGAAGATCAGACAAGAGTTCTCTAAAAGACTGGAGGAGAAAAACGAGGAATAAGACAACCAGTAAAAACTTCTTTTATATTTTTAAAACATAATCTATAATAAGAGTTCCTTGGTTTCCAATTTGTTTAAATATTTTTATACGCATTTCTTTATCCATTTTATAAGCGAAAAGGGTTTATATAGTCCATTTTAAATCTTTTCCTATTAGGCTATCAAAATATGCAATAATTTAAATGTATACACAACCTTTCGACAACATTTTTGTTTGAAAACATTAGCAGTTTATATGGTACACATATTATGTCGATTTTCTAAGGAAACATTACATTAAAAATATTTTGATTACGTTCGTCAAAGCGCTGACGTTGTTTGGATTGTTACTCCCACAGTAACATTCTGTCTGCCGCATAACTTAAATTACTAAATTGGCAGTTTAGAAAAAAGAAGCCGCCAAACTGCAGCCAAAATAAACAAAAAGGTTTCGGGTTCGGTGAAATCGGTCTGACCTATCGTCTGGTCAAAAATTAAGTTCTAAAATTGGACGACGGGTTAATAGAAGTCATTTTGAGCACATGATCGCAAAAAATATTTTTTAATTATCGATTTAGTACTTTAAGACAATTCTATTTTTACTTTTCCATATGACAGCTAACATATATTATTAATTGTATTATAACTAGGTGTTATCTTTCGGTTTTTCGGCCAACTCATAGAGCGGCCGCCTATGGGATTTTTTAAAAGTTTATAATAATAAAATCAGCAAAATCCCTATACCTATACTACAGGTGAAGGTCTATAGATATTTAGAAGAACTACTACCTAGCTTGGAATTGCACAGTAGCAGGTATTCGAGGGCACGGATACGATAATAAATTCAACATGAGAGGAAAAAATATTCAAATACGGATATTGTATGTCCCTGTACTGCACACACTTTAAATTTAGTTGTGAATGATGCAGCCAGTAGCTGTGGAGAAATTACAAATTTCTTTCACACAGTTCAGGAAATTTACATTTTTTTCTTTAGTTCACCTCATGGATGGTATATCTTCAAACTACATATTAAAAACTTGACTTTAAAACCATTGAGTGAAACAAGGTGGGAGAGCCGAATAAATGCTATTAGACCCTTAAAACTAAATCTGAAAAATATTTCTATTGCCTTAACGGAATTGGACGGAGATCGTACCCTGGACACAAAAACTAAAAATTTAGCAAATTCTATACAGGAAAAAATTCAGCCATTTAAATTTATTTGCTCAATAATTACACTGGCCGACAAAGAAAATTTTTTTTGTTGTAACACAAACGAGAATAGCACAATCTAATAGAACGGACCTATCCAAATACGAAAATGACAAGTAGAAAGTTGTATCACGTAGGGTTTTTTGTTAGAGTTGTAGAACCATATCGAATGTTACGATACTTAATATCTATAGAAAAAGTGATTGAGATGAGGTGATGGGAAAATTCTTAACCCTGTTTATTGACTATGTTTACAGTTTTCGCTTATTAAACATACCATACATCTAAGAGAAAAGCAAACGAAAAAAATATTAACTTAAAACACTAATTAAACTTTATTTTTTCTGTTTATGAGGTGTCCTATCTTCTTTTCAAAAACCAACAGTAGTCACCCATCATGGCTGGATCCCATCGTCCTTGGTACCGAATTTCTATTGTTCTGATATCTTAGTGAAACCTTTCACCCTGCTCGTCACTAACAGCTTCCAAATTTTTAGGAAAAAATGACAGGTGGGAATGGAGGAAGTGAATTTTTAATGACATTCTGGCACCAAGCGCCTTATAGGCCTCTAATAGGTCATAATTTTCATCCATATTGTTGCCTAAAAATCCTCTTACTACATTAACAAATGAATTCCATGCTCTGAGTTCCTGCCTGGTAAGCATTTCCGTAAAATTGACATCGTCCAGCAATTTTCTGATTTGTGGCCCAATAAAAATGTCCTTTTTTAAGTTGTAATCACTTAACTGGGGAAAGACTTGTCTTTTATTTTTATTTAAATCCATCTTTTATTTTTCTTTAAATCCATCACCATCTTTATTCAAAGCTTTCACAAAATTTTTCATCATCCCAAGTTTAATGTGAAGAGGAGGCAAAAGGACATTTTTGGGATCAACGAGGTATAAATTTAACATTTTGAGATCCCGGTTGAAATTCGCTTCTTTCTGGCCAAATTTTTGTTACATAATGCTGATTTATTGACTGTCCTATAAACAAAGAAAACAGCAATATTTTGTAAATCCCCCTGAAGTCCCACTAAAATCGCTATAACTTTTAAGTCCCCAAATATATATGCCATTTATACCTATTGTAGTTTGTTTTATCCAAAATCGTGCGCATATTTTCATACTTTTCTTTCATTGCAACTGAATGGACAACTGGTATAGAGGGTTTTAAATTTCCATTACGCAATAACACAGCTTTTAAGCTATATTTAGATGAGTCTATGAATAAGCGCCACTCACGGGGAAAATGTTCAATATCAAGTTCCTGCATTAAACTGTCTATATCAGCACACGCGCACAACGAATTTTCCATTCTGTAAAATTCAGAAAACATAGCATTTCTTTTTCTGAAATTCGTAATTTTTGTTTCTTTGGCCAATAGGTTCCATTCCTTAAGACGGGAACCCAGAAGTTCTGTTGTGTTGCTTGGATAACCCCAAATCGCGTACTAAATCCTTTAATTCACTTTGAACAATCAAATGTGGCTCGCAGGAACTGGGACCTGTGGTAAAAGTGGGATCAGTGCACTATTCTTCTGAGCTGCCTAATGATGCGTTATCTCCATTATCTCCCAAATCAATAGCTTGCCAATTTAAAGGAGCAATCGGCACTGGCAAATTTGCATTATATTGTGCTTTCCCTTTTTAGAATAACCTTCAGTCTTTGTCAGCCTAAAATAACAATCGTCAGAATGATTGGTGGGGTCTCGCCATACCATTAGAACTGCAAAAGGCATACTTTTTCTCTTTCCCTTCATCCTTTGCACCAATGATGCACTACAACTAACACAGCACACATGGGGAGCCCACCGCTTATCTTGATCCCCAATTAACACACCAAAATATTTAAAGTAGGCTTTTTTTACATTTTTGGAAAATGGCCTGACTTGTGATTTCACCAGAAATTCTCCATAAATATAACAAAATTTGTCAGGAGAAATTTTGCAACTTCGGCGCGTTTGACTCGACATTCTCGTCTTCACATACACTTGCTTATCGATACACAGAGAACCACTTAATTGGAAACTCAACAGAAGAGTGACGTTTAACGTTTATTTTATGTCTAATGTTGTAAACAACCCAGTCTAGGTAATTTTTCCCCATTTTAGCCGCCCCAGAATAAAATTGTTTCCCTGCCAACATAAAAGGTTCTAATTAGGCTATTAAAACATGGAACGTATTAGCGCTTTTCGAATATTTGTTTTATTATTGAGAGGGTATTTCCATTGTGAAAATAATGAGCTGGCCTGTGTTAGAAAAACCTTGTCGGCCAGTGTTATTTGGCGTGACTTCTTATCTGAAATAGACATTGTAAGTAAAATACTTTAAAATCCCAAACTTACTATTGCAGATTGTACAGAAGCGCTGGAGAACTTACAAAACTATCTTACTTTAAAAAGGACTGATGAAAGTTTTCAACAGTTTATTCAATCGGCTACTTCCACTGCTGAGGAATTAGAGATTCCCCGAAATTTTCGAAATCAGAAAGCGAATAAGGAAACGATTTTTTGAATATGAAACAAGCGATGAGTCTATTTCGGAACCAAAGAAACAATTTAAGACGAATTTTTATCTACCCCTTCTTGATCACGCACTAAATTTAGTAGATGAAAGATTTAACTTGTTAAAGGAATGCAACCTTTATTTAGCTTTTTATATAATTTCTATAAAATACGTGATGACGCTCTTAGAAAAGCATGTATGGATTTGGATATAAAATTGCAGACCTATGAAAACGGCCAGAGAGATTTAGATGGCATCTTATTATTTAATGAAATAATATCATGTCGCCATTTGAGATATTAAACAATATTATAAAAAATTACCTAATTTCATGTTTTCCAAATTTTGCTTTAGCATTATGAATTTTTTTAACGTTGCCGGTTTCAATTGCACCTGGAGAAAGAAGCTTTTCTAAATTAAAAATTGTTAAAAATTTTCTTAAATCAAATATGTCTCAAGCAAGATCGTCTGACAAATTTGGCTATCAATAGGAGAAATTTCTGAAAACTTAACACGCCAACTATAATAGATTAATTTGCCTTAAAAAAAGCCAGAAAAATTTCTTTATAGATCAAAACGTACATTTTTTTATAGTATCTTCAACTTAAGTTCTTTTATTTTACCACTCTTTAATTTTAAATACTTATTACCAACAGAATCACGTTCCTATTTTTTGTATATGTATATTCCTTATTTCTTTGCTGATAATATAAAATTATGGTTTTGCAAATAGACAATTCATTTGTAGCTTTTGATTAAGTAAAAAATCATAATCTGTGTTAAATATAAGTTTAAATATTTTTTTCCTTTGTTAATTTAGTTAGTTAATATTCAATAAAACTTCTTTTTAATTATGTGTTTTCTTTCAAATAGAGGGGTGGGGCAAATGCGGTGATGGCACGCGGGCGGCCGACAGCCTAGGAACGGCCCTGAATTTGAAGGGCCAAAGTTATTTAAATTAGTAGATATTCACACCATTTCTTCACCACGTGCGCGTGTGTGGGCTGTCCCTGCAATACTTTTCTAAAAAAACATGTGTTCCGCTGATAGTTTTTAATCTTTTGTTTTTATACTTTTTTTTTCGAATTCAAAATTGCATTATTGTCTTTATAAAGAATAAATTCTTGTTGACAAATCAGTATCTTAATTTTAACAAAAATTAAAAAATGTAAATAATAAATTGAAATTATAAGCAATATAAGTTAAAATAAAGGCTGTTTAGTGCCTGTTAAAAGTTACCTCTTGATATTTTGTCGGTATCAATCTCTATCTAGAGAAATTTACAATTTAATTACCCTATATTAAGTCAAACTTGATATTAATCTGCAAACAACCTAGTCTGCCGTGATCTGGGTTGAATAAAAAAATCAGATAGAATTTGTTATTGTCATATACTTGTCAAAGTGTTTGGTACTGTTGATTTTGATTTTTAAGTTTTTCAAATAACTGTTTTCGTTCTGAGATTTAAATATTCAGATGTTGGTTGCGTTCTTAGTTCTAAAAGTTTGACTTTTCCGCGTTAGAGTTGTTGCGTTTATTAAATATTCCGTGTATTTAAAATGCCAATTATACCTCGGCTGAATTAACCGATTATTAGTTATGGTGAAATATTCCGTGTATTTAAAATGCCAATTATACCTCGGCTGAATTAACCGATTATTAGTATGGTGAAGCGGGACAAAATGAAAAAGAAGCATGCTGCTTCTGAAAAATATCCCGAACGAACGACGCCCTCCAAAAATATTTTTGAACATATCTGAAGAGAGAAACTGACACCTTAATACCTTTAAATTCTAATTCTGGACGCAGAAGATACCGACGAAATGTACAGGTTGAAGAGTCAGTTCTCAATGCCATTGTAAAGTAATCCCAGTACATGTACCAGACCACTACACATGACTTCAAGAACTTTTGCCGAGAAATTATGGGCCTAGACAAGAATTTTCTCAATGGTTTTTAAATAAGTTGTCGTAAATCGTACGTCGCGTCGTGCATGGTGCGATATGGAAGACAATAATACCGACGTGGATATGCAAATACCGTCGACTTCGGCTGTCGGTAATAACATTGAAAATGATGGAGAATTTAGTAAGAAGAGTGTATATGAATGTTGGTGTGTGTCCTAATAATAAAGGGATTTTCAACATTAAACTTCGCTGATAAGCTTCAAATAATTTCCAAAGGAAGGGCAAAACCGCCTATGAAAAATTTAACCACGAAAATGAAGAACTGTATTAGACATTTTTATCCGGAAAAACAATACGAACAATTTAAATGGCTAACAGGGTGTGAAAATATAAGTAAATTATTTTGTTGGCCATGTTTACTTTTTGAAAATGCAAAAGGTCTCTGGAATAAAACTGGTTTTTCCGATTTAAACAATTTCCATAAAGCTGTAAAAAGACACATTATGTCCAAAGCGCATTTGCAGGCCGTCATAAAAGAAAAAGTCTTCGGCAAAACCAGAATTGAACACGCCCTTAATAAACAGTTGGAAATTAGTCACCGCCAACACAATGAACTGGTCGATAAAAATAGGCAAATATTAAGAAGACTTATCGATGTTGTTTGTTTTCTCAGACAGCACGAATTGGGATTTAGAGGTCATGACGAAACAAGGTTTTCTTCAAATAGAGGAAATTTTTAAGATTTACCTAGTTTAATGGCTAAATATGATGATTGCTTAAAAAATCATTTAGAATGATTTAATTTCTGCTGTTGCAACCATTATTCTAAAAAGAATTAAGCAGGAGATTGGCGAGGCGCGGTTCATTGCTATTGTTCTGGACGAAACAACTGATATCACTAATTTTAGCCAATTATCTATAGTAATACGCTACCTTAAAACAGACGGAAGTATTCAAGAGCGATTTTTACGTTTTACGAAAATCGTACAGCAGATATATACCGTAGTTTATAACGTTACTAAAGAAATTAACGGAGAGAAAAAATTGTTCAGAGCTATGATGGAGCTGCAGTGATGGCACGACAATTAGGGGGTCTGCAAGCTAAAGTCTGAGAAACTTTCCCAAGTGCTGTGTTTGTCGATTGTTTTGCTCATAAATTAAATTTAGTTTTATCCCAGTCCATCAATCACATTAAAAAGTGTAAAGTATTTTTCGTTACTTTAAGTGGCACGGCTGCTTTTTTTTCCAAGTCAACAAAACATACACAAGCTTTGGACTCGATTGTCTACAAACGATTGCCCAAAGTAGCTCCTACTAGTTGGAACTATAATGGAAGACTTGTGTTAACAGTATCTGAAAATCGTGAATTTCTGATTGAACTATTTGAGAATATAATAGAAAATAATGAAACGTGGGACTCAGAAGCAATAAATAGTTCTAGCGGGTTTTTCGGCTGTTTGAAACGAGATTTTAATTTTAGTTATTTGTTGAACATATTTTCAGAAATATTTCCATTCTCGGACAATGTTTTTAATATATTACAAACTAAAACAAATGATATTGCTTTTTGCCTAAAAAAAAGTGGTTGAGTTTAAGTCCATGTTAAGCCAAAAAAGAGATGACTTTAACCTATTTTGAGAGAAAACGATGACGTTAAATGTAGAGCCAAGCATCTTCGAACAGACAGGGTCGGAGATGTTCAAACATCATACAGACGCCTCTTATGAAATAATCGATCAAATTCAGCAACAAATAAACTATAGATTTATCGGTTTAAATGATTTTAAATTCCTCAAGCTCTGCAATTTTGATGCATTTAAAGGAAAAACTTTTCCAGAAGATGCATTTAAATCTCTTCTTCTTCATTATGACCAGTTCTTCGACCGAGTGTTACTGCGATCTGAACTAAAAGTGATTTACGAAACTGATGACATTAGCGCAAAAAATAACGCTAAGGAACTAATGCAATTTTTAAAAGACAAGGAGCTGGAAGATGCCTACACCAAAGTGTCGAAAATGTGTGAATTAGTATTGACAATACCTGCCACAAGTTCATCAGTAGAACGAAATTTTTCAACACTTAAACGTATAAAAAATTTCGTGAGAAATTCAACGGGGCAGGAGAGACGTTCGCATACATCGCTGTTGTCCATTGAAAATAAACTTCTCCAAAATATGTCGGAGCATCGACGTTTTTATGATGACGTCATAGAAGAATTTGCAAAAAATGATCGAAGAATCGAATTACATTACAAATAGGTAAGTTTCTAAAAATTGCTTCCCTTTCTTAAAATTTCACGGCACGCCCTTGGCAGCGAGAATATAACGCACACGCAAACCCCTTATGAAGCTGTGCACACATTTTTATCAGTAAAATATGTTCCAGTTTAAATAACTTTCCACCTCCAAATTTCATTCGGCTTGCTACAGTCATTTTGAAGAAATTTGGAATTAACCTAACCTAGAAAGTAAAAAAAATTTTAACACCCTGTAGCTCAGAAACGAAGCGAGATCGGACCCATGTTGATATGAACTTTTAGATTTATTTTTAGGTGAAATATCTGCCCACAAACGAGGGCACATGTTTTTGAAACACCTTTGATAATTTAAAAATCTTATTAGAACACATACATAGCTCGGTAGCTCGAGAACGGTACAACCGATGCGTGTCAAAATTGCCTTTAGATCAAGAGTCTGTATAAAAAAAAAACCTTACCACGTCCAAGATGAAAAAAAAAACCTTACACTTATAAAATATGATGCAAATTCTTGAGTCAGTATGATTAAAAATTGAAGTAAAACCCTTTACTTAATTTACTTACATCTAGTCACAGTGGCGGTTCTAAAACCAAAAATTTAGGGGAGTTCAAAAATATAAAGAAAACAATTGTTTTTCAACAGGCTTATAAAACCTTAAAAAAAACAAAATAAAAACAAGTAAATAAGTGAAAATACCTTAACCTGTGTAACTCATCTGCAAAAACAAAAATATATCATCCTGTAGAAATAATACATATTTAACGAAGCACCACTTCGATCACATGAAATAGTATTTTTCTTTTGCCGGAAAAAATAGAACTAGTATATTCTATTAAATAGTCTCGGCTTAAAATGTTTATAAATAAAAAATTTAGCGATCAATCACTTAAATTGCAAGTACAAAACCAAACGGCGGCCAAATAAAATATTTGTAATCTAAAAAATCACCCTTTATTAATTTTACGGCAAAACTGCTTGCCAAAAAGTTTATTTATGATTTTTACTTCGGCCCCTGTCGCAAAAGAGAAATTGTAATCGATTTTTGAAAAAATTACCTTCAGTAAGATTTTCTCAAGATCCTTACGTTTTATGATTTAAAAATGTCGAAAAACATATTGCTTTCAAATTAGGGGAGTTCAAAAATATAAAGAAAACAATTGTTTTTCAACAGGCTTATAAAACCTTAAAAAAAACTAAAAACATTTTGGTAAAAATCCAATGTGGCGAAACAAAAATATAAATGGCGCAACCATCAATATTATGTTGGAATCAACTGGTAACATTTTGGTACGAATCCAAGATGGCGGAACAAAATTACGACTTAATACAATGTTTATAAATAACTAATAGTATTATAGCGATCAATCACTTAAATTGTGGTACAAATTCGAAGAAAATGGCGGCCAAATAAAATATTTGTAATCGTGAAAAAATCACCCTTTCAAGTTTTACATATCTTCACGTTTTAATGTACCTGGATGCCAAAAAATATGTTTTATCAGTTCCGTCGTTCCGTCTGTCGGCCTGTCTGTCTGTCTGTCAGTTCGGGGCATAGCTTAAAAATTACTTATCCGATTTTTGCACAAAACATGAAGTATTACGTTGGAATCAACTGGTAAAATTATGGTGCGAATCCAAGATGGGGACATAATAAAATATTTAAAAATTTAATCTGAGAAAACTACTCAATGAATTGCTTTCAAATTGTGTGCCATAACTAATTGTGGTATAGGAATCAACTAGTAAAAATGTGTTACTAATTCAAGATGGCGGAACAAAATGGAGGTCAAATAAAATGTTAGTAATCGTGAAAAAAATCACCTCTTCAGGTTTTACATATCTTCACGTTTTAGCGTCCCTAGATGCCAAAAAATATGTTTTATCAATTCCGTCAGTTCGTCTGTCGGTCTATCTGTCTGTCTGTCAATTCGCGGCACAGCTTAAAAACTATTTCCCAGTCGTTTAAGGGTCATATTGGGTTTACCTGGTAATATTTTGGTAAAAATCTAATATGGCGGAACAATGTTAAAAAAATATTACTAAAAAAACTAATTATCCAATTTACGTCAAATTTTACACATAAATCAAGTGTTAATTAACTGGTAATCAAAATGTTATCAATCCAAGATAGCAAAACAAAATAGCGGCCTAATCAAATATTTAAAAAATCAGCCTGAAAATATTGCTTATTAAATTAATTTCAGTTTTTGTGTAAGAATTAAGTGTGATATAGGGACAATCTGGTAAAGTTGTGGTACAAATTTAAAAATGGCGGCCAAATATAAGCGTAAAAAGATCTTGTTCAAATGACTAAATTTTGCAAAAAAATTAAATGTGAAAATGGGAAAAACTACTTATTGAAATTATTTTAAATTAGGACCAAAAGTTGAGAGTGGTATATATAGGTAGATAGGAATCCAATATGATGGAACAAAATGGTGCCCCATAAAAATGTTTGAAGAAACAGTATATATAACTATATATACTGTGACTATGTACTGAACTAAATTGGGTCACACTTCACTATTCCTAACAAATGGAAAAAAATCATAACGAGGGAAGTTCCGGGTAAAGGAAATGTATCGATTTTTTCTATTATTTTGGTATTTCTTAACCACAAAAAACGTTTCTGCCAGCGCACCAGCGGGAAAATTAGTAACATCGCTTCAATTATGTAAAAAAATCTCAGTATTAAATGTTTAAAGCTTAAAATAATTATTAAAAGTGTTTAAACTATAAAATGATCTTCTGCCACCTGCCGCATGGTGCGGTGTACTCCTGCAGCTCATATACAGTTTGTCCAAAAAACTATGCAACGTATGGGAAACGTTTTTGTTATTCATTTCTCAGAATATTCTATTTTTGATAAAAGTTGGTAATTGAAGAAAAAATACTTGAGACAGTATTATAGACATTAAGTGCGATATACAAAGTGGTCAAAAAATAGAAAAACGTGAATTTCAAAAACTATAAATTTCAAAAAATATAATTTTTGTGACGGCAGTTGTAAAGGCCACAAACATTTTTAATTGATAAAAATGTCTAAAAACTGAAATTTTTTTACATGTTACAAATTCCTTTACTGCCACCTATTGACGGGGCCTAGCTCCGGCAGGAGTAATCAAATCTGCCCGTACGGTTCGGTACAGAATGTTTATTTAAAAAATACAATTTATTGAAATTCAATGTATTTTAAAAAAATTGCCCAAATAAGTACAGCAATATTATGTAGGGAGTAACGAAGTAAGAAGTCTTAGGTACTCTCCTTTACAACCCTTTAAAAATGTCAAACGGGAAGACAGGTCAAGTAATGCCCCTTTGAAAGGTTTTTAGTTTTTATATAATTTGATAACAAAATGTAGGGGTATTGAAAACCTTTTATACCAGATATGACTTTTTTTGTGCTTTATCTACGACAGGTAATTGAAATGCATATAAATAAAAATATTACAATTCAATATTATCTATGTAGAAACTAACTAGAACTAGATAAAAGTTAACCTACTAGTTGACACAAACAGTAGGATTCTGATTACTGAGTAATCAGTCTTCCAATCCTATCTCACGTTTAATAGTTTTGATATGTTTCTTAAATGATTCATATTTGAGATTTTTTATTTCATAAGGAATATTAATAATATAATATTAATAACTAATTATAGAACATATATATTTAAAAGATGATTTATATTATTCTGTTTGATGCAACAGGAATTTCCAATTCATTTTGTTTTCTAGTATTTCATATAAATAGTAGGCAATTTGTTTAAAATTATTTTATAAATAAAATAAGATAAGGGGATTTCGCATCTAAATTCTAGTTTAGTTAATCTAAATCTATTAAAAATTGGAGATATATGATCATATTTTTTAAGACTAGTCGCATATCTGATACAATTATTAAGTAAAATTTGTAATTTATGTTTATCATCACTGATACTTTTATGGTAAATTGAATCACAATAATTAAAGCCACTTAGAATTAAAGAATCAACAAGTTTTAGTTAAAATTGTATAAAATTCTTAGTTTAAAATATACATTTTTACGAATTTTTTTATAAGGTCATTAAAATTTAAATTTTGATCAAAAATAACTCCAAGATCTCTCATTGTAGTGAGTAAAGGAATAGTATAACTCTCATGAGTAATTTCAAAATTAGATTGGTTTTTATTTTAGTAAGTAAATTTTTTGGACCAATTAAAAATAATTTTGATATTTTTAATTGGCGTCTTGGTTTAAGACTTATTTTAAAATATGCCCTACCGTATTTTTTATTTTTTTGGCATGTTTGTCGTTTTATAATGTTGGCCTAAATATTGTCCAGCCCAAAACGCTTTTGAATTCAAATGTTTAAGATTTTTTACTGACATTTTATATTCCTGTACAACTAAAACATTTAGTACAGAGAAATCAAATTAAAAATATGCAGAGCCATATGTGCTTGCATGTATTGTAATGTTCTTTAGTTCACGTTCAAAATCAAAGTGTCTAAAATTTTTAAAACTAAACCCCGGATCCGGATTGTTTTCATTTACTAAATTAACAAACGTATTATGTATATTTATTTTATTGCTATTTACTTTTTTGAGAACTGTCTAAATACTATATTAAATTTTGGAAACATTTTTTGATCTGTTTTTGATATGTTTTTTAAATGATTCATATTTGAGATTTTTTATTTCATAGGGAATATTATAATAATAATAATAATAATAATAATAATAATAATAATATTTATTTACAACAGTAAAAATATAAGAAATAACAGTTTTTTAAGGTAAATAAATATTAAAGGAATCTTACTCTTATATATCTAATTTAAACCCAGATATCCCTGTTTACCATCGCTAAGCTTGCGGCTTGTCAGCCATGTATAAACAGAGTTTGGAAGTGGAAAAAAAATGTATGTAAAAATTAAGTAAAATTAACCGGTATATTAAAGCAACACACCATTTTAACTTTTAAAAGGATAAGAGAGCAGCATACAGTATAAAATGTAGAAAACAAAATATTACAGACATAAATATGAACTGTGATACAAAAAAAACACAGTCTTAATTAATTATAAAAACATAACTGTTAGTTTAAATGTTATTAAGACATAAAAGAACGATATACGACATAGTATTTAGTAAAAAACATTACAAACATACATCTGTCTAATGATCGATGATACAAAAACGCAAATAGAAAAAAAAAACTAGATACCTATAAAATAATTGCCTCTCTTATCAGCCACCTTGTTAAGTGTTTTTTAAAGTTTTTATTATATATTTTATTTTTCAGATCTTGAGGCATCAAGTTATAAACTTTTTGGCCAATATAGTTAAACTGTTGCCTTCCTACTTGCTTGTTTGGTCTAGGCAATGTCAAATTTAGTCCTTCCCTAAATCTTGTCCGATAATTATGAGTATTGTTTTGGCTAAGCATATGTTTTTTTGCCAAGTATAAAATAGACGATTTATAATAAAGAGACCTTACACTCAACATATTCGTTTGGGAATACAGAAGATGGGTAGGATATCGCCATTCAAGCTTAAACATTATTTTAAGAATTTTCTTTTGTGCCATAATTACAGGAATTAGATTTGACTGATATGCGCCCCCCCATCCAATTATTCCATACTCTAACAGAGACTGTATAAGGGCGTAATACATCATTTTGAGATACTTAGCCTCAAGAATTTTCGACATAGTTTTAAACAGATACATAAGCGATCTCAGTTTTTTTGCAAGGGCTTCAGCTTGAGTATCCCATCTTAGATTTTCATCTATAAATATTCCAAGATATTTTGTATTTTTAGAGCGATGTAGAGTCCAGACATGATTTCTCAGAGGTAAGTTTATATCAATTGATGCCGCTTGAGGTAATCCTCTTTTATAACTTGAGAACATTATATAAACTGTTTTTGTTAAATTTATAGTAAGTAAATTAGAATCGAACCACTCTACTATTATTTGTAAATCTGTTTTTATTTTTCGCTCTACTTGTTCCCATGTATCGCCTTCTATAAAAAGTGCTGTATCATCGGCGAATGATATAATGGTTCCGGTACATTGTAGTGTAAGAAGTTCGTTTAAATATATTAAAAATAATACTGGACCCAAAACTGTTCCTTGTGGGATACCGTAATTAACCACCTTTGGTTTGCTGATTTTATGATCTATTTCTACGACTTGCTCCCTTTCGCTAAGATAATCTTTAAAGAGATCATGTGCAGGTCCACGGATACCGATATTGTAAAGTTTAGATAATTTTTTATGGCTTACAGTGTCAAACGCCTTTGCTAAATCAACAAATACCGCAGCACTTGGTTTACTTTTATCCAAACTTTGATTTATTTTGCTAGTTAATAATGCTATTGCGTCATTTGTTGATTTATTGTTTTGAAATCCGAATTGGTAGGAGAATAATAGATTATTATTATTTAAAAATGACATTAATCTTGTTTTAAGGGCCTTTTCGAAAATTTTAGCAAGGTTTGAAATTAAGCTTATTGGTCTATAATTTTCCATTTTGTCCATCTCACCATTTTTGTAAATCGGCTTAATTTTTGCCTTTTTAAAATGTTTAGGGCATTTTCCAGTCAAAAATATCAAGTTTATTAGATAGGTTATTGGAGGTACTAGTTTGTAACTACTCAATTTTAATATTTTTGTTGTTATTTCATCAATTCCTGGAGTAGAATCGTTTTTTAGGGAGTCGATAATTTTACTTATCTCATCTTCTGTAGCCTCATATAAATAAATTGAATTTCTATATGTTGATTTTATGTTTTGGTATTTTCTTGCTGTTCTATTATTTTTTATAATATCCTGAGCCATCCGTTCGCCTACAGAGGCATAGTACTCGTTAAAACATTCAGTGATGGTTTGAGAATCTGTGTATTGTACTGTTTTGTTTTTATCGAAAATAGCTGGAATTTTGATTGAACTTTGTGTATAATTAGAATTATTGTAACTGGTTATTGTCTGCCAAATCTTTTTAGTATTATTTACATTATAAATAATTACACTTTTAAAATACCTTTGCTTTGTTATCTCAATTAGTTTATTGATCTTATTTCTGTAGGTTTTGTATTCTATGTATAATGCCTCGCTCTTACTTCTTTTATATTTTTTGTAGATCTCATCTCTTATTTTCATTGATTTTAAAATTCCATTCGTAATCCAAGGTGTTCTTTTTGTTTTTGGTAAATATGTTGATATGCTCTCGTCCATACATTTCCTCACTGTATCTACCAACTTAGTCGTAATTTCGTCAACATTTCCGTTTCCGAGGAAAATATTGTTAAAATTGTGTTTCTCCAATGATTTTCCAAACTTTGTATAATTAATATATGTCTTTCTCTCTGCCAATTTTGTTTGTTTATTAGATATTTCATATGTTAGCATAATAGGATAATGGTCGGTTATTTTAGAATGAAGTATGATTGGTTTAAGTGTCTTTTGGCTAATAGAGGCACTTTTAAAAAAAATGTGATCTATACAACTTTTAGCATCCCTTTCGACTCTAGTAAATTGATTTATAAGAGACTTGTAGCCGGCAGCATATAACAAGTTTAGGTAGTCCTGGGTTTCTATAGTGTTACCTAAAATATTAATATTTAAATCCCCTATCAATATTTCCGTATCATTTGTCGCAATATCCTTTAGGTAAATTTGCAGATCAGAAATGAACAAATTTATATCCGTAGGACTTGGTCTATATATAGCTGTTATAGATGTAGTTTTGTCTGACATTATTAATTCAATTCTTAGACAATTTATATTGTCAATCTTAACTATTTTAAATTTAAATTTATATACATTTTTAATAAATACAAGCACACCATCATTCTGATTAATTTGACCATCATTATATACACAAACATAATCTTTTAAGCCAAATGCATTTATGTCTTTAATTTGAAAAGTCTCTGTTAACACTATTATATCATAACTATGTTCTAAACTCGCCAACAATGCCTCAAGAAGTGAAAAATTTTTATATATACTGCGAATATTTGTGTGAAATATTGAAAATTGCTTTTTTGTTTTAGTAGATCCAAGTGCCAGTTTGGCTTCAGTAATATTATTGACTTCACATGTATTAATATCAAAACAATCGAAATCTCTTATATACCCATCCATACTAACCTTTCATTAAAATAAGTAAAATATAAAATAATTCGGCTTATCAAACAAAAAATCCTGTTAAAACAAAGACAAAAAATGAATGCTACAACTGTCCACTAACCTACACAGAACACTTATATCTTCATAACAAAATTAAAAAAAAAATGTACATATCTACAACAAAAAAATCAGGAGATAGTCTAACCAACCTGTTATTTTTTTATAGTTTTTGATGCACTGGATTGGCCTGGGGTCTTGTTGCTGTTCAATCTAGTGGTTCTTCCTATTTTGTTGATAGGTTGGTTTGCTGTTTTGAGTCTTCCCTTTTGTATGTCTTCAACTTTTTCAGGCACAGGTGAATCCTTTTCTCCTCGGTCTTCCTCAATATCGCCTTCCGAAATAGGCCTTGTAGTTGGGGTGGCTGGAGCGCTGTTATTGGCTCTTATTGGATGTTTTTCTGAGCAAATATAATCGTGCGAATTTGGAGATGTTTTGCTCTCCGTTCTGTTGGTCTCTGTTTCTATATCTGACTCTTCTTCCTCAGCCAATTGGTGAGCTGTGTAGGGCTCTCCGTTAATAAAAAGTGTATGGTTTTTTATATACGCATTCAGATTTTTAGCGCGCGCTCTTTTTAGTCCTTGTTTTAATATTTTGTTTTCATTCTGTTCCTCTAAGGTCAAATCCTGTGCTATACTTATACCAGTATTTTTTAGTTTTTTACTGTTTTGCAGGATCTCCTGTTTTTTAAAATATGATACCAATTTCAAAATAACAGGTCTTTTTGTTTTCTGCTTGCCTAAAAAATAAGCATTGCTGATATCTCTAATTTCCAATTTTATGCCGAGTAGGTTGGTTATTATTTCTGACACGTAGTGCCCTAGATTTTCGTGTGGGGCTTCTAAACCAAAAATTATAATATTGTTTTTTTTAAGATCCTTTTCCAATTTTTGATAGTTTGTCTTTAGTTCCTTATATTTTGTTTCAATTTCACTAACCTTTTGGTTTAGCTTTTCCTCAAATTTTTGCTTAAGTTCTGCGATTTCGTGCTTAATGTGATTTTTAATATCACTGGTCTGTTGTTCGTTAGCTTCTTGGATACTTTTTTTGTTGCTTTCTCCAATCTTTCTTAATAGTTCGTCAAGTTGGTCAGAACTAATCATTGTAGAACAGTGAACAAATTTCTGTTATATGGTATCACTCTTAAGATGAACACAATACACTAAAGGTTCACTATTCGCCAATGTTTTTTGTTAACAATATTTTATATGATCTTCCTATATTAGATGAGTTCAACAGTTTATTTTAGCATTCCTAATTTGATTTCAAACCTATCCTTTTTCTGTTGCATTCACCGTCACTCTATTTATAGGATAATTAAAAAAATCACAAATTAAATCTCATCTTAACCATTTAAAATTCACTCACTTTAACAGATTTGCATGCATGCACCTAACGAGCGGCACATATATATATATATATATATATATATATATATATATATATATATATATATATATATATATATATATATATATATATATATTATAAATTATAGAACATATATATTTAATAGATGATTTATATTTTTCTGTTTGATGAACAGGAATTTTCAAGTCATTTTGATTTCTGTATTTAAATTATGATTGAATTTTTTCATATAAATAGTTAGGCAATTTGTTTAAAATTATTTTGTGAATAAAACAAGTTGAGTATATTTCGCGTCTAAATTCTATTTTAGTTAATTTAAATCTAATAAAAATTAGAGAAATATGATCATATTTTTTTAAGACTAGTCGCATATCTGACAATTATTATGTAAAATTTGTAATTTATGTTTCTCATTACTGATACTTTTATGATGAATTGAATTACAATATTCAAAGCCACTTATCAACAAGTTTTAGTTAAAATCGTGTAAAATTCTTAATTTAAATTTTTAACGATTTTTTTATATAGTCATTAAAATTTAAATTTTGAACAAAATAACAAAAAGATCTCTCATTGAAGTAACTAAAGGAAAAGTATAACTCTCATGAGTAATTTTAAAATTAGAATTGGTTTTTATTTTATTAAATAAATTTTTGGACCAATTAAAAATAATTTTGATATGTTTAATTGCCCTATGTTATTTCTTATTTTTTGGCATGTTTGTCGTTTTATAATTTTGTCCTAAATATTATCCAGCAGAAAACGCTTTTAAATTCAAATGTTTAAGATTTTTTACTGACATTTTATATTCCTATACAACTAAAACATTTGACTGGCTTAATAAACAAAGTTAATTAAATGTTTAAATTATTCTTATCGCGGTACCACACTCTTCGTAATTTGTCGCCTTTCCTCTATTCGAAAATACAGAGAAATCCAATTAAAAATATGCAGAGCCATATGTGCTTGCATGTATTCAAGTATTCTTTAGTTCACGTGATCCACACCCTTTTAAATAGTTCTGTCTTAAATTTTTTAAAATATACACCGGATTGTTTTCATTTACTAAATTAACAAACGTATTATGTATATTTATTTTATTAATATTTACTTTTTTTGAGAACTGTATAAAAACTCCTGGAAACATTTTTTAATACACAGAAAAATTTCGAATAAGAATAAAATTATACTTTAAGATATTTATACATTATTATTATTAATCTTAGGCACTAGAAAATTAATAGATTTATTCGCTGAAAGTGTTGTCTATTCTTAAAAGGAATAATTAATTTTTATACACTAATTGTGTCTACAGACTAAAATTAATTTATTAACAAATTACACAATTTTTACAGGCAAGTTGCTTCTAATATGGATCTAAGGCAGTGGCGCAATCATGAGGGTGCTATGGGGTTGCAGCCCCCCTCCTCAAGACAAAACAATATATGCGTATTAAGGTAAGGCATAATAGATTTTTATTTTTTCCGGGACTCTGGACCCTCTCTCCTGTACATTAAGGATATTACTTTGTCATGGATATATGTATTAAGGTGAGGATCTTTTTTGTCATAAAAAATTATGAGCTCTCTCCAAGCTGAAAATCTGGTTGCGCTACTGATCTAAAGTTTAACAAGCTGAATCAGTAGTGTAAGGGTCATAAGCTCTAAAACATTTTCTTATAATCAATCTTGTCATTTGGACATATTTATTAAGTTATTGTTTATGAAAAATATGATATTTAATAATTCGTATGATATTCACGAAAATCAAATTAAGTTCAACTATAAATATTTGTGTGAAAGCCATTAAAAAATGTAAACTTTTTAATACACAGTTCATATTTGTCAACCTCAGTGGGACTAATAGTTAACAAAAGCCTAAATATACATTTTTCTTGGAATTTAGAGTAAAACAGATAAATTATCTCAATTGAAAACCCACATTTCTGTTTTAAACATAAGAATCAGAATATTATTTTGCATCTAAAAAGTTTACCCGCTATAAACTTACCTGTGGAAAGTTTATCAACTCTGATCGCAAACATAGCACTACTTAGTCATGATTAGGTAGTAAATAGTATTTAATTGTCGTGAAAATCTCTAAACACAAAAAAACATATAAAAGTGTAGAAAAACTCTAGTCAATAAACCTAATCAATATAACTGACATAAGTGACCTTCAATGACATAGTCTTTTCAAACCCATCAGTGTAACATCTCGTTTACGCAATACATAAACAGAGAGATATTTTTGGGGCGAGGGTGGTAAGGGGGAACTGGGGAACCCTTAGTCACGGTTTATTCTTTTGTTAAGTATCCTTCTGTCTATTTAATCTAAGCCCATGCCCATAGCCACACTTAAGAGAAATTATTATGGACGATGGCCATGGCCATGAACGTATTTTGGAAATGAAAACCAAAGCAAAATGTATGTTGATGTAAGTTTGTATAGGTCAGTTTATGATGATAAAAAATTTGTAAGCGTTGAAAACTATGGCTAGAACAAATAACACTACATTTCTTGGTGGTGAAAGTTATGGAACAAAGCTGTGGTTGTATGCCTGTCTTGCAGTGACGTGCTGTGCCTTTTAAAACAGGGTAGGCAATAATAAATTACTATTTTCTGAAATTACTTACCCCTTAAAAGTGCTTCTCTCTTGCATCAGTAAGTCCATAAACAGTTTAAACTCAATTTATAGAGACTTAAAACCACTCTCAAAAGACTAACATCTTTTGTCAAGAAAAAATATAAATTAGTTCTTTGTAAAAAATCATTTTAATAATCTTTTTTTTGTCAGGTAACACTAATAGTTAAATTTTTTAAAAATATATTTCCCCAAAGAAGTGCGACTTATTGTTAAACAAGAAAACGATCGTGCGTAGAGTCAAATCTGACTGTAATTTTATTGTTATTAAATTATAACTTAAATAATTAAGGAAATATAGAAAACATCACACATTTTCTTATCTTTAGAAAATTTAAGCATTTCGTTTGAACTAAATTTATAATAATAAGACGAAAGTTTTAAACAATTAAATTAATGTTTCAGTCTGTCAATTAAAATTTTTCAGGACATTTTTGTAATTTATTTAAGTACATAACAGACAGCGAAGAAAGACTAAACTGATAAGTTATTGCTATAATAACCTATATGCCTTTCTTTCAATATCTCTGTCGCATTTGTACAGGGTGAGTCAATGATTGAAAAAAGTAAATTTACGTCGAACAGGTACAATTTGGAAACAAACTGTTTATGCTATGGGATACATATGTAAATCGCGCTCATTCTAAAAATATTTTGAATTATACGGGGTGCGTCAAAAAAGTAGGGCTACTAAAAGTTTTATTTTTTTAAATGTGACACCCTATATTTGACCTGGTTTTTAAATTCTACATAAAATTCTAACTCTTTTTTGTACAACATGTTATATGGCTAAAATTGATACTTTCTTGAATATTTGGCTTTAAACGAAAAAAAATATAAATTTGATCTATCATTAGTAATATAACGCCTAGTTGTGCCACTAAAAATAAAATATTTTGCGTCTGCACAAAATAGGCATGGAATAAAGGACTGCTTTCGTAATATTGAAGATATTAGATACAGGGTGACCAAATTTAAATGCCCAACTTTAGCATATTTAAACCAATTTATTTCAGTTTTTTTAAATGGAACCCCCTGTATATTTTTATTTATTCTTTTTAAGCATAAAAAAATTTACTACTTTACTATCTTCAATAGTTTTCGAAATATTTTAAAATTCCCTTTTTTGCGTAATCAAAGTAGCCATAGTAGCTGTCAGTAAAACAAAAGTATTTTATATGAATACAATAGTTTATTATCTAAAATTAATCCAATACAAATTTAGATAATATAATAATTTGTTAATAAAATTGCTACAACAAAATGATCTAATAACCTTAAGATTTTAACATCAGAATCTACAGTAAGCAAGACTACAAGAAAATATAAATATCATCCATTTCATATTACATTAAACCAACCTTCACACGCTGAAGATTTTAAAATCCGTGTTAAGTTTTGTAACCCAATGATAAGGCGAGTAGGGCCATTTCCGAACTTTTTAGACAATATTATGTTTTTGGAATGAATCTTACATTTCAAAGCAAAGGATCCGTGAACTGTTAATGTGTTAAACTGTTAATCAAATATTTTCATAGTTATATTTTAAAAGATGCTCAAATAAGCGCCCGCCTTCACGAATACACATGTTGAAACTTTTAATAATATTTTGCCTAGTTTTAACTAGCATGTCTGGTGTTATAGTGGCGCATACATCCCTGATTCGTTCCTGCATGTTCTCCCTTGCTGTAGGTGGTTGCGTGTAAACACGATCTTTAATATAACCCCACAAGAAAAAATCTAATGGAGTTATATCGCAAGATCTCGGTGGCCATTCGATAAAACCGCTACAACCAATCCATTTTTGATTAAAATTAGCATCCAAAAATTCACGAACGTCCCGATGATAATGAGCAGGTGCACTTCTTGCTGCAGCCTTATGTCTCTTCTTTCTTCTATGCTGAGTGGTCTGAGAAGAATAGGCAGCTCAACGTTCAAAAAATCTAAATATCTTTGTCCATTAAATGGTTCATTAAAAAAATACGGACCTATAATATGGTTTCCAATGATTCCAAACCAAACATTTAATGACCAGTGATTTTGATGTACCCAGTGGGAATTTGTTATTGCATAATAATGCATATTATGCCTGTTTACAGCTCCATTGCTTCTAAATGTAGCTTCATCGGAAAACATGATATTCGCTAAAAAGTTCGGATATGCTTCTATTCGCCTTATCATTAAGTTGCAAAAGTTAATACGCCTTTCAAAATCTTCATCGTGCAACTCTTGGTGTAATTCTATATGATATGGCTGATATTTATATCTTCTTATGGTCCTGCTTACTGTAGATTGTGATGTCTCAGTTAAACTAGCAAGTTGTCGACTACTTAAACTGGGATTTTCTTCTATATGAAGTAGAATTTCCAACTCTTTATCTTGATTTGCAGCAATATGATTGACAACTATTCTCTTCGAATATACTACATTGCCACTAGCATCAAATCTCTCCATGACATTTTGAAAGGCCACTTTAGAAGGCGCTCGTCGATCCGGATATTTTGCTTCATATAGCCTTTTGGCCAGAAGGCAATTTTTTTTAGCTTCACCCAATATGATTGGGTGAAGAATATGATTGATGATAGACCATATCTATCATTTCATTTTGTGAAAAATTCATTTTAAATCAGAAGAGAATACGAAAGACGAAATACAATGCACTAACAACAACACGTTTTTGACATTTCATACATTTAGTCGCCATTTGCTATAGACTGTTTTTCATTGAAGATAGGTACATATATGTTTAATAAAAGTTGTAGATTTTTTTATTCTTAACAAGACTAAATAAAAATATACATTTGGACACCCTGTATGTGATAACTTCAATATTACGAAAGCAGTCTTTTATTCCATGCTTATTTTGTGCACAAGCAAAATATTTTATTTTTAGTGGCACAACTAGGCGTTATATTGCTAATCATAGATGTTCATCAAATTTAATTTTTTTTTGTTTAAAGCTAAATATTTAAGAAAGTAATAATTATAGCCATATAACATGTTATAAAAAAAAGTGATAGAATTTTATGTAGAATTTAAAAATCAAATATAGGGTGTCCCTTTTAAAAAAATACAACTTTTAGTTGCCCTACTTTTTTGACGCACCCCGTATAATTTAAAATATTTTAAAACGAGCACGACTTACATATATATCTCACAGCATAAACAGTTTGTTTCCAGATTTTACCTGTTCGACGTAAATTTACTTTTTCCAATCGTTGACTCACCCTGTACAAAAGCACTGCTTTTGGTTCCTGTAAGGTTTTTAACGGTGATCGAATTTTGCTTGCCTATTGGATTTTATGGAATGATTTTGTGATGGAATAATTTTAGGTGGCAATAATAATAATAATTAAGAGAATTCTGACAACAGAAAAACAGACTACCCAACCATTTTTATAGGGTAAGCAATGATTTTTTTGCCAATATTGTATGCACGTCACTGCTGTCTTGTCAATCCCGAAAATATTCCCTAAGGTAGTATTTGCTTGTTTTATTTTACACAATATCGCGAACTGATAATATGATCTTCTCATGGGTTAAGTATAAGAATTCATACAAAAGAAACTAAATGCTTATACTTCTACGTTTTTAACTTATAAGAAATAACTTCAGTTTATTTATACGAACCATTTAATCTTAGTTTCATAATTACGCGGAAACTATGTAGCCCAGACCAATTTGACTAATGGATACCAAATGCCCGCATCCGCTCTTTTTTGTTCGGGCATCTCGACCTGATCAGCATCGGTCGTACCACAAAAACAATTTTGCGAAAGGTTATGGGTCTGCTTATTTGATAATTGTATGTCTTAGAAACTAAATATGCGTAGAGCTCGTACTAAATAAAAATGACAGTGATTGGTGTCTTACCTTTTTGTAGTTTTGATGTTCAAGAATTAGTTCTATGTTCTGGTATACATTTTATCATGGTTCGATTCAAAAATGGACTCTGTATATAGTTTATTATTACATACAAAGTGGCCAGTTATGGACACTAACTTATACCAGAAACTTTAACAAAATTTCCCTCGTACGGAATTCCACGACACATAGATAACGTAGTTCATATATGCATATAGTTATTTAGTAATAACTTTATATATAAAGTGCCCTAAAATGGTTTTACCTATTTTCTACAGAAGTGCCCGGAACTTAATAATGAATAATGAATTTAATATGAAATGAAACTTTCCTTTTATAAGGAAAAGTGAAATAAATTAGTATTTATACCAACTGTATAAAATTATTACCATACAAGTATATACATATACAGGGTGTTCATTTAAAGGCGATCACTATCCATAACTCGAAAGTCCTTCATGTTGACATTTTAAGAAAAAAATAGTACAACAAAAAGTTTCTAAATTGACCGCCAGGGGGCGCAGTTGCTAGGGTAAACAATAAATTTCAAAAATTGTACAAAACTAGGTAACATTTTGAATTAATAGTGGGCAATTTTTTTTGGTAAAATGTGATATGTTCACAATTTTTTGGCTTCTATAACGCTTCCTGAATGCGGTAATTAAAATTTTCTCTGCGGAAACTAGCAGTTTTGTTTTATTTATTACCTTTTTTTTTAACTAAAAGGTGATTCACTTGCAACATAATTTTTTTTGACTTCTATGAAGCTTTCTGAACGTAGATATAAAAAACATTCCTGTGGAAACTCTTACCTTTTAATTTCTTTATTTATTTACTTCTTAACATTTTTTAATGATACATTAACAATTTTTTTTTGGTTTCTATAAAGCCTCCTATGCAGTTTTTGTTAAAAAAATCTGTATTTTAATATAGACTCGGAATTTGGCTGGCGCGCTACTGCGCGTTTTCTTCTCAGCACACCTAATCAATCCTAATTTTTTTAAATTAATTATTATTAATTATAAGTTTTCTTAAAAAACGTAAATCACATCGAAAATATGTCAAAAGAAGACCAGCATTTTTATCCAGAATATTATGGCCTCATAAAGTTACAATTACCAGCAATGAAAGAGTTAACCTTTACAACATGTATTACTGGTCAACTTCGCTGCAGAGTCAATTTCTGGTGCGGAATTAATAAAGGAATAATGGATGGACCCTTTATTTCCAATAATCTTAATGGTAAACGCTATATTCAATGTCTAATGGACAGTTTACTAGAACAGCTAGGAAACGTTTCCATCGCTACTAGAATGAACAAGTGATATCGACCAGATGGTTATTCCGCCCATTTTAGTAATGATGTCTAGAATTATCTTGAACAGTAAGTTTTTCAGCGCTGGGTTGGAAGAAGCAGTTTCTCCTTGGACTGGAAAGTTTGCAGATTTAACTTGTTTTGACTTTTATTTATAGGGTAGGAGTAAAAGTTTGGCTTATAAAAATTGAAAGGATAAGAATTGTTATAAATAATATATTAAGGACAGAAATTTAAGATGCTTCATGGACTCTGAAGGCTAATTCGATATATTCTAAATGATGGAGTACATTTTAAAGTTTAGAATGTTTAGTTTTCTTTGTTATCTACAAAGTATTGTTCTCATGGATTACTTGTGTAAACCAAACTTCGGTTCTGACAGAGTTTCGTCCAGTCCCAAGGCTAGATAATATAAGATGAACGAAGGAAAGCCAAAAGTAAGAAATAATATTGCAGTATTGTTAATAAGATACATGAACAGTGAATTACAGTCTAATCCCAACAAAAATGATTTTGCGTCAGTATATCTGTCGGTCTATGTCTGTGTCGAAGAACTGGCTATAATGAAGAAGAAGAGATTTAAACGCATCTTCTGGAAAAGTTTTTCCTTTAAATGCATCAAAATTGCAGAGCTCGAGGAATTTAAAATAATTTAAACCGTTAAATCTATAGTTTATTTGTTGCTGAATTTGATCGATTATTTCATAAAAGAGGCGTCTGTATGATGTTTGAACATCTCCCACCTTGTCTGTTCGAAGACGCTTGGCTTGTGGCTCTACGTCATCGTTTTCTCCCAAAATAGGTCAAAGTCATCTCTTTTTTGGCTTATCATGGACTTACAATCATCCACTTTTTTTAGGCAAAAAGCAATATCATTTGTTTTAGTTTGTAATATATTAAAAACATTGTCCGAGAATGGAAATATTTGTGAAAATATGTTCAACAAATAATTAAAACTAAAATCTTATTTCAAACAGTCCAAAAACCCCCTCGAACTATTTATTGCTTCTGAGTCCCACGTTTCATTATTTTCTATTATATTCACAAATAGTTCAATCAGTGATTCACGATTTTCAGATACTGTTAACATAAGTCTTCCATTATATTTTTAAATGTGTTCAGATTATTTGTTGCGTATAGATTGACAAACAAAAATCTTTTTTGGCTTTTTCGCAACTGAATAAAAATATTTAACTTTAAATTAATTGAAGCAAATATTTAATATAATTACATACCTCAACATGTAGACTAGTCTGTCTACGGAATGTTTCGATACATAATATAAACAATATTATTTAAGCAAGCATAAGAAATTATATCATTTACCTTAAGCTTTTATAGACACATAGTAATTGTACAAATACTTTCATCCTATCGGGACTCATCAGTGCGCCGATCGTAAGAGAAAAACATTAAATAATAGAAAAGAATTGATTTCAAAATTTTAAAATGTGTCAGTTTGTTTGACATGTAACCTAGATATGAAAAAAATGATAGTTTGCAGCCATCTATAATGTTATTTTTAAATGTGTTCAAATAAATAATCTGAACATCGATAAGTCTTCTTAATATTTGCCTATTTTTATCGACTAGTTGCGATTTTGCCGAAGACTTTTTCTTTTATGACGGCCTGCAAATGCGCTTTGGACATAATGTGTCTTTTTACAGCTTTATGGAAATTGTTTAAATCAGAAAAACCAGTTTTATTCCAGAGACCTTTTTCATTTTCAAAAAGTAAACATGGCCAACAAAATAATTTACTTATATTTTCACACCCTGTTAGCCATTTAAATGGTTCGTATTGTTTTTTCGGATAAAAATGTTTAATACAGTTTTTCATTTTTGTGGTTAAATTTTTCATAGGCGGTTTTGCCTTTCCTTTGGAAATTATTTGAAGCTTATCAGCGAAGTTTAATGTTGAAAATCCCTTTATTAAGACACACACACCACACATTCACACACACTCTTCTTACTAAATTTTCCAACATTTTCAACGTTATTACCGACAGCCGAAGTTGACGGTATTTGCATATCCACGTCCGTATTATTGACTTCCATATCGCACCATGCACGACGCGACATACGTATCACACAACACACGGATAGCCGTTCAAACAAAGAGCCTTCTCCAACGATAGCTTCCGTCACCACTTAAATGCAAAAATTGCAAACAGCCGCGAGCCGGTGGAAAGTTCGATAACCTCTGGCTCGACTCACAGGAAATCAAGCATACAGGACTTGGCTGCAGAGAAGCTAGCGGTCCGCATAGGTTCTATTCCATTTTCTATTGTCGCTCGATCGGAGTCAAGGCCACATTTATTATGGGCTTGATAATTAAGATAATATTTTAGCATTTTTAATATAAACTAAATTAATGGTTTCCTATTTCAAAAATTACATTTTAGAAGATGTTTTGTAATTTTTTTTTGGGGAAGCACTGCTTCCCTTGCTTCCATGGAGGTAAACCTGTAAAAGTGCAGTACGAATGCAAGATGGCGGAACAAAATGGCGGTTAAATAAAATCAAAATACAAGAGTTCTAACCACACTACACCACAACTTGTTACGTTCTGGACGCGCGTTTCGCTAACCAGTTAGCATCATCATCAGCAGATGATATAAAATAAAGTTTATATCATCTGCTGATGATGCTTTTTCTTTAAATGCAAAAGTTAAAAAAGCAAATTCAAAATTGGAAAGGTCTTTTAGATACCCCTTGGCCATGAGTATAGTATCTGAGTCTAATTCTGGATTTTCAATCATGTCCTGAAAAACTAAGGTTAGTCCTTCCCAATTATTTGCAACAAAAATTAGAATTTTTGATCGAGAATACCACCTTGTATCACTTGCTTGCGGAACTCTTTTTTTTATTATTTTGTCCAATATAGATGTGCGTTTGTACAATTCATGGAAAAAAGCAGGCAAACTTTTCAAAGTTGCGAAAAAGATTCTGCTTTCCTTAATATAATTTGAACCCTGTTGTAAAATTAAATTGAGACGATGAGCAGCACAATGAGTGTACATTGCTTGTGGGGCATCTGATCTTATTCGTGTTTGTAGACTCTCCGGCCATAACCACAGCTCCATCATAACATTATGTTACTAATTTCTGTTTAAAATTTAAAGGTTCCAAGATTCTTACAATTAAGTTATAGAGTGCATTAGCTCTAGAATACTCACTTATATAAAAAAAGCCTAAAAAACGTTCTTTTATTTCGGCTAATTTATTTACATACCTAACAGTTGCACAACATTGGGCTTTTGCAACTATATCCGTCGTATCATCTACAATTAATGAGAAAAATATAGCCTCCGATATCTCTTGTTTAATAAAGGCTCTCATATGTTCGTCAATACAAAATATTAATTCATTTTGAATAGTTTTCGATTGTCCTGTAAATACACTTTTCTCTTCTAAATGCTTTACAAGTTCGGTGTTACGTTTAATTAAACAATTAAAAACTTCCTTAAAATTCCCTCTGTTAAAAGAAGATTCGGATTCGTCATGTCCCCTAAAAGCCAGTTCTTGTTTTCCCAGTAATATAGTCGTATCTATAAGGTATGTCAAAAGCAAGCGGTTTTTCCTAACATCTTCATTGTACAATAATTTAGATAAACGAGCATTTTCGATTAGTGCATCTTTAATTGTAGTCATATTTTGAGACAAATGTACAAAACCTAAGGTATTTTGAATATGGTCTTTAGACCCTTCATGCATTTTAATCGCTCTAGAAAAATTTTTAAAATCAACGTATCCATCAGAAGTCCATACTGTTTTTGTTTTTCCCAGTATTAAGCAAGGCCAACAATATAAACGCTGCTTAAAAACACTTCCACAAATCCAAGGGTGTGTTTGATACCATGACGTTTGAAATGATCGTTTATATTCTCGACCGTCTTTTTTATCACTACTTAAGGTACTTATCTTCGGCATGGGTCTATCTCCGCGAAGAATTTCTTTTTTCTCATCCTCGGGACGCCTGGAAAATGCCGTTGTCAATAGTGACATAACGATATCGTGGACTGGATTCATAGTTCACACGTTTCGTTTATTTTAAATTTTAATCACTAATTTATATGAACTACTCTATCAGTCTATCTACTCAATAATTAAACTAACGCAACGTCAAAAATGCTTTAGATAGAGTAACACTCGACACAGACTAAACGCGCGATATTCACGAAATAATACAATAAAACAAACACCAAATTATTGCCGAATAATCTCAATATCCACCCATTTCCCGCTCAATCTCAAACCGTTACCGGTAACAGTCAAATACGAATACCCCACACGCCCACGAAAATATCAACAAAAACAAAAACGGCTTGCATTTGGCAGCCGGATGCGCGATTGTCATTTACCGATAAATAATAATTGTTTCCATTTATATTCAATCTGTGCTAACATTAAATGGCAGCGTCTCAATCATTAAGCGAAGTTTTCATCGCCTCAAATGCAATAAAAAGAGATGGAATGAATCTACATATGCAACACGACCCTTTTCCCTCTTTCTCAGACTTATTAAAAATCCAAATACCATTCAAGCGTCCGAGGCGCAATTCGCATCGTCGCGTATAGGTAAAGTCGAATAAAAAAGAAATGATATTGCAGTTATTGGACATTGTACTGTTGATCAGTAAAGTAAAGTGTTTATTTATGATTTACGCATATTTGATGAAATTTTCATAGTGTTTGAGACAATTTTCAGAGAATAATGTATCAACTTGGAAAGAATTAATTTTGAAAATAAAAATGTATATTTATAGGAAAACGAGTGAGGCGGCGCCTGAGTTGCCTCATCTGACGAGCCGCCGCTGCAACAAAGGACTTTTTTTAGTTTTTTCTAAATGGCGGGCGGCCTCGCAAAACCTCACGCGCCTCCTACATACATAGAGTCCTAGACTCCATAAGTCCTAAATCCGACCATGTGAAATATAAAATACTAAACAATTTAAAAACCACAAGATGCTGTTTATAAGTTTTGCAATAACTTAATAAATTAATAATTAATAAAAGAAATGAATATGATAATTTTAATATGTCTTGAGGCATGTTATTTTAGATGAGACAGGCGCTAACATTTATATTTTGATTCCTCCACCGGCCGAATTTTAAATTCTTTTTCACACGAAGGGTCATTTATCACCAGTCAAAACAATATATTTAATTTTCTATGGCAAAAAGTGGCCTGAGGAAGTTGTTTGACTTAATAAATTTTAATTTATTAGCCGGTTTAAAAGCTAATAAAATTGACCACATATCGCGTGCATAATCATAAAGTGTTAGATTCTTTGTTGGAATATTGTCTATTTATTAACGGTCCAGCTATGCTGGAATAAATAATTTGAACTGATAAAAAATATCAATTGAGCCATACAAGCTAAAAAAATTATCACATTAACATTGAAAAAAAAGTTGAAGATGGTTGCAAAAAGTCGAAACATCATATTCAGAACGTGTTGTTGACCTAGAAATAGCCAATAAAATTAAAATGTAAACCTATTTTTTATTTTTATTCTCTCCCGACAGAAATAAACTAGGAAACAATATGATTTAAGCAAATTCCTTTTGGATTTTGTTAGTCACCTTTTAAATTTAGATTTCGACCGGCTAATCAAAAGGTCAAAAAGATATATTGAGAGTTGAATTAGCCCAGTTTCAAAATAGATTTCCCATAAATATTATTAAAATACATAAAATATGATTTTTTACAAGAATTATTAGACCATCTTTCTAAAACAAAATCCCCCTGGCAGTCAAGATTTAACTAATTTATGTGTCACAAATAATAATAAAAGTTGTTATAAAATCCTTCTTTAAATAAAAACCCATGACCACCCAGAGACCATGGACATTCTCTGAATAAAACATTCGTCGATAATTTGTCGTATAATTACATCTATATTTATTTTATTCTTATTACTAATCCCTCCAGTGTATAGTTAATTTTAAAAGGGTGTTCGGAAGTTCAATTATCAACGTTCTACAGGGTGATTCAGAAATAAGTATCGAAAATTTACAGGCATGTAAAGCTTAACCATTTTTTTCTAAGCCTCACCGTTTAGAATATACAGGACAATAAACATGTGTGATAAAAAGGACATTTTATTATGTAATATTTCTTAAGAGCGACATATCAATTTCAATTTCGGAAGATATTATCACTACATAAAGACCCATTAACCCAACACACGAGAACAATATGGATCACTTCAGAGGCGTAGAACAAGGGTATATGCCCTACATTTATGGTCATATTTTTTCACCACTCGGTATATTACTATTTTTATTAAAAAGTATTTATAGCTTGGCTTCTTTACTAAAAATTATTGTTCTGAGAATTTTTTCACACGAGGTATCATTTCAGAGTTTTATTGGAGTTAATGCATCAAAACCCTTTATAGGCCAAGCAATAGAGCAGAAATATATTGATTTTGTGATACTACCTGAAAACCAAATGTGCCATCACTTAAAACATTCTGCTGGTTCATGTTGATGTTTTTTCTACTCGTAACTAATTATTTATTAATTTGTTATAATATGGCGTTTTTCTTTTGTTTATACAATGAAAACGATTTAAGCAATCGCAATGCTATACAGAGGTGACTTGTAGAAAATTGAAATACGAACAAAACGAGCTATTAACCAAGTCGACAGGATGATTAGTTTCGAAGAACATCCGAAAAAAAACGAAAAATTCACCATTTTTTCAAAAATTCAAAAGTCGGCCATTTTTGAAGTTGTAGCGTAGATCTTCCGTGAAGTGGTAGTCAACGACATGAACTTTACGCAAGCATAAGACAGCTGACGTGGAAATAATTAGTTTTTAAGTTACTACATTTTGAATTTTTTGCGACATGGATTGAACGGAAGAAAATTTGGAAAACTCACTTTTCGTAATTCCAAACGAATATTCTTATTTTGCGTTAAAACGTTGGAAAACTAGTACAAATGCTTACAAATATGATATATTCTCACTCGTCTCCGGTCACTTTGTCAAATTATAAATAACCTAGATACCCTCGATTTGAGAAAAGAGTATATGATTTGACAGTGATTGGATACGCGTGAAAATATGTCATGTTTGTAAGCATTTTTTGCTAGTTTCGCAACATTTTATTTCAATATGAGAATATTTATACATTTGGAAGTACGATAAGTAAGTTTTCGAATTTTTTTTATAAAATTGAAATAGGCCAATCGGGTCGCATCGAAACCCACTGGAACTTACCGCAGTTAAAAATTGAAATTGCAAATTAAAAACTAATTATCCGACGGCGTCTGTCTTTTGCTTGCATAAAGTTCATGTCATTGATTACCATTTCCCGAAAGATCTACGCTACATCTTAAAAAATGGCCCACTTATGAATTTTTGAAAAAAAATTCCGTTTTTTCCGAATTTTCTTCGAAACTAATCATCCTATCAACTTGTTTAATAGCTCGTTTTGTTCCTATTGCAATTCTATACAAGTCACCTCTTTATAGCATTGAGATTGCTTAAATTGTTTTCATTTTATAAGCAAACAACGAAAAAAAAACGCAATTTTTTGCACTAAATTGTCTATAACAAATTAATAAATAATAGTTACGAGTAGAAAAAACATCAGCATGAACCAGCAGACTGTGTTTTAAATGATGGCACAGTTCGTTTCTAGATAGTATTTTTGTCACAAAATCAATAAACTTCTGCTCTATTGCTTGGCCTATAAAGGGTTTTGACGCATTAACTCGAATAAAACTCCGAAATGATAGCTCGTATGAAAAAATTCTAAGAATAACAATTTTTAGTAAAGCTATAAATGTACGGCATATACCCCTGTTAGGTTAATGGGTCTTTATGTAGTGATAATATGTTCCAAAATTGAAATTGATATCCCGCTCCTAACAGATATTACATAATAAAATGTCCTTGTCCTGTATATTCTAAAAAGTGAGGCTTAGAAAAAAATATATACAACTTTTTTTCATATTTCGTCAAGGTTTACATGCCTGTAAATTTTCGGTACTTATTTCCGAATCACTCTGTATAGCAAGTTCTTAAGAAATCATGATTCTTGGGTTTAGGCATCTTCAGTGATCTTCACTGCACAAAATCAAAAGGTTACTTGATAATTTCGATTGATTCTCTATTTTTCCGTTTATAATAACCCGAGACTGATGAAAGAATCTTGGTACCTTTTACATTAATCAAGTGACCTGTTGTACTGGTGTTCACGGACAACGGATTGAACAATTTGTTTCTTACTTATATATCTCTCATGTTCCCTAAGTCTAGTATAGTCGCATTATTTCGGATATGCAGTGATGTAACCACAGCGCAAAAAGAACATATTTCTTAGGTGTTAGCGGTTAATACCAAGTTATTTATGGAATGCACACACTAAAGCGTTCTCGGCAACAATCACGGCGATCCTATGCTGTCATTTGGCCGCCACGGTGGCAGTGATCGTGTTTAACATGGTGCTGGTGTGTAGCTGCCATTAAGAAGGATAAATGTTAATTTTAATAACTTTACAGTTCACCAAGCTATGCACACATTTAACAAAAACTATATATAATTAAAAAAAGAAAAGAAAAACAGCATGAAATGTGATTTATTTATTAAAAAACGTACAAAATAAGTTTTTATTCTAAAACTGTATATTAAATTATTTTATAATAACAAAGCCAAAACTTTTCTGGGCTAAAAAAGTTGGTAAAAATGCCTTTTTAACAACATTTTAAAACCCAAAAAGCCTATTATTCTAAATATCATTTTTTTAGCTAGATGAACAACAAAAAGCTGCACGAATTTCTTGGACATTGAAAATACGTTCGAAAAAAGTGTTGCAATGAAAGTAAGTTCAAGATGGATATTTATTTTAAATAAAAATTTACTAAAATCCGACAAAAGATTCAAAAATGTATCATTAACAAGGGCAAAAGGACATTCCAAAATATTTTAAATGCAATATAAACTAATTTTAAAAATAAATAGTGTAACAATAGAAAACTTAATGTGGAGCAAAATTATTAAAACTAATAACTAAAAACTATAAAAATATTTTTAAATAAAATATTAAACGATATAAATCAAAGATCGTCATCCGAATCTGTCACTATGAAGTGGTTTATATCCGAAGTATCGCATACTCTGACTACTTGCCAAACTTCGAGGATCTTTTTTTGAGTTTGCCGAATGTAGTTCTACCAATGATCAGCGCTTACTTCGCCAAGAGCCTTTTCCCACGTTGCCAAAACTTCAGAGGATATTCCTTTTGAGGCAAAAATATATTAGTCATATTTTCTTTTGAACTGTGACCAAACCATTTCGATGGGGTTATCAGGGGCGTGCGGTGAAATTTTAAGAAAGGGAAGCAATTTTTAGAAACTTACCTATTTGTAAAGTAATTCGATTCTTCGACCATTTTTTGCAAATTCGTCAATGACGTCATCATAAAAACGTCGATGCTCAGATATATTTTGGAGAAGTTTATCTTCAATGGACAACAGCGATGTATGCGAAAGTCTCTCCTGCCCCGTTAAATTTATCACGAATTTTTTTATACGTTTAAGTGTTGAAAAATTGCGTTCTACTGATGAATTTGTGGCAGGTATTTTCAATACTAATTCACACAATTTCGACACTTCGGTGTAGGCATCTTCCAGCTCCTTGTCTTTTAAAAATTGCATTAGTTCCTTAGCGTTATTTTTTGCGCTAATGTCATTAACTTCGTAAATCACTTTTAGTTCAGATCGCAGTAACACTCGGTCGAAGAACTGGCCATAATGAAGAAGAAGGGATTTAAACGCATCTTCTGGAAAAGTTTTTCCTTTAAATGCATCAAAATTGCAGAGCTCGAGAAATTTAAAATCATTTAAACCGTTAAATCTATAGTTTATTTGTTGCTGAATTAGATGGATTATTTCATAAAAGAGGCGTCTGTATGATGTTTGAACATCTCCCACCTTGTCTGTTCGAAGACGCTTGGCTTGTGGCTCATGTAGAGCCATCTCATCGTTTTCTCCCAAAATAGGTCAAAGTCATTTCTTTTTTGGCTTAAAATGTATTTAAAATCATCCACTTTTTTTAGGCAAAAAGCAATATCACTTGTTTTAGTTTGTAATATATTAAAAACATTGTCCGGGAATTGAAATATTTCTGAAAATATGTTACAAATAATTAAAATTAAAATCTCGTTTCAAACAGTCCAAAAACCCCCTAGAACTATTTATTGCTTCTGAGTCCCACGTTTCATTATTTTCTATTATATTCTCAAATAGTTCAATCAGTGATTCACGATTTTCACATACTGTTAACACAAGTCTTTTATTGTAGTTCCACCTAGTAGGAGCTACTTTGGACAATCGTGTTGAGTCCAAAGCTTGTGTACCTCTTGTTGATTTGGAAAAAAAGCAGCCATGCCACTTAAAGTAACGAAAAATACTTTCCACTCTTTAATGTGATTGATGGACTGGGATAAAACTAAATTTGAATTATGAGCAAAACAATGGACAAACACAGCACTTGGGAAAGTTTCTCGAACTTTATCTTGCAGACCACTAATTGTCCTGCCATCACTGCAGCTCCATCATAGCTTTAAGCAACTAATTTTTTCTCTCCATTAATTTCTTTAGTAACGTTATAAATTACGTTATATAATGCATCTGCTGTACGATTTTCTTGAATACTTCCGTCTGTTTTAACGTATTACTATAGATAATTGGCTAAAATTAGTGATATCAGTTGTTTCGTCCAGAATAATAGCAATGAACCGGGCCTCGCTAATCTCCTGCTTAATTCTTTTTAGAATAATGGTTGCAACAGCGGAAATTAAATCATTCTGGATTCGATTCGATGTTCCGCGAAAAACGCTAGACTGCTCTAAATGATTTTTTAAGCAATCATCATATTTAGCCATTAAGCTAACTAAATCCCAATTCGTGCTGTTCGAGAAAACAAACAACACCGATAAGTCTTCTTAATATTTGCCTATTTTTATCGACTAGTTCATTGTGTGTTCAATTCTGGTTTTGCCGAAGACTTTTTCTTTTATGACGGCCTGCAAATGCCTTTCGGACATAATGTGTCTTTTTACAGCTTTATGGAAATTGTTTAAATCGGAAAAACCAGTTTTATTCCAGAGACCTTTTTCATTTTCAAAAAGTAAACATGTCCAACAAAATAATTTACTTATATTTTCACACCCTGTTAGCCATTTAAATTGTATGTATTGTTTTTCGGGATAAAAATGTTTAATATAGTTTTTCATTTTTGTGGTTAAATTTTTCATAGGAGGCTTTTGCCCTTCCTTTGGAAATTATTTGAAGCTTATCAGCGAAATTTAATGTTGAAAATCCCTTTATTATTAAGATACACATCACACATTCACCCACATTCTTCTTACTAAATTCTCCAACAATTTTAACGTTATTACCGACAGCCGAAGTTGACGGTATTTGCGTATCCACGTCCATATTATTGTCTTCCATATCGCACCATACACTACGCGACGTACGTATCACACAACACACGGATGGCCGTTCAAGCAAAGAACCTACTCCAACGATAGCTTCCGCCCCCACTTAAATCACGCGACTGAAATGGAAAAATTGCAAACAGCCGCCCGGTGGAAAGTTCAAGTCGAATAGAACCTATGCGGCCCGCATAGGTTCTTTTCGGTTTTTTATTGTGGCTCGGTCGGAGTCAAGGCCGCATTTGTTATGGGCTTGATAATTAAGATAATATTTTAGCATTTTTAATATAAACTAAATTAATGGTTTCCTATTTCAAAAATTACATTTTAGAAGATGTTTTGTAATTTTTTTTGGGGAAGCATTGCTTCCCCTGCTTCCATGGATTGCACGGCCCTGGGGGGTTATACTGACAATGCTATGGTGGGAGGCGGAGAACCATATTACCAGATTAGTCAAGAAATTATTTATTTTGTGTACTTTCTACTAAATCCCAGATTTGTTCCTTCATTGCTGCCTCTGGAAAGGCAATATTTTTTTCGGAAAGCCATAATCCATCTTTTTTGGTTCAGGATTTTCGGGGTATGTCTTCTACTAGCCCAGAGTGGTAGCTTGCGTGGTCCATGACTATTATTGATTTGGGCGGCATATTAGGATCAAGTTGATATTTAAACCATTTTTCGAAATTTTAACGGTTCATACTATCGTGATAGTCCCCACTTTTTGTCCTGGTTTTAAAAACTAACCTAGCTCCCTTGATAAACCCGTTCTCATTGCCGGCGTTGACGACGATGTATCTATAAGCTAAAAAAACTCAACAGTTTTAACACTGGAGCAAAAAAAAATTGTTTTTATATATAATTTAGAAGTCTAGTATATTTACAAACATCCAACATGGATTCATTTCGCCACAATTCATCACACGAATTCAAGTTTTTCTTTTGATACAAATTATAAAAAAACTAAGTTTAATATTAACAATTTCTCAACAGAATTTAAAAAATAAATAATATAGGATTTTGACAAAGTAATTTTTTTTTCAAATATCAAAGAATAAACATTTTTATTTTTCCGCGGCCAAAAACGGTTTTTTTTAACTCAAATCCTGGTCGTGTTTATCAATTAAATTATACTATCTTTAAAGATCTATAATCCTGATTATTGCGGGGATGTGAAAAAGTTATTTTAATCCCAAAAAAAATAAATATAAATATTTTTAATGGTGCAAATTTTATTATTGATTTTTAGCCATTTTCGACAGCTTGTAACATTTCTGTTTTTTGATATTTAATAAAAATAATAACTTTCCCGCACTCTCATATTAAAAAAGTTATCTATAATAAAAGTTTTTTTATAGAATAAGATAAATAATATTTTTAAGTAATTATTTTTTTTATCAAAAAATAAAAATTTTGATTTTTAGCCAAAAACGGTTGGTTTTTTCGACAGCGTGTTTATCAATTAAATTATATTATCTTTAAAGATCTGTGATTTTTGAAAAAGTTGTTTTAATCCCAAAAAAAATAAATATATTTTTAATGGTGCAAATTTTAAATTTTTAGCCATTTTAACTTTAACATTTCTGTTTTTTGATATTTAATAAAAATAATAACTTTCCCGCACTCTCATATTATTTATCTTTGAAATACCGTTAAAAAGTTATCTATAATAAACTCAGTTTTTTTATAGAATTTAAAAGATAAATAATATAGAATTTTGACAAAGTAATTATTTTTGTTAAATATCAAAAAATAAAAATTTTTATTTTTCCGCGGCCAAAAACGGTTGGTTTTTAACTCAAATCCTGGTCGTGTTTATCAATTAGATTATATTATCTTTAAAGATCTATAATCCTGATTATTGCGGGGATGTGAAAAAGTTGTTTTAATCCCAAAAAAAAATAAATATAAATATTTTTTATTGTGCAAATTTTACTATTGATTTTTAGCCATTTTCGACAGCTTGTAACATTTCTGTTTTTTGTTATTTAATAAAAATAATAACTTTCCCGCACTCTCATATCATGTACCTTTGAAATACCGTTAAAAAGTTATCTATAATAAACTCAGTTTTTTATGGAATTTAAAAGATAAATAATATAGAATTTTGACAAAGTAATTATTTTTGTTAAATATCAAAAAATAAAAATTTTTATTTTTCCGCGGCCAAAAACGGTTGGTTTTTAACTCAAATCTTGGTCGTGTTTATCAATTAAATTATATTATCTTTAAAGATCTATAATCCTGATTATTGCGGGGATGTGAAAAAGTTGTTTTAATCCCAAAAAAATAAATATAAATATTTTTTATGGTGCAAATTTTACTATTGATTTTTAGCCATTTTCGACAGCTTGTAACATTTCTGTTTTTTGATATTTAATAAAAATAATAACTTTCCCGCACTCTCATATCATTTATCTTTGAAATACCGTTAAAAAGTTATCTATAATAAACTTAGTTTTTTTATGATTTGGCTCAAAAGAACACCTCGTCGACCGATGTAAATGCACAAGAAAACTAAATTAAACAAAAAAAAAACAACAAATATAGTCAAACTTACCTTCACTGCTTTTTGAAGAGCCAGGTATTTCTAAAAGACCCATTACTGAATATCCATGTTTCATCAAGGAAGACTGGAGTAAAACCGTTTTCTAGTGAATTTTCAAAAATTTAATTATTTTTTTAAAAACATCTGGTAAACCTCTGAGAGACTTGCAGTTGTTACTTCTCTTCCATCGAAAGCCAATTTCTGTTACCCATTTTGGCAGAAAACTAATAAATAGTTGAAATTATTGGACATAACATCATTTAGTTTCTGATTGAATAATAGACTTTATAGTAATATGTTCTTTTTGGGCATACATGCGATAAATTGTATCCCGGATCTTACTTTTTAAGTAATCTGTTATCTTGATATGCTCTTTATTTCTTGTTGATGATAATTCTTTGAATCTTTTGTCCGATTTTATTCTTAAATTAATTATCGAACTTGAACTTACTTGCGTTGTGGAAGCTGTTCTGTCCACCACCTTCTGAAGGTCCAAGGCAATTCCTGCAGCTTGTTGTTGTTTTTCTAGCTCAAAAAAGCTAATATATTATAAATAATAAGCTGGCTTTGCTCACTTAGTCGTCTATTTCCATTTTTTTTCGGCATTTTCAATATTGACTTTGTTTTGACGCATAGATAAACTATTTTAACGTTTCAAAAGGTCACACTTAAGGATTTGTCAACGTGGCAAGCTTTAGTTGAAGTAAGAAAAGATGTGACTTTTTTAGTAAATTCACTGTTACAAAGATGCAAAAAATGACGTCACAGCGTATCCGAAAAATTTCCACTATAGTACCGTAGACCGTCCAGTTTTACCTATATACACTTTACCGCAGGAACAAAGAATTTTATAAACTTCCTTAGACAATGCCCAATCTTTTTGTGTGTATTAAAGATTGTACGAATGTTGGATCTTCGCAAAATTCTTGCAATTGTATCTGTGGTACCCTGAATAAAAGGTAAAACTATTCTACTTCATGATTGACTATCCAGTACTGGTTTAGGTCTGGGATTATTGTAATACCTAATAAAATTAAACCTTCAATCAGAGTTCTGTTTCTCAAATCAAAGTCCTAAGGACTCATGAATTGATGACGGATTGTTTTTGAGATGGATGATGGTGAGAACTAAAATTTATATATCTATTCGTATGTGTCGGTTTCTTGTAAACAGTACGACCGAGGGTGCCGTTTTCTTTTTTTTCTACATAAAACACATCCAGGAAGGGAATGGCACCATCTGGCCCAATTTCCACAGTGAGTTTTATATTAGAATTTTGTTGGTTTAGATGATCTAAACATGTAGTTTATAATCGTTTTGTTGAGAGGTAAGCACTAGGAACTACGGTTAGCGTCTGTGGTGAGGTCATAGTATGTTTTGACTTTTGACATGTCGCTCCATTCCATTGCCAACTGATTGAAATTGAACTGAGATTTAAATGTTTTTTTTTTATATTAAATTCCTTTCAATTTAATTTTCTAGTCAGTTAAAAGTATCCAGTATTTAAATTAATGATTTAAATATGTATTGTAACTTTTTGTTAAGTTTTAATACTTAAAATTAGACTGTAAATATAATAAAATTCTAATTTTTTTTTGGATCTAGCTAATTTTAAAAACGTTTAAAACTGCTTTAATTCTCGAAAATAGATAAAAAACTGAAGAAAAATGACAATAAATCTGTTGCATTACGAACTCATGCTAATATATAGGGTGTTCTATGTAAAATAAAATGTCAGATTTTAGTTTGGATATGTGTGACATGTCATGAAGGTGTTTAAGATGAACTATAATATTGTTTTGTATGTGTATTATGTATATTTGCTGATTAGAGTTAGAGCTGGTAATCCTGTTTACTATGCCATACATATTATAGATCTACTGTCCTTTGATATTTGAATAAATGCTTTGCACATTGCTATCCTATATTTCTTTATTATAGGGACAATTAATATAAAAGAAATTAATAGATACACCACAAGCTCAGCAAGTCTGCAAATTAGCAAACACGAGGATGAAATGTGACATTACTGACATTCGACATTCTTAGTTATTTTCTTTCTCCATCTTTTAGTTACAATTAAATAAGGATAGTTACCGAGTAACCATCTATGGAAGCTAGTTAGTTAGAGTATGGTATGTCAAACGTCATTAATGAAGTCACGGTTAGACGACAATGAACAAGAAAACGTGGTTAGTGGTAACCAGAAGTAAATATTTTGATATGGTTACTTCGCAAAAAAATATTAAATTTTCTTCTCTCTCAGTCTATTTTACAAAAGTATCATCTACATATCTAAACCAACATTTAGGTTCGAAAGAAGCAGAGCTTAAACCAATTTCCTCGAAAGCCTCCATAAAGATGATCGCTATCACAGGAGATAACGGAGATCCCATGGTGGCACCTGGCATCCGAGGTTTGCCTTGAAGAATGAAATATGTAGACCTTAAGCATTCTCTTACCACTTCAATTAAGATTGAATTAAGATTTTTATGTTAAAAGAATCGTAAATAGGCACATTTGTATACAAGGATTCAATATCAAAACTGACTAAATATCACCGGGAACTAAAGTAAAATCTTTAAACTTTTTTACGAAACGTTTAGAGTTTTTAATATTATAATTAGATCTTCCTGTGAAGGGGTTTATTGGCTAAATATTTACCTATTTCGTAAGATGGCGAACATATTGCACTGACGATGGGGCGTGATGATACATGAGCTTTATGCATTTTTGGAAGTTCGTAAAATTGAGGAATTTTTTTCTCTACGTAGTTGTTCTTGTCCATGACCATCGTTGCATTTCCCTTATCTCCAGGTAGAATTAAAACATTTTGTTTGTAATTAAAGCGCTTTATGGCTGCTCTTCCTGCGGCTGACAAGTTGGATTTTGGTAGTTTAGAGCTGCGAAGAATTTTTACTGATTCATATCGAACTGAATCTGCCTGTTCTTGTGGTGGTTTTCGGATGCTGTCCTTGCACTTGCTATTATGTATAGAGATGCTATAAGAACCGATTCCTCTGCTTTTGTTAATGAAATATATGATACATTGATTACTGTATTATGGAGTAGAGTATAGGCTGGTGTTTGCTGGGCAGATTTTCGAACTTCTGTTGTTTTGCTGTCAGTAAATCCTTTTTCCTAACTGGAAGGTGGTTTTGTCCAATTTTGTAAATGAATTGATTTCAAGCGTCGAAGCTAATTTTAGGTGTACCTGTAGAAGTTTACAGTCATTTGTAGAAAGTAGCAGAGCCATCTTCTTCTGGCTGGTATGAAGATCGCCAAAAGATTTGACATCTTTTTTGATGTCCTCCCCATAGAGGTTTCCCCCATAGAGCTTCCAACTCTGGAGTCAATTAAGAAATCATGGTTCTTGGATTTAGACCGTTTCAAATTGGAAATATTTTTCAATGTTTCGCCTGTGATGGCACGAGGCGTCTTCAGGGATATTCACTGCACAAGATCAAAACACTGAATAAACTTAGATGAGCAGAGTTTAAGTAATTATAGCCGACCTGTGCCCATCGACGCGATGTGTGGAAACCATTCATCACAGTGAGTCACTCGGCGATGAGCACAGGCGTTATCACCAAGAATTCTCGGTGGTAAAGACACAGATCGGATATAATTACCTGAACTCTGCTCATCGGAGTTCATCCAGTATTTTGATCTTGTGAAGTGAAGATCCCTGAAGATGCCCCGTGCAATCGCAGGCGAAACGTCGAAAAGTAATTCTAATTTGACACGATCTAAAACCAAGACCCATGTTTTCTTAATAGACTTCAGCCGTGAAGCTTTCGTACTATGTTAGCAAGTGCCTCTGTAAGAAAAAAGTTTATATAAAAATTTGTTAAAAAATGCTGGAGTCTAAAATGACATCTTCCATTCCAATGTTGCTCTAGGTAATTTTATTTCCTTTTTAAAAAATATAAAACAAAGTATTCGCTGTTTAAAAAATGTAAAGGCAAAATAATAAACTTGGTTAACTAAGGATCCAAGACTATTTGTTTTGCCAAGTATGCCACGCTTTCTTAATATTAAGAATATTACTTCTTACAGGGGAGTTTTAACTTATATTCACTTATAATCTCCCTATAGTGCTTGAATTATTACCGGAAGTTTTTCGAGTACATGAGTTTTCGAAAATTATCGCCGGTCGAATAGCCACGTGGATAATTTTCAAAAAAAAATCGTGTACGAGAAAAATTTTCAGTTATTAATTAATTCAAGCACGTGGGAGACTCGGTAAGAAAATTTCACACAAATTATTTCTCTAAACTAAAATTTTAATAATAGATAATAATGTCAACAAATAATAAAGTTGGCTGTGAATGTCAAAAATATTTAAATGAGAGATTTAGAGACGTGGCAGTTTGTGTCTAGTCATTTTCATTCTCATCATGTTACGTTTTGGAAAAGATAATTTAAAAAGAATTAGACATGAAGTGAATTATTCAATTCCGGATAATACGAAAATATCTGTGTAGTGTTACTAAAATAATAGGATTTTTTTATGTGACATATTAATGTGTATTACGAAAGTTTTGAGAAAAAATTAAAATCGATGTATTTCAACAATAATTAAATTTATTCAAATTATAATTACCTATATCAACATTTTACATAATAAGTATAAACTGCAAAACCATTTTTAGATGATTGATAAAATCAATTTGACGGATCTTCTGAATTATTTTTCTTCTTAGTTCTGCTTCATTTTGTATTTCCCATCCATAATCTTAGTCTTTCCTATACAACAGTGCCAAAAAATATTCAGTTGCACGTGCTTGGCCGTGCATTAGGGGGATTGTCATTTTTTGGTACAAAAGATATATTGCTAGCTTCCAGCGAGTCTATTGTGATTCTCGCATAGTGACAAGAGGCCAAATCCTGCCAAAATATTATTTGCCCATCAGCATGATAATCATTGATAAAATTTAGTAGTTTTGATAGACATTTTTCAATATATACGTTGATAAAGTGCGGGACACGAAAAAAAACCGGGCGGTCCTTACAATAAAGGTTCATAGTCATAAATTTTGTGTTATTTTATTTGTTGTAATAGTTTGCCGCTTCACCTATAAAGTGCGCCAGCTAAACGGTACGGAAAATTAATCGAGGATTTAGTAAATTTCGCACTGGTCCACTTGTTATTGGGATGTGCCTAGAGTCTCAATGCACTTGCCGCTAGAAAGTTCTAGCTATTTCCAGTGGCGTCTATACATTTCGAGCATTTGTTTTCATTTCTATATAAATACGTTGCGTTGAATTTAAATTATTATTTCGAAGTAACGATGGCGAGCAAAAGAGGAAAAACAATTCGAAGCGGTGCACGTGAAGTTATTGCGAGCGTTATAGAGGCCTGTACTAGAGAAGCTGAAAATAATAGTTTGACTATTCCAATTCAAAATCGAACAGAACGCGCTGCATTTTACACTAGGATTTTGGAAAGTAGTGTAAGAAAAATTCAAAGAGAACATAATGATCGCTCATGTTCTACTTCACCTTTAAAATCTCCTGGTAAAAAAAGACCCCGATAATCATACAAAGATAAAATTGACGATGGTGATTTTCAAGTAATTCGAGGAACAATAGAAGATTTTTTTATAAACTTGGAGGGGTTTCCGACCTGCAAACCCCTACTTCTTGCTGTAAAGAACAAAACATTTGATTCTTGGACCTTTTTAAGAAAAAAGTTTAATATGAACCTAAAAGTCTGAACTTTGGAGATACAGGGTTTTAAAAAAACATTTTTTTTAAATCCTAATTCTGATGGTATTATAGATAAATAACTGTGTGAAATTTGATACACGTCTTTTATGCATAAAAGGGCATTTTTTATTAACAATCAATTTTTGAAATTTCTACCAGTGGCGTGCATATGTAATTAACCTGGGTAAACCCGGTAAAATCCTTAATGCATAGAAGACGTGTATCAAATTTCATGCAGTTATCTACAATAGCTTCAGAGTTGGGATGAAAAAAAATATTTTCTTTTTAAACTTTACCATCCTATATCTCAAAAGTTGAGACTTTTAGGACATAAAAACACCCTCTTTAACATCAGCACGCAATTAGGAAACGCCCTGTATAGTACTTCACAATGACGGCCCCTGTATAAAGTAATATGACAAACGGAGACAGACGGTCACTTTTGGCATACCCGAGTAGCCCAAAGTCGAACTACACAAATTAAAATTTTGGTGGTCCAATAATAGTGGATGTAGGCAGTAGCCCGGGAACCGTTAATGACAGAACTCAAGAAAAAATATATTTATAGGTAAATCGATCAAGAAAAATCAAAATTAAATCATTTTAAAATTCGAAAGTTCGCCGTTTTTACACCACAAAAGAGATATAGAAGTGCGGTACACGAAAGAAAACGGACAAATATAGATAAAGGTTCATTAAGCATAGTTACATTTTTTAATTATCTGAAGTGCGTATAGTCAAAAAGGAGTGCCATATTATTTAAAGAACGATGGGACACCACTGGTTTAAAGAGATTTCTTGGTCGACCGTCCTAAACCGATTGACTCCGCCCAGTTTTCTTTCGTGTCCCCCACTTTATCTACCGCTTCCCCCCTTACACGAACTACATAAGGTTTGGAAATCCCAGCCTCCGAAATTCAAAATGGCGGAATAAAATGGCGGTTTAATAAAATATTTAGAAATTCAGTCTTAAAAAACTGCTTAATATATTGATTTCAAATTGTGTACCAAAACTAATTGTGGTTTAGGGATCAACCAGTAAAATTGTGGTACCAATCCAAGATGGCCGAACAAAATGGCGGCCTAATAAAATGCTTGTAATCGTGGAAAAAATCACCGCCTCAGGTTTTACACATCTTCACGTTTTAGCGTCCCTAGATGTCAAAGAGATATGTTTTATCAATTCCGTCGGTCTGTCTGTATGTCTGTCAGTTCGCGGCATAGCTTAAAGACTACTTACCCGATTGACTTCAAATTTTGGTAAAAAATTAAGGGTCATGTGGGGATTACCTGGTAATATTTTGGTCAAAATCCAATATGCAAAACAAAATGGCGGCCTATTAGAAGGTTAAAATTATTATTAAAAAACTACTTATCTAATATCTCAAATTTTGCACAAACATCACAATATTATGTTAGAATCAATTGGTAAAATTTTGGTACGAATCCGAGATGGCGGAACAAAATGGCCGCTTATTAAAAGATTTAAAAATTTGGCCTTAAAAAACTACTTATTGCGTTGATTTAAAATTGCGTGCCACAAATAATTGTGGTATAGGGGTCAACTGGTAAAATTGCGTCACTAATTCAAAATGGCCAAAATGGCTGCTAAATAAACTGTTTGTAATATTAAAAAAAAATCATACTTTCGGGTTTTTACATATCTTCACGTTTTAGTACCTCTAGATGCTAAAAATATGTTTTCTGTATGTCTGTCTGTCTAAAAGTTCGCGGCATAGCTTAAAAACTACGTTCCTATTGCTTTATCATATGGGGATAACCTGGAACCTTTTTGGAAAAAATCCAATACGGCGAAACAAAATGGTGGCCTAGTGAAACGTTAAAAAAATTATTATTAAAAAACTGCTTATCCAGTTTATCTCAAAATGGAAAATTAAGAGTCATATGGGGATGACCTGGTAATATTTTGGTAAAAATTCAATATCGCGGAAAAATGTTGGAATTATTAAATATTACTAAAAAAACCAATGACCTAATTTACCTCAAATTCTGTTCATAAATCACGTGTTACATAGGAATGAACTGGTAACATTTTGATGTGAATTTAACATAGCAAAATAACGTAGCGGCTTAACAAAATATTTAAAAAATTAGCCTGAAAGTAATGCTTATTAAAGTAATTTCAATTTTTGTGCACGAATTAAGTGTGATATAGATATAGAGATAAACTGGTAAAGGCGTGGTATCAGTGGCGGTTCGCCGGTGAAAAAGTAAGTGAAGTGCAATTGAAGCAAGAAAATATCGCAATAATTTTTTTTCCAGGCTTGTAGGGGGTAGAATATTTTTTACGACTTACCTAAATTTTGTATACTAAATCAATTCTCCTATCCTTCATAGCAGCAAATTTATTTATAACATCCTCATAAAATGGATGAGTTGCCCTAATCTCCTCCAGAAATTCCTTTTGAATTGAAAAGAGAAGTGTTTCTTGAGATATTGTATTTCTTAAATAAGTTTTTCCACTGAAACACTTGTCGACGGTATTGTCAAAATAAGGGAAAACAATTTATATGCTTCGGTAAAAATATATGTATTTTTATTAATTTTTTTCACTTGCTCTTGCAGCGATATATTCCAATTACTCTCAATGGCAAAAATAAGACCAAGCTCATTTTTAAATCGTTGACTTTTTGAAAATATTTCCCCATATAACTGTAACAAATTTTCAAACGGGCCAGTCGGAAAATTTAAACTATATTAGTAAAATTTAGCAGAACCTGCCAAACATGGAAATGTAAGTTTTTCACAGTCTTGAAATCTTAGTGTCATTTCCATTAAAATATGGTCCAATATTTCATATAAAAGGGTTCTATACTTAGCCCTAATTTCTTTAATGATTTATTTCTGTAATAGAATTTGCTTTATCAAACATGGTATTAAAAAAATGTTCATTTCTTTTTTTACAGAGCGCCTCACGACAGCGTTTTATATTGGATATGCAAAAATGAATGTCAAGCGATTTTTTTTGAAAAACGTCAAATAGTATGTCCGTGATTGAGAAAATGTCATTAAACACTAATGCCAGAAACGTGAATTAAAAACGTTCATCTCACCTAAAAATCCTTTCGCAATAAATTCAAAGACGTCTTTTAATTTATTCCAGTCTTGAATAATCACATTTACTAACTTCGAATTTGAAGTTGTAACAACACCATAAATAAATATAACACAAAACAGTCAAGTTAACTGCAAAGGAACTCACCGGTTGCAGCGAAATCCGCGAAAATAAAAGTAAACAACCACCGCAAACTGAACGACACGTGGGTGTAGTGTACTGCGCATGCAATTCACCGAGAACGTTGTATGGAGCTGGGCTCGACGTCATCACGTAAGCGTTGTCATGGCAACATAATAGGAAAATCGTAAACTAAACATAGCACCTCCAACAAAGTCAAAGCGGTTTGCGCCACTGTTATAGTTGTTATAATAAAGTTCGATTGAAAGTTTTAAAAAGACATGCCGCCAACGGTCAAGTAAAACATTTATTCGAGATGTACAGTTAGGTGAATAAATGAATGTAAAAACAAAAATTTTAAGAGATATATAACAAATATAGTTAGATGTTTGCTTCTTTATTTTTCCTGGTGAAGTAGCACTTCACCTACTTCACCTGAATAGCCGCCACTGCGTGGTATATGAATTTAAGATGGTGTAACGAAAAAAATTTTGTTCAAATGACTTTAAATTTTGCAGAAAAATTAAATGTGAAAATGGGATAAACTGGTACGAATTCAACACGACGCCGACGTGACAAAATAGCGGTATGTGTCAATGTAAATACTACTTATTGAATTTATTTTAAATTATCCCCAAAAGTCAAGTATGGCCTAAGTAGAAAGAAATTAGTAAAATATTGGTAGGAACCCAATATGATGGAACAAAATGGCGGGCAAAAAAAAAAACAGAATATGTAACACATATATACTGTGACTATGTACTGAACTAAATTGGGTCAAACTTCATTACTTCTAACAAATGGGGAAAAAATGACGAGGGAAGTTCCGGGTAAAGGAGATTTACCGATTTTTTTTAAATTGCTGCTTTTTGATTTGTTATATTTTATTATTATCCGGCTTGATATTATTATCTGAAATCTTTGAATTCCTGCTGAAATTGCTAAATGTCGCAGATGAATTTGGATGACAGATAAACACACAAATCTTAATGACTAATAATCAAGAATGAGTTCATTTCCCCTTTAACACCCATCCCGCTAAACATGAAACATTCCTGAAACGTTTCGAACGTACAGACATATTGCAAAAATGTAACATTCCACCTTAGACGAGGATCGCCTAAGTATTCCACAAATACGTTTAAGCAATATTCCAAAAATGTTCCTATATATTGTTCCTAACTATAATAAATAAATTAAAAAAAAGTTATTATATTCCAAATCAAAATGAATGGGTGCTAAGGATGCTCACTTCCACCCTTATATATCCCTTGGCACCCACCAATCACAACACAGATTGTTTAATATGCTGCCTATTGGTTCGCCGTTTATTTCGGCGGAGTAAAAACAAGTTTTGCTGAATGTTTAGTATGGGCTTCCTATCTCGGCGGTAAAATACTCAGCTTTGAATGCGGCGCATATGGGTTCGTTCAGGCGAATTACTTTTTTAAAGTTTTGAAAAAGTTTCATCCTTTTCTTGAGGTAGGACATTTTCCGTTTCATAAAAATTTCTGAAACATATATCTGCAGTTTAATGAAACGTTTCATGACCTAAACCAACCATTGTTTAGTTGGATTAATAAGTTTGTAATACCGTAAAATCCATTAACAAAAAATGGAATAAGTTCAATTATCGTAGTTGTTGTTCAGATCATGGTCTGCGTGACTCAGTGGTAAGAGAATTTGCCTAGAAAGGGAGAGGTCTTGGGTTCCAGACCCAGCAAAGACCTGTTAACTTTTTTAATTTTATTTTGTCTGACGATTAAATAATATGGGAAATTTATAGTATTAAAATACAGACAATCAAAAAGCAACAACAAGTTCTTAGTTAGGTTTGCCCAAGAAAAAATCGGAACGGCGGAAATAGTAGAAACTTAAGGGGCTGGGTACACGTGCGGAAGTAATGAAGCAAGAAAATCTGTCTATATAACCTGTATAATCTCGAAGTCAATTATCATAGCAAAGCCCTTTCGAGTAACTAGTCATCTTCAGTGCTACCTGTAAATAGGTACATCGAGTAATGTTACATTTAAAGATGGTGGAAAGGAGCTGGCAAGAAAAAAAGGTTTGATTAAGCTATATACTTACTCGTCAGTACACAGGCAGAAATGATACATGGTTGCAAATCAATGTAGACAATTAAAAACTTTTCAGGTAACAAAGAAAAACCCTAGCCAACACCAAATCGTATTTTAAATAATTTAATTTCTAAAAAAGCAGCTGTCGAATTTTATTTACCAAATGATTGTAATTATAATTAAAATAATAAGGTTAGTGGTTCATACGTAACATCTAAGTAGATCCTTTCTTCGTTAAACAGGGGATTCAGAAGAAAAATCAGGTTCTGAGCCTAAATAAATTTTAAAAAATATCGCTAAAAAAACTGATTATCCAATTTACCTCAAAATTTTAGGCAAGTTGCATGAATTAATATTCATAAAATACTTTTAAATTCTGTCCTGCGTTTATCATATACGGTGCAGTATCGGACAACACGACACAAATTTTATCTGTAGTAATTGAATTAAGCCAAAAGAAATTCTTGAATAAAACGGGTAACTGTAAGGTTGTTTTTTCTTTCTAGTTCTTTTACCGCTATTAAATTAAATTAGCTATGTAATGACCACACGAATCAGTTGTTACGTCGACGACAATATACATATAGTTACCTCCAATTTCGTTCTTTATATCAACTAGCGTGGTACCCTGTTTGGGAGAACGAAACTAACTAGGCCTACGACAAACGACAACCTCAATAATACTGGTAAACTGTATCAAATGTGAAAAAAAGAAATAATTTATAGAGTGTGTAAGGTGTAGGTAAAAAAAATCTAGTTTAAACATCTGTCTAAAAAAACCACAGATTAATGCAATTTCTTAATAGGAGAATGATTTATTATTTTATTGCCTTCTTAGGGAAAAACCAACCTAAATCGAGTTCAGACGCCGCAATTCAGGCGCCGCAACGTTTAGCGCCCGGCGCAATTGGTCGGCTGCAAAACGTAACAAAATAACACAGAACTCCCAAAACATGCTTAGATATGCAGTAGTTCTTAAAATATGCATTTTTCCTTGAAAATCACAAAAATATACAACAAATTTTATTTTACCCTCACCTAAAGTCAAACCTTCCGGCTTCCATGTAGTGTTATTATAAGCAAAATCATTGTTTACCTATACCCCTGGATACTATATAACTGGAAAACCCTCGAAGTGTCGACAATATAATTCACCCATAATAGAGGGTTCCATTAGATAAACAAGTCGTAAAAATTTATTAGCTGATTGTTGTTGGGTTAAGAGGCGGGTCTTCTCAAACAGAGATATTTCGTAAGGACTTTTTGCTTGGTGCTGTTTAACGACTGTGCCAAGGTAGAGTTTTTCATATTTGGTAATAAAAAAATCGAGGAAGTGGTCTTTACCAGAATATTCGTCGTACGAATTTATCTTTAAAACAAAACGAAAATTCTCTTGAAAAGCGATAGATAATAACTTGAAATTTATTTGAATAATTAAAACGAAAAAGTTTAAAGCGTTTAAATTAAAGGCAATGTGGATTTTAATTTTTGCTTTTTGTTTTGGCAGGACTACAATATTTAAAATGTTAACTACCCCCCCCCCAAATCCATAATAAGTTTTAAAAGAAGATTGCACACTTTCAACATATAACAGCCAATATATTGTATTATTAGTACACTATCCATACAGGGTATAACAAATTCCAGGGCACCTCAAAATTGCGCATTTTAATGTCAAGTAATATGTCGTTGATAAAGTTGTCGTTGAAAATTCTGACTACTTCCAAAGATAGTAATAGTAATTTTTCTTTTTATTTTTTTTCAGGCAGCATTTGAAGAGATATTACAAAATAAATTTTAGATATTTTGCCTCTTCTGCAAGATGGTTTACTTAAATTTAAAATCCGAAGTATCACTTTCGAATTCTAATCATCAATTTCATTCTTTTAAATATGGACCTGTAATTTTTTATTTCATTATATGACATTGACATTGTAAAATCTACAAAGTAATGCACTGAAACATTTAGAGTATTTAAACTTTTCCTTTGTGAATTTGTCAAGATTCAGGTTTTCTTTCTCTCTCTAACACATTGTCTTTTATGGGAAAATCTTAAATCTTCTTTTGAAAAACTAAGTGGTTTAGTGAATTAGTCGAATAAAGCTTCGTTATACTTTTGTTTGCCACATTTTTTGTACTATATAACCTTCATTGATCCACGTCTCATCAAGAAAAAAAAATCTTTTTCTCTCTGTGGTACTGCTTTATACTTCTCAAGTATTTTTGCCGCCAGCAGTGCCGTGCCTAAAGGGCCTGCAAGATAATCCAATAAATTATTTTTTCCATAGTTAAAAAAATCATGGATTTCGTAATTTTTGCAACTATCGGATACATTGGAAATGATAATAATAAGACGTAATATATAAGCCATATGAAACATTTGGAAGTGACAGTACTTAATGCGTATTTAGATGTAATAGTAAGTCAGCTAGAAAAAAAATTACTGCGTTTAAAACAGTTTATTCAACATTTTCAATTCAAAATCCTCAGATATTGGTTAAATTAAATGACTCAAACAATTTGGAAAAAGGTCAGTTATTAGTGGAGAAATATTCAAATGATTTAACTTCTCAACTAGCAAGTGAGCTAATTCAGATACAATCATTATTGTATAACATTAAAAATCTTAATACAACTCGTGAATACGCAAACTATATATTCGAAAAAAATTATTGCTAAGTAGTATAGCAAAACTGTGTTCTGCATTCAGTGGCGCAACTAGGGGGGGGGCTAAGGGGAGCTTAGCCGCCCGACCCCAAAATTAACCCCCCCCACCAGGCGATTGGCGAGGGCCAACCAAAACACTTAAACTCCATTTTGTTTGTAAAAATGGGTGAAAAGGTATTCTTCCGTAGCAAAGTTTATTTTTTCTTGCATCTTCCGTTTTTTACAAATAAACATAGGTTTTTTTCTAATTTAGCATCTTATATACCTTTGACTAATTTAATTGGACACTATCTGGGCTTACAAAAACGTAAGGGCGCGCTTATTTTGAAGTTATGGATCATAAAAGTTTGAGAAATAGTAAAAAGTGTAAGCGATATTTTTTAAGGGGTTTAAAAGAGTAAAAAAATCATATTTTGATTACGCAAAACCGGTAATAGTCAAACTGAAAACAGAAATAGGTGGGATAAATGTTCTAACATTGACAAATCATGGAAGTCATTGATGTAGATATTTAATCTTTCTTGACTATACATATTTAAAATAAAAATGTTCGTCTCCCAAATAGCACAAATTAGCTGATGAGCTTTTTTGCCTAAGAGTTATCCATTGTAACGTTACACTTTTACGGTAACTAATTATGATTTTGCTAATTATATTTTGTCATTTACCAAGATGTCAGGAACTAAGTTTTTGGAAGTTATTTAGATTCTTTGACTATTTTCATTATTATAAGTACTTAATATTGTATAACTGACAGCTTGGTATATTATATACATTTTATGTTTTATATTTACAGATGCTGAAGGTCTGGTTGTTGAAGCTTTCTTTAATGCCCACATATAGAAGGGCCATATTTTTATAAGAATTTCATTATTAGATGTTCATTCACCTATAGTTTTTCTATTATCTTACCTTGACAGAATTTTGATCAGAAACAAATCCGTTATAAAAAAACCTAGTTGGATATGAGCTGTTGCGATACAGACTAAACAAGATATTTCCAATATTTCCATTGTAGCCTGGTAACGCTACATAAATTAGAAACATTTGGTATATACCTCCGATTTCGTTTGTCGCCTTTTAAATCTCGTTCAGTTCATTAAATGATTTGTCCTTTTGATAAAATGTAGTTTAAGATGTTACCTATATTGTTAAATGTCCGGTAAACACATGTCAGGGGTTCATTAAACAAGGGTTTGTGTTATTTATTTAAGTAGTTCTCCAAATGGTTGGTTTAAAAAGCCTTGTTTATTTTCGTTTTATAAATTGGGTTAAGTGATAACAAAGTTTGCGTTTTACTGTGTGCGGCGACGCTAAAATCTTTGCTTTGGCCTTTTCCATGAATGACTAAAAGCCATACGATTCCGTCCGACCACTTTACTTTCATTTTTATAAAAACCTAACATTTTAAAGATTTAATTATTTAGGACGAGGCTTACGTAAAGATTAGAGAAAAATATTAAAAAATAACAACATAAATTATTCAAAAATAAATATTTAAATTGAATGTTTATTAAGATTTATTGTAATAAATAATGTATTCTGAGTTGCCTATCTTTTTAAAAGTCTTTTATTTTTGTCAAATAAATAAGGGGGAAAGAGAAAAAATATAGGGACATTAAAATCAAGTTTTGCATGGAGCACTTTCAACAGTTTAGTTTTTTGGCCAAATTCCTACCTTTTTTTTAAACCTTTTTTCTTACTAAACCTTAGCTGAAAATCGTCTTGGAACGAGTTCGAGCTATTTCGTTTTGACTGTGGCCGTAAAACTACCTTTAAAAAGGCTGGTCCTGTTTTATAGTTATTTTAAATTTTGTATTAAACAGTGATCAAATAACAGCCAGGTAATTATTATTTTAATTTATTTAGCAAGGTTCTTTCATTTAATTTTAATTTAAACAATAGGTTACAATGGATTTTTTCTCTTTTTTACAGCTCAGCGGCCACATAGCAAATAGCACATTTTAGTGCACATTGAACTTATTAGCACATAGCACATTGCTATTAAAACCTTGCATCTTAGCGCACGTTTGCTTTTTATAGCCTTTAAAGCATTTTGAACATTTTTGCACCCACATGATTGTGAGGTACTCTTCACGAGAAACAATTGGTTGAAGCAAATAACCCTAAAGGTTGGGGTTACCTTTGAAGTTGAAGCAATAATTCTACATTAAGAAAGAGCCCCCTCTTTACCGAAGGGGTGTTGGAATTTTACCTCTAGCCCAACAACCAGGCCCCAGTAACTCCAGTTTTCCTGCCAGTTGGTGAGATTTTTAAAAAAAGCTTTATATTACAGTAGTACCTTTTATTGATCAATTTATCTTTTTCAAATTACCACACATATTTCTATTTATAAACAATTTAAACTACATTCTCTCATAAACAGGTATTTTTTTTTAAATAAAGCAAATCATAATATTAAATAGTGTTTTACTGGTTGTTTCAGTACCTTTACGAACACACGGGTAAGGGGTGTATGAAGGCGGTGCAGTAAGTTCTGTTTTACGTGTGTTGGCGCCCTTCTTTCATATTTATAATTTTCACTTGCCTCCTTCATACACCAAGGAAAAGGATTGAAAATTTTGAACTCCCCCAAAGCCGAACTACCGTATAAGCTAGCCAACGGGTCGTAAGTGCAAACTTTTATTATTGCACTTACGTAAGAACTCTTTATAACATGGCTTTTATAACACCCGAGTTTACGTTATACCATAAAAACACATAAAAACCAGAGATTTGTCAAATTTTGGCAAATGATTCTTGGTTTGTTTTCTAGCCATGAAAGCTCGCCTCAAATTAGATTTTTTGGCTCCAAAAGTAGCAGTTTTTAATGTAGTTAGGCTATAGCATAAGTACTTGGCCAAAAAATATCTTTTATAGGATAATTAAACCTCCAATTTTCTTTGTAATTTTGGATGGGCAAAAAGTAGAAATATCTGTCAATTTTGTTGCCACTATATAACCAGATATATTCTAGTAAGTATTGAAGTTAAATTATAGTAAGTACAGCTGTTTAAAATGCTAGAATACCGCATTTTTAATCAATAGAAATCGAGGTCAGAATATAATCAATAAGTAGGCATTTTTCCTATATGCCAAGCATACATGTTTTAGCAAGTATTTAAGTTTAATTATAGTAATAATAGGTATATAAGAATGCCAGATTATGACATTTTAAGACAACAAAAATTGAGAGGAAAAAATATGGCTTTAATTATCGTATTTTTGTTTCAAAATTAAACTAAAATTGGGTAGTGTTATTTCGCTTATTTTTGCATTTAATATTGCCAAAAAATGCCACATTTTCAAATTTACGTTTATAACCTATAAAATTATACTTAACCAAACTGAAGATTCATTTAGAAAAACGAAATATAAATTATTTCCCAAACAACATGTCTAATAAAATATTATAGAAAAATGCCGACTTGGGGTAATCGTTGTTTAATTTTGTTACGCTGGCTCCTGGGTCTTAAATTAGTCATTTTTTAGCGAGTACTAAAGGCAACACAAGTAAGCATTTTTATTGGCAAAATTTTAATAAATGTTGCTATATTTGAAAATTATTCCCATTTGATAAATATTTGCTTCAAGACGGCCAATTTCAAGGAGTATTTGCTTAAAAAATAACCTAAAGCTTTTTATGATCCGCCATGATTGAAATTAAAATTAAACTAATCTCCTAACAGCCATTACTTGACCACTTGAAACAAACGTATTCTTTTTACCAATAAAAACGTATTTTCATGCATGTTTTTTTACGTTAGAGAGTCTTTAATGAATTTTCTTAGTAAATTACATCTCCAAAAATTAAAAAAAAATTGTAGAAAACGAAATGTTTAGTTTCAAGAAGGGGCGCCTGTTTTACATGCCTAACTTAGATTATTTTAACAGTAAAAGTTCCAAATAAATATTTTACACAATAAGTCATAGTGTACGTATTTCTACGATACCATGATTTGTTATGTTTGCATTTCCTCATGGCTCATAAATTCTTACACTGATTGGCTCTGTTAATACTATTCCTACATAATTTGAAACAATTGGTGATTTATTATATAAATGAAGAAAAGGCAAAAAATGAGAAATTATTTAGATTATTAAATTTCGGAAAAAATGTTACTCAAATTTCGGCTAAAAAACAAATCAAAATTCAGCTAAAAAAGCTCGATTTTAAAGTCAAAAAGTAGCTAATAAACCCAACCATAAAATCAAGAGAGTGGGTCATATAATTGCCAATTGGCCATTTTTGCCTCACTATGGCCAAATTATTATTCCCCACTTTAGCAATATTTCCGTCTTTATACTGTAATAGAACTGTTATTTTGGCTAGCAATTTTAGCTAATTAGCCAGATATATTAGCAAATATCACAGCATTTTAGCCCATATATGATTACATGTGCTACTTGGGCTGGTGTACAGGGTAGACCAAAAAGGAGGAGGCACTTTGGCAGGTTTCTTGTTAACATGTCGAGTAAAACATATATTATGTTATACAGGATAAATGATAACTTTGAACTCCCTAAAATGTTTTAATACGAGTTTCATCGTTCTATGTAACTTTAAGGGTATATGTAAAAAATATATATTTTTTGACAGCTGTCAGAGATATTAATCAAATCGTATATAGCCGAAACATAAAAACTTAGACAATATCGGGAGTTTATAATTACATCATAGCCGTACGAAAAAATGGTTAAAATTGGTTTTATTCTATAATCAATATTATCTTATAAGTGACAGGGCTTGAGCCCCCCGAAAAGTCGATGTCTAGTTGCGCCACTGTCTGCATTCTAATTATTTCTTGTCCTTCCTGTAACCTCAGCTCAATCGGAAAGATCATTTTTAAAGTTGAAATTAATTAAAATTAAAAATGTCCTTAGGTCGACCATGACTCAAACTCGTCTTAGTTCTCTAGCTCTTATCTGAATAGAGCACGAAAGGGCTAGAGAAGTAAATATATAACTGGTAGATAAGTATTTATCTAGCTTGCTTGAACCAGAGTATAGTTATTATTTTTTAATATTTAGTTAATTACTTCCCTCGTAAAAGGGAAGTATTGTAATCGTAAAAAAAATCACCCTCCGAGATTTTTTCAGATCTTTCAGGAATGCCATCTACGGATGGCGAAAAACATGTTATCTCAATTCCGCCTAAAAAAACTACTTACCCGATTGACTTCAAATTTTGATAAAAAAATTAAGGAACATTGTGGTGAAAATCCAATATGGCAAGTCAAAATGGCGGCCTAAATGAAAAAAATTATTACTAAAAAACTACTTATCAAATTTATTTCAAATTTTTCACAGAAATCAAGTGTTATGTAGAAATCAACTGATAAAATTTTGGTACGAATCCAAGATGGCGGAACAAAATGGCGGCTTAGTAAAATATTTAAAAATTCAGCCTGAAGAACTACTAATAAGCCTGATTTCAAATTGTGTGCCATAAATAATTGTGGTATACAAATGAACTCTTGAAACTGTGGTACTAATCCAAAATGGCGGAAAAAAATGGTTTGTAATCGTGAGAAAATTGTCCTCTCAGGTTTTACACATCTTCACGTTTTAGCGTCCCTAGATGCCAAAGAATATGTTTTATCAATTCCGTCGGTCCGTCTGTCGGTTTGTCTGTCTGCCTGTTAGTTCACGACGTAGCTTAAAAATTACTTACCCAATCGATTTCAAATCTTGGTCAAAAATTAAGGGTCATATGGGGTCATTCCCATGGTAATGGCGGTGTGTATTGATATAAAAACTACTTATTGAATTTATTTTAAATTATTTAGCAATTTTTAGAAACTTACCTATTTGACCTATTTGTAATGTAATTCAATTCTTCGATCATTTTTTGCAAATTCGTCAATGACGTCATCATAAAAACGTCGATGCTCCGACATATTTTGGAGAAGTTTATTTTCAATGGACAACAGCGATGTACGTCGTTGAATTTCTCACGAAATTTTTTATACGTTTAAGTAGTGAAAAATTGCGTTCTACTGATGAACTTGTGGCAGGTATTGTCAATAATAATTCACACAATTTCGACACTCGGATGTAGGCATCTTCCAGCCCCTTGTCTTTTAAAAATTACATTAGTTCCTCAGCGTTATTTTTTGCGCTAATGTCATCAGTTTCGTAAATCACTTTTAGTTCAGATCGCAGTAACATTCGGTTGAAGAACTGGCCATAATGAAGAAGAAGAGATTTAAACGCATCTTCTGGAAAAGTTTTTTCTTTAAATGCATCAAAATTGCAGAGCTCGAGGAATTTAAAATCATTTAAACCGTTAAATCTATAGTTTATTTGTTGCTGAATTTAATCGATTATTTCATAAAAGAGGCGCCTGTATGATGTTTGAACATCTCCCACCTTGTCTGTTCGAAGACGTTTGGCTTGTGGCTCTACATTTAACGTCATCGTTTTCTCCCAAAATAGGTCAAAGTCATCTCTTTTTTGGCTTAACATGGATTGACATCATCTACTTTTTTTAGGCAAAAAGCAATATCATTTGTTTTAGTTTGTAATATATTAAAAACATTGTCCGAGAATGGAAATATTTTTGAAAATATGTTCAACAAATAATTAAAATTAAAATCTCGTTCGTTCGACTGGGATAAAACTAAATTTAATTTATGAGCAAAACAATGGACAAACACAGCACTTGGAAAAGTTTCTTGAACTTTAGCTTGCAGACCCCCTAATTGTCGTGCCATCACTGCAGCTCTATCATAGCTTTGAGCAACTAATTTTTTGTCTCCATTTATTTCTTTAGTAACGTTATAAACAACGGTATATAATGCATCTGCTGTACGAAAAACCCACGCTACGTTAAAACTTCGCTGATAAGCTTCAAATAATTTCCAAAGGAAGGGCAAAACCGCCTATGAAAAATTTAACCACAAAAATGAAAAACTGTATTAGACATTTTTATCCGGAAAAACAATAGGAACAATTTAAATGTCTAACAGGGTGTGAAAATATAAGTAAATTATTTTGTTGGCCATTTTTACTTTTTGAAAATAAAAAAGGTCTCTGGAATAAAACTGGTTTTTCCGATTTAAACAATTTCCATAAAGCTGTAAAAAGACACCTTGTGTCCAAAGGGCATTTGCAGGCCGCCATAAAAGAAAAAGTCTTCGGCAAAACTAGAATTGAACACACCCTTAATAAACAGTTAGAAATTAGTCAACGCCAACACAATGAACTAGTCGATAAAAATAGGCAAATATTAAGAAGACTTATCGATGTTGTTTGTTTTCTCGGACAGCAGGAATTGGGATTTAGAGGTCACGACGAAACAAGGGTTTCTTCAAATAGAGGAAATTTTCAAGATTTACTTAGTTTAATGGCTAAATATGATGATTGCTTAAACAATCTTTTAGAGCAGTCTATCGTTTTTCGCGGAACGTCGAATCGTATCCAGAATGATTTAATTTCCGGTGTTGCAAACATTATTCTAAAAAGAATTAAGCAGGAGATTGGCGAGGCACGGTTCATTGCTTTTGTTCTCGACGAAACAACTGATATCACTAATTTTAGCGAATTATCTACAGTAATACGCTACGTTAAAACAGACAGAAGTATTCAAGAGCGATTTTTAGGTTTTAAAAATGTGTCCGAAAATCGTAGAACAGCAGATGCATTATATACCGTAGTTTATAACGTCAATAAAGAAATTAATGGAGAGAAAAAATTAGTTGCTCAAAGCTATGATGGAGCTGCAGTGATGACAGGACAATTAGGGGGTATGCAAGCTAAAGTTAGAGAAACTTTCCCAAGTGCTGTGTTTGTCCATTGTTTTGCTCATAAATTAAATTTAGTTTTATCCCAGTCCATCAATCACATTCAAGAGTGTAAAGTATTTTTCGTTACTCTAAGTGGCATGGCTGCTTTTTTTTCCAAGTCAACAAAACGTACTCAAGCTTTGAACTCCATTGTCTACAAACGATTGCCCAAAGTAGATCCTACTAGGTGGAACTATAGTGGAAGACTTGTGTCAAAAGTATCTGAAAATCGTGAATCAATGATTGAACTATTTGAGAATATAATAGAAAATAATGAAACGTGGGACTCAGAAGCAATAAATAGTTCGAGGGGGTTTTGGACTGTTTGAAACGAGATTTTAATTTTAATTATTTGTTGAACATATTTTCAGAAATATTTCCATTCTCGGACAATGTTTTTAATATATTACAAACTAAAACAAATGATATTGCTTTTTGCCTTAAAAAAGTGACGTTGACCTATTTTGAGAGAAAACGATGACGTTAAATGTAGAGCCACAAGCCAAGCATCTTCGAACAGACAAGGTCGGAGATGTTCAAACATCGTACAGACGCCTCTTTTATTCAATAATCGATTAAATTCAGCAACAAATAAACTATAGATTTAACATATAATAGCAGAAATATATAATTACTGCAGGTGCAAAACGGCCTACAAGAAGAATTGCTTTCGATTATGTCACAGGGTACCTTCCTGCGATCATGATTTCTGGGCCTCTATTCTCTTCATGATCGCAGGAGGGTACCCTGTGACATAATCGAAAGCAATTCTTCTTGTAGGCCGTTTTGCACCTGCAGAAATTATATATTTCTGCTATTATACATATATCTTTTCCGGCCAAGAACTATAGATTTAACGGTTTAAATGATTTTAAATTCCTCGAGCTCTGCAATTTTGATACATTTAAAGGAAAAACTTTTCCAGAAGATGCTCTTCTTCTTCATTATGGCCAGTTCTTCGACCGAGTGTTACTGTGATCTGAACTAAAAGTAATTTACGAAACTGATGACGTTAGCGCAAAAAGTAACGCTAAGGAACTAATGCAATTTTTAAAAGACAAGGAGCTGGAAGATGCCAACACCGAAGTGCCGAAATTGTGTGAATTAGTATTGACAATACCTGCCACAAGTTCATTAGTGGAACGCAATTTTTCAACACTTAAACGTATAAAAAATTTCGTGAGAAATTCAACGGGCCGGGAGAGACTTTCGCATACATCGCTGTTGTCCATTGAAAATAAACTTCTCCAAAATATGTCAGAGCATCGACGTTTTTATGATGACGTCATTGACGAAATTGCAAAATATGATCGAATTACATTACAAATAGGTAAGTTTCTAAAAATTGCTTCCCTTTCTTAAAATTTCACCGCACGCCCCTGATAACCGGTATAACTCAACCTAATTTTATAGCCTAATGCTAATACGTTTGCAAATCGCCATTTTGCTTTTTGGTAAAAATATATTTCTGGAAACTCTGGTTTTGTTGATTTGATTCACACATCATTGTGCGCCTTGTTAGACCGAATCCGACTTTAATCATTAATTACGAAAATAAATGCATATGTTCAACGGAGCCTGTAAGATTTCATCTTTAAACAACATTGTAACGTAAAATTACATTCGATGTTGCCCGAACAATATCGTTATCTTCACGGTACCATCGAATTCGCAATACAAAGTATCACAAAGTACTGCACTGTAACGAATCGTTAAATTTATTCATTCATACCGAATTTGATTCATTAATTCGTAGTAAGTATATTACGGCAATAAAAACACGACTACTTTAAAACAAAAACAAATAATCAAGAAGTACAGGCATTTCACACGACAGAGCAATGCGCTGAATGGGTTGTTTATTTTCGTTTCAACAGACGTTGTTGGTTCGCTGTCTTTGTCGATTCCTTAAAGCGTTTATATATTTTATGGATGTCACCTAGGAATAATGGCATTATTACTAACGCCCATTGACGTACCTAGTTTATATTTTCTTGTTTTTATCATTATATCAAAACAAAAGTTAAGTATGTTTTTTCTGCTTTCTACTACCCCCGTAAAAAGGAAGTACTGCAATCGTGAAAAAATTACCCCCCGAGATTTTTTTCGGATTTTTAGGTTTCTTAGGTCCGTCTGTTTGTCTCTCTGCCTGCCTCTTCGCGGCATAGCTAAAAACTACTTACTTGATTGATATAAATATTAAAAGTCAAATGGGGATGACCTGGTAACAGTTTGATTAAAATTCAATACTGCGAAACAAAATGACGGCCTAGTCCAGCCATATCAAACATGCGGCCCAGTGAGCATTTTTCTGCGGCCCAAATCAGTTTTGAAAACAGCCAGATAATGCGGCCCGCGAACAAGTTGAAAACCGTTTTTGAAAGCGCGCGCCGCTGCAACAACGATTGGTATAATAAAATGTACAATTGTACATAGTGCCATCTATGTTTAGGAGGATAAACTACACATACTCAACCTAAAACCCAAAGCCAAACGTTATCTGGCTTGTTCCGCGTACAGTGACTTTATACAGAGACAGTGGCGACAATAGGGTAACCAATTTTTGATTGGTTCTCCGCGTCACGTGGTCCTGGCGGCCCTATTGCTGCAAAAATCGATTTGTTTACTTTTTGCCTAAATGGGTTTCTTGAGGTTTTTTGTTTTAGTGTATTATTTTATTAGTTTTTGTGATTATTAAAACGAATATCGATAGAAACAATAATATCACACATTGGCCATATGAATAAATGTGTTTAAAATTCACCTGCTTTTCGCTTAAAAATCAGTGTTTGTGATAAATTTGTAAATGAAAGATTGCAAATTTTAGTATTGTCTACGAACAGTATTTGAAAAAAGTTTTTTTTGTGTATTTTTAGTAATCTGTAGTTTGGATTATCAATGTATAGTGCTTTGATCTGTTAAAACTATATAATGTATAAAATTAGCTCTGAGCACATAAGACTAGTATTAATACCTGTTAATGTTAATTAGTATTAAAGTGGATCATCTGTATAAAATTTTGTATATTTTTTATTTAATAAATATCTTTAAAAAGGTATAGTATTAAAATAAATATTTAGAATAATCACTATGGCTTTTATTGATCTTTAATATTTTCTAATTTGATTATATTTACCTACATAATCAGTATTAAGGTCATTATTGAGTGCTGCTACTTGTGAGTAACTAATGCTTTTGTTACCTGCTTTGTTACTTGCCGCATTACAGTCTAGTACTACATTCAAAATTCAACTTGTGAAAAAGGTGACAAGGTGGATATCGGACGAATGGATTTTTTAACTAAAACATCTATGTAGCTATCGACTTTTATTTATTACTAAACTCAACATATTTATTTAGTTACTTTAACAGACATAATGACTATGTAAATAACCTATCAACATCAGGAAGTAAGAGCTAACAAATTTCTTTCAATGTAAGTCGGGATGTGGCGCAATAAAATTCTAGGTCCAATAATATATGAAGGTACCCTAACGTCAAATAGATATCGCGAATTAATATTAGAAAATTGTTGAACTTAAAAACCTAAATATTTTGCGACTCTCTCTGGCAGCAGGTATGCATCAGCATAATGGAAAATTGCACAATTTTTAATGCCTTGTCCAAATAAATTCGGAAATACTGGACCTGTGCGATGGCCTGCGAGTAGTTGATCTTAATCCGTTGGATTAAATATAATGGGGGATTTGATTTTCAAAATCGTTTATATCGCAATATACACAATTTAACATTAACCAACTTCAAGAAAATTTAATTAGGGAGGTTAGAGCCATTCCTGCTAGAACCATACAACGGGCGATATTAAAAATTTGTAGACTTGCAGCAAAATGCATTGAAGCACAGGGTTTTCTGTTTGAATACCTTTTATAATATGTAATTATTTTTGTATACTTTAGTTTTAAAAATTCGATAAGTTTATTTATTTATGTTGTCACTTCTGATATACCTAGCTTTAGTTTTTTCTAAATAAAGGTTACAAACAATTTTTGTGTTGTTTATTAAATTGCTACAACGTTGACGCGTTATAGCTGTGTGTTACAATTAAAAAAAAAACATTACAATGAGTATTATATTAGTAAACGTCAGTATAAACTTTTCTTAAAATAATAATTTCATGGATTTATTATTGTTTCACACACGTATTTTAAATATAAATTATGTTTTTACCAATTTTAATTATAATTGATTAAAATAATATGTGCGATATATTGTTGTGCTTAGAATTTCGAGCTCTTTCGAAATTTGAAATAAAAAATTCCGTATTTAAAAAAATTTGATGATGGATCCGAAAAACCGAAATATATCAAAAAAGTAATAACGCCACTTTAAAAACTAAAAAATGGCAATGAAAAAAATTTGTAATTAATATTTAAGTAAAGTCCAGAAAATTTAAAAAAATTTGAACTGTGTTTTTTTCGGTTATCTTAAATTAGTCGGAATTTTTCAAAAACATTTTATTGAGCACCAAAATATGTTTGCCATAATTTAAACCTTCAGAAATTTACGGCAAGATCCCAATGGTCTCCTTTGAATTTGGGACACGCCGTACATAGTCATCTATGTTTAGGAGTATAAAGTCACCTAAAACCCAAAGCCAAACGTTATCTGGCTTGTTCCGCGAAATTCTATCAAGCAAAAACGCAGATGACGCTATCTGAACATTCTGGAAAGAACTCGAGAAATCACAATCCGTATATAAGCCGTGATCGATTGAGTTCGGTCGTTCAGTGTTTAGTCAGTTATGAGTCAGTTGCGATAGAATTTCGAGTTGAGTTGCGCACTTATTGTTACAACACTTAACACTACTTATTATAATTTATTTCAGATACAATTTGAAAATGTCTCTTTCTTTGAAAGAAAAAATTATTTGTTTGATTTGTAATAGTACAGTCGGTGTCCCAAAATTATATAATATAAAACGTCACTATGATATTCATAAACCTATGTTTGACAAGTATACAGGCATGCTCAGAAACGAAAAGTTAAATAAGTTAAAATCACGGTTGAAAGATCAGCAGCTTATGTTTACAGGTCCAAAGCAAGAAAATGAATCTGTCCTTCAAGCGAGCTACGTACTGTCGGAGTTGATCGCGAAACACTCAAAACCATTTGTTAAAGGTGAATTTATAAAAGAGTGCCTTGTAAAGGCTGCGGAAATTGTAAATCCCGGGAGCGTGCAGGCATTTCAAAATATATCCTTGTCCCGGAATACTGTCGCTGAAAGAGTTACTGAGTTGGCTGCCAATATAAGTGATCAGATAAAAACAAAATCAGACTATTTCAGTGCATTTTCTATTGCCTGTGACGAAAGTACGGATGTGTGTGGTGTGGCGCAACTCGCTATTTATCTTCGTGCGGTTGATACATATATCAATGCGTATGAAGAATTACTGGAATTAGTACTATTGCATAATACAACAACTAGGAAGGATATTTTCAATGCTTTTTATGGACTTCTGCAAAAGTACAATTTAGATTTATCAAAACTGTGTTCCGTTGCAACAGACGGAGCTCCTTCAATGACTGGAGTAAAAAATGGCTTCGTTAAAATATTACAGACAAAGATCAGAGAAATGGGCAGTGACAAACCAGATTTTCATCATATTTGTTATATAATCCACCAAGAAGTTTTACGCTCAAAAGTGATCAAGTTGGAAAGTGTTTTAAAGTCAGTGAAAAAAATTATAAACTTCATAAGGTCACGAGGCCTTAATCAGCGACAGTTTTCTATATTTTTACGTGATTTAGAAAGTGGTTTACCGTATTATGCAGAGGTGCGATGGCTTTCGTGTTCTATGGTACTCGACCGGTTTTGGAAACTCAAAGAAGAAATACGCGTTTTCATGGAAACAAAAATGTATTTCTACCTATTTATTATAATTGGAAACAAAAGGAGAAGATTTTGTCATAAATTAGCCTTATTATGTGATGTGATCCTTTTTTACAAGATCGTTATAAGGACCTTCATAATTAAATGGACAACTAAAAGTAGATATCACAAAACACTTTTTTGATCTTTCGTTTATGGTAGATATCACAAAACACTTGTCGGACTTAAAAACGAAATTGCAAGGACCACGTCAAGTTATTACAGATATGCATGATCATGTGAAAGTTTTCAAGTGTAAGATGATGTTGTGGGAAAAACAGTTAGCAGATGCACAAGTGTCCCAATATCATACAAAATATATTCAGAGAAAATGAAAATTTTGAAGCGGTTTCAGGATTTTAAGACCCGGATGCACGCTTGGACGCACTTTTAAAAGTTATTTCCGCCGATAAATTCGCGCCACAAATAGACAACTTAATTAAAGACAAAGGATGTCAAATATCTGGCAAAAGAATTTAATGTTTGTAGTTTTTTGTAATGTCCTTTTTATTGGAAATTTAATAAACAAACTTGTCCTATAATAGTACTCTTTCTCAAGATTTTGAGTAGTTTGTCTTCTTTAAGATAAGGTTTTGCGGCCCACCTGGTCTATGGTCTTCATGCTTTTGGCCCACCAGTGACTTTGAGCTTGACATGGCTGGCCTAGTCAAATGTTGAAAAAATTATTACTAAAAAACTACTTATCAAATGTATCTCAAATTTTGTACAAAAACAAGTATTAAGTAGTAATTAAAAATTTTAGTGCGAATCCAAGATGCTGAAACAAAATGGCGGCTTAATAAAATATTTGAAAATTCATCCTGGAAAAACTACTTAATAGATTGATTTAAAATTTTGTGCAAGAATTAATTGTTATATACCGGGTGTCAACAAATCTATTAGACAGGCCATAACTTTTAAAGTATTTGGTGTATCAAAACGAAATTTGGCATAGGTAAATGGTACATAAAGAGGAGAGTTTTCGCATATTTTTCACATTCTCTCACCAATTGTGCACAAAAATCAAGTTTTATGTAGGAATCAACTAGTAAAATTTTTTTACGAATAGAGGATGACGGAACAAAATTGCGGCATAAATAATTATTTCGAAATTCAGCCTGAAAAAACTGCTTAATGAACTGATTTCAAATTGTGTGCCATAACTAATAATTGTAGTATAGAGATGAACTAGTAGCAGTGGCGATTCCTCCATTAGGTCATATGGTGAATGACCCCCCAATAAATATTTCCAAACAGAAACAAATAAATAAAATAATACATAATTTGTATTTTATCATTTTTTTTTAATTTGGAAATTTCTTTTTTCTCTCTTTTTCTCTATTATTCCGCGACACACTATCGATGCCTAGCAGCGCGATCTCCGGAGGTTTCGTTTCGTTGGCATCGATCACGGCTGGCGGCCTGCGTTGACCTTATGGTTATAAACGGAGGCGAGATTTTCGAGTGTTCCCGATTAAATTTTCACAGGGGCGTATAGGTAATATACGTCTTACGTTGGCAAAGTTTGGGTCAACAGCCGCGCCGAGGAAACTTAAATATTTTTGTCAGTTGATGCTTTTAATGTGGATCGTGTGATGTGTTGTCGTTACCGATTGCGTATTTTTATAGATTTTATTATTAAGACTTTACATTTTGTTTGTTGATTTTGTGGTTTAAATTAATGTTTTAAAGAAAGATAGCCACAGTATTTTAGAAAATTAAGACTTTAAGAGCCGTTTTCAATTATTTTGGCGAGATGAACTTTGAGAAACGACTCGAATTTAAGACCAGTAGTCGACCTTTGTCGAAATTTAAAATTCAGCAAACAACTAAAGACAAAGACAAAGAAGTAAATCGTTATTTTTGTAAAAATATGTTCGATTTATCTATAATGGACACGCGGTTGCGAAGATTTTATTGTTTCGTGTGTCTGATTTTTTTCAGATGACTCTTTGTGTTGTATATATATTGATCCCCTGAAAAGTTGACCAAGAGCCGCCACTGAAACCTGTGATACTAATTCAAGATGGTAGAACAAAATGGCGACCAAATAATTTTTTTGTAAAATGTTTTATCAATTCCGTCGGTCCATCTGTCGGTTTGGCTGCCTGTCTGTCAGTTCGCAGCATAGCTTTTAAAACTACTCATCTGATTGACTTTATATTTTAGTCAAAAATTAAGGCTCTATGGGGATGACCTGTTGATAAAAATCCAGTATGCCGGAACAAGATGGCAGCCTATTGAAATGTTAAAAAAATATATTACTAAAAAAACTAATTATCCAATTTACCTTTCAAATTTTGAATTTGTTGTTGCAAAAGAATGAACTGGTAATATTTTGGTATGAATATAGGATAGCAAAACAAAATGACGGCCTAATAATATATTTAAAAAAACACAGCCTGAAAAACTACTTATGAGATTAATTTCAAACTATGTGCAAGCATTAAGTGTGATAGAGAGATAAACTGGTAAAATTGTGTTACGAATTCAAGATAGCGGAAGAAAATGGCGGCCAAATAAAATGTTTAGAAAATCTTCTTATTCAATTGACTGTAAATTGTGGAGAAAAATTAAATATGATATAAGGATACACTGTTACGGATTCATCATTTTACAACGTAACAAAATCACGGTGTGTGTTAATGTAAAAACCGCTTATTGAATGTATTTTAAATTATGCCCAAAAATCAAGTGTGGCATAGGTAGAAACTTGTAAAATATTGGTAGGGATCCAATATGCTGAAACAAAATGGCGTCCAATAAATAATTTTCAAAAGACAGTATATATATATATATATATATATATATATATATATATATACATGTGTTCCTAAATAACTATGTACTGAACTAAATTGGGTTTAACGTCACTATTTCTAATACAAAAAAGTTTTCATAACCAGGAAAGTTCCGGGTATCCGATTTTTTTTTTGTTTAAAAAAGTGGTTTAATTTAGTAATACATTTTCAATTATTCAATTACCAAGCATCCCTTTTCTTTTCCGTTTTAGCCTAGTAACTATGTCAGTACGAAAAATAAGGTCTTTTAAAGTATGAGGGGGGAGGGGCAAAAATTCATTTAGCCTAGACCCCCCAAAAACCACGATCCGCCACTGCACTGTCAAAATAGAACTTAATGATTTAGCACATAACAAACCGGTCCACAAAGTAAAAATGAATTGAATACATATACATTTTTACCTGGTTTAAAATTTTATCACTTTTTAAACAAAAGTAATTTAAAGGGTAACCATTTCTCCGAACGAGACTACCTGGGGGTGCTTTTCTATTATTATTTACCTCCTAGGATAGGCTAAGATTGCCATTGTCTTGAGTTATGGCGATGGCTTGTGCTCCCAAACAATAACTGTATAATTTACCAAGATTTCACGTAAACTTGGTAGGATGGAAGCGAGCGTTCCTCTTGAATAACACCTTGATAAGTCGATTTTCGAACACCTGTCTCATACGAAGTACTGAAGCAGAAGTAGACCAGTTGATATATGATGACAGTTAAACAAGTTATGCGGTAACTGCGTGATTTTATGATTGATTTATAATAGTGGATAACGGTGAGGTAAGGGGATAGAGGAGGTAATTTAATAATGGTGAACACGAGCAGTGTGTTTACAAGTATCTATTCAGCTACAAAATCATAGTTTCCATTATATTCCTAATTGAAGGGCTCTATGCAAAAAGCCTCTTTATGTTTTGTAATTTGATCTTTTAATTTACTCTGGAAATATTATAACGTGATTTTTTAATAACTTGATTTCTACTTAAGATTGCATATATCGCGAAGACAATATGAGTGTCAATTTAAAAATATTTCTTTCTGCTTTTCCTGCAAAAAAAATGAACAATTTACAGACTCCCTATATTTTTAACAAAAATTACACAAAAATATTTTTCTACGAGCCCTGTATAAGATATTCACAATTTTTTTACGCCATGGTACCATATTATTGCATTGTTACCAAAGTTACATAGGTATGCCAAATTTAGCTCAATCGGATATGAGCATTAATTAACACCCGGTAACATTTCAATTTTTGGCACACCCTGTATAACATTTTTTCTCCAATATTAGTGGAGCAAGCAAAACTTTTTATGAAGAATAACTTTTTCTGCTAAAATCAACAATAAAAAAGTTTCCCATTATTTCAAATTTTTTCCGCATTCTGTATAAGATATTTGCGATTTATTTACTCCATGGTACATTATTGCATTGCCACCGAAGTTAATGGATTACAAATTTCGAACGAGAAAGACAGACAGACATACGAAACCGGAAAAAGAGACGGAAAGACAGACATACGAAGAAAGTAAGTTGAAGTAATGACGTGGTCTAATATCACTTTCACTTAAAATTTATGCTAGGGTTAGTAGCAATGTACTTTTTTTGTCATTACCCGCCAATTGTTTAAAAGCTTTCTATTGTTTTATTTTACACTGCTCTCTCAATTTACCTACACAGTCTTTGTTTTTTGTTTTGATCCAAACCAATTCTTAGTAACGTTTTGAAGCTTTCAAGCTTTATTTCAAGTGTGATCACGCAAACGTCTCACGCCTCAAGCTTTTAAGAACATATTCAAATTTTTAAAAAGTATTTTTTACTTTTCAGTTCAATACTTTGTAACTAAAAGCATTTTTTAAAAAATATTTTTTTTACATTAATAACTTAATAATATAATAACAAAAGTTATGCCAAGATTTTAGATCTGCTTTGTCCGATTTTTAAAATAACTAGTACCATTTTATTAAAGTATTCTTGGGTTAGATATACTCATTAAAGAAGTTGCAGAGTAGGTATTCTGATTCACTTCAGAATGCTTTTTTATAAAAGCATTTTTTAAAAAATATTTTTTTACATTGATTTTATTTTGTACTTTTTAGGAATATTTTTTAGGCACCCTGTATAAGACATTGACAACATAATAATATGGTATTGTCATAGGCTTTATGTATGTATAATTTTGATAATGGAATCTGTTTTTTATGTTTATTACTTCCCTCGTAAAAGGAAAGTGTTGTAATCGTGAAAAAATCACCCTCCGAGATTTTTTCAGATCATTACGTTAAACATGTTTTCTAGATTCCATCGGTTTGTCTGTCTGTCGGTGTGTCGGTCTGTCTGTTCGCGGCATTAAAAAACTACTTACCCGATTTACTTCAAATTTCGGTCAAAAATTATAGGCATATGGGAATGGCCTGTATAAGACATTCACGATTGGACACCATAATAATATGGTATTTTCATCGGGTTTATGTATGTATAATTTTGATAACGGGATCTGTTTTTTACGTTTATTACTTCCTTCGTAAAAGGAAAGTATTGTAATGGTGAAAAAATCCTTACGTTAAACATGTTTTCTCAATTCCATCGGTTTGTCTGCCTGTCGGTGTGTCGGTCTGTCTGTTCGAGGCATAGCTTTAAATTACGGTCAAACATTAAGGGTCATATGGGAATGACTTGGTACCATTTAGATAAAATCCAGTATCGCAAAACCAAATGGCGGCCTAGTGAAATGTTAAAAAAAATATTACTGAAAAACTACTTATTTAATTTATCTCAAATTTGACAAACGTTAAGTGTTATGTAGGAATCAACTGGTAAAATTTTAGTACGAATCCAATGGCGGAACAAAATGGCAGCCTAATAAAATATTTTAAAATGGCAAAGCCTGAAAAGAACAACTTAATAGACTGATTTCAAATGGTGTGCCATAACTAATTGTGGTATAGAGATGAACTAGTAAACTGTGATATTAACTCAAGATGGCGAAACAAAATGGTGCCCAAATAAAATATTTGTAATCGTGAAAAAATCACCCTCTCAGTTTTTACATATTTTCAGATTTTAGCATCCCTAAACAAATTAAAAAAAAATGTTTTTATCAATTCCCTCGGTTCGTCTGTCTGTCTGTTAGCGGCATAGGTTAAAAACTACCATCAGATTGTATCTGGTAATATTTTGGTAAAAATCCAATATGTCGGAACAAGATGGCGGCCTAGTAAAACGTTAAAAAAAATATTATTAAAATAACTATTTATCCAATTTGTTTAAATTTTGCACAAAAATCAAGTGTTACATTGGAATGAACAGGTAACACTTTGGTATGGTAATATAGCCAAACTCAATGGCAGCAGGCTGACAATGGTTTGTGTTGAAATTAAACATTTTCTAGACCTTACATTATCATCATGTCACAGTGGCGTATTTAAGAGTCAGTTTATTTAAGATAAACTAATAGAAATACTATAAAGTAAGGACCTTTATTTCGGGATTGGTAGTTAACGCCCCCCTCAGAGCCAGTTTTACTTATAACTAAAATAATGACCGTTTTTTGTTGTCTATATTATTTACGTTGGTTAAAAGTTACTTATGTAGAAAACAGAAACCCAGGTCCCATTTTTTTGTTTGTTGAAAATTTTTATCATCTCAAAAAGAATTTGTTCCTCGTCGTGAAGACTTTTTTTTTGATTATCGTGTTTTTTTCATATGTGTTCTTTTTGCTATCCAATTATTTTAATGTAATTTTACTTTGGCAGCCTTATTTATGATTGCTCCCCCCCTTCCCCGGCCATAAAACCTGGCTACGCCTCTGGTCACAACAATTTTTAAATTATCAAGCGAAAACTGTTATTGTTTTAACTATTGGAGATGGTTACTTAGGGTTGCCAACCGTCCTGTATTTGGAAGGACGTCCTGGATTTTAGAAGATCTTACCGTATTTGCCTGAATTTTGACAATTTTTAATTTATCCTGATTCAACACAGCATAAAATACAATTTTATTATTTTTTATTGACTTCCGGCAACATCATTTTGTAGCGTTATGTTATCGGTCGACTGTCAAAATAATGATAAAAATGGGCACTTGAAGAGCGAAATTCTGTCATTTTTTAGTATTTGTATTTATCTGAACAAGTTGTTAGTTAGTAATATCTAAAAAGTGTGCGGTAAAAGGTAGATACTTTATTATAAGTTAGTTGTGTCTTGATTGATTTTTAAATTTTCTTCTTTTTTGCTTACTAAAAATATTATTTATCACGTTTATTTTGTTTAAAATTAATAATAAAAAAATAAGCTGACACATTATTAACAATTTTCAACTATTTATAGGAACTTAATTACAAGTGAAATGCGGTTGAATAAGTGATTTTCAATTTTTTTTATTCAATCAATATATTATTTATTATTTATCACCTTTATTTTGTAAATTAATAAACTATTTATATGATTAGGTGTCCTTCTTTGTTACCATGTGTCCTGGATTTTTTACAGATATTGAGTCATCTGACCTGGAAAATAAAAATTTCTAGTTGGCAACCCTATGTTTATTGCAAGACTACGAATATATCAATGATACTCATGTTTAAACAAAAGTATAAGTGTCTGAATTTAAATTTAGACCTATATTTATTTCAAGACCGTTAACTTTTTTCTCTCAGGTTATAAGTTTACAGAAGACAAGCTAAAAATATACTTAACAAAAGTTATGCCAAGATTTTAGATCTGCTTTGTCCGATTTTTAAAATAACTAGTACCGTTTTATTAAAGTGTTCTTGGTTTAGATATGCTCATTAAAGAACTTGCAGAGTAGGTATTCTGATTCACTTCAGAATGCCTTTTTGCTTAAAACAAAGTTTGTTAGCCTTTAATGTTCTAATACAGTGAATAGAAAAGCTATTTCTCGCACTGGGGTTAGGATAGTGTAGGTCTCTGTTGTGAATAATAATTTAGATTATTTTTAAAATGTACAAGACAGGTGAAGACGATTATACTCACAGGTAGTTTGGTTCGGAGAAATGGCTACCCCTTAAATTATTTTTGTTTAGAAGGTGATAAAATTTTAAACCAGGTAAAATGTATGTGTATTCAATTCATGTTTACTTTGTGAACCTATTTGTCCAGGGATGAATTCACAGGGGTAACCGGGGGGATGTTCGCCCTCTGGGTAAAAAAATGCCTCTGGAGCACTTTGATAAAATGGCATTAGTTATTTTAAACATCGGACAGAGCAGACCTAAAATTTTGGCATAACTTTTAAGTATATTTTAACCTCGTTTCCTGTAAACTTATAAAAAAAGTTAACTGTCTTGAAAAATGTATAGGTTTAAAGAAACAGAAACTTATATTATACGAACAGACCATCAGATACAAATAAATTAACAACATTAACTAGTCGTGTCGCAGTTTACTTAAAAAGCACGCAACAATATGTGGTTTGGTGTTGTCAGAAGAATCTATTTCTTTAGCAATAAATGTAAAAATTATGCGTAAAGTCTGGCGCACAAGTTTTCGGCTAAACTATGCGGGCAAAAAATATTCATTGCAAATATTACAGGTCCCGACGAGTCGAATAGACCGGCAAATATATCGAGTGCACAACACACAAAGCGATGTGTTTTTGTTTTTATACATTTTACCGCCCGATCCCTTCAGACGTAGCCCAAGATCCGTGCGTCGGACTATATCTATAAACGAATTTAATCAGCGGTTCGGATGCAGATGGTCAGGCCACGACACGTTAGACGTTATGGTACGCGAAAGTATATGGATCCCAACCATACGGAATACAATACAAGATTGGGATCCATTTAGTTTTAAGGTTAATTTATTTTGCATTGGACGGATAATCTTCAAAGTATTGTCTCTTTTTGGACTAATGGAAAAAAGATAACGACTAGTAACGAGAAATCCAGCTTCTAGGAAGTGCTCACAACTGAGAATAATACAATTAAGATGTTTAAAATGTGTGTTTTTACGTATTCTTTTTTTAAATTGAGTAGTGCCTTAACACACAATGAAAGCTTTCACGGCCGCGGCTTTGGTCAATTAAGAAATCATGGCTCTTGAGATTAGACCGTGTCAAATTGACTATACGACGTTTCGCCTTCAATTGCACAAGGCATCTTCAGTATATATAAATATTCCTGTAAACGATTCGATTTCCATTATGCTGAACATACTGGAACATAAAATTCTTGTTAATAACCTATTAGACCTACACGGTAAAAATCGCTATTCATTAATTCTCAATAATGTATTCAGAAAAAATTGTGCATTAATGTTTGTACAATTGTACAGTTGTGCAGAAAATACATACAGGAGTATTCAAAATAGATGCATTCATTTGTGTAGCGTTTTTTAACCAAAATGGTACATATTTTATCCACAAAGCAATGCTAAAAAGTTAATATGCGCTGGGTATTACTGAACTACAACATTGTTGAGATTTTAAGAATAAAACTTACGTAAACATACCAATAGCGTGATGAAGTGTTAAAATCTTCAGAACAAAATTATTTATTTTTTCTGAATAATTATATTTATATTTTATCTAACCCCACGCATCCAGGCCCTGATTGGACTGCAGACATCGGATGTTTTCAATTGTGACGCTATGGTGGCGACATTCGGAAATATACTTCAACAGAAAAAAAGAGATTATCATAGGAGTCTTCCGAATCACTTCGTCGAAGGCGAAATCCTTTATTTACAATACAAATATACTATTTTGGATGTGAATAAGTTCTATATTTCTATGGCTAAATGCTTTTATTTAAAAACAAACGTATTTTTTGCGAATTTTTAAAATGCCTCTTGGCTATTAAACGTTTTGTTTAAAACATATTGTGATTTTAATCTTCAGATACCTACGAGGAAGTAGCTCACGTTATTCCTCCACATACCAAATTCCAAGCTACTTAAATCCTCGGGTTATATCTAATATATTATTAAAATATAGTATTATTCCTACCTAACCTTTTTAGTATATAAAAGCTTATAAAAGAATTATTTTATAACTCCTTTAAATTTTATTATACATCAATACTATTAATATTCAAAAGTTTAATGTATTTCTGATATATTTTTTGTTTTATAATTTCTCCTATATAGACAATACAAATTATGTATATGTATAAGTAAATCAGGTGTTTGGAAATAACCGAGGCGAGAACATTAAATTTGTATTGAACTTTCTAGCAGATCTACTATAAATGCCTAATATATTCAAATTAAAGTTGGTAAAATAGTTATAGAGACATGTAGGGCTGCTGAGAAGTTTTTTAGGTTGTTCCATAAAACTAATAGTATTTTTAATAAAAACATCAAAGATTTAGTTACCTTTTAAATACTATGAAATACTTGCCATCTTCATCTGAATTTTGAATTTTTTGAATGTCTGATCTATTCGGGATCACATGTATGACGACGAAGTCCTAAGCGAATATCCAAAATGTATTTAAAAAAAGGATTTCAAGGTTAGAAACGCTCACGAAACCATGAAGCATTTAGACTTAACCAAGACACATGAATCTAGGAGTATCAATACAAAAACCCAGTTAGAAAGAAGGAATTATTTCTAAATAGGGAAGTTAGTTTCATTTTAGTTAGTAAACATTATGAGTAGTATGGGTTTAGGCAGAAATACGAAAAATATATATATATATATATATATATATATATATATATATATAGTATAACATTATGAGTAGTATGGGTTTCGGCAGAAATACGTACAACTAGTGCCAAAATGAAAAAAAAAATATATATATATATATATATATATATATATATATATATATATATATATATATGTATAGTAGTTATAACAAAACACAATGTCTGGGAATATGTGTGCTGTGTATAATTGCAAAAATAGTTACAAGAATCACTTGCCAGGTGTAACTTTTCATAGGTTTTCAAAATTAATTATTATGAAGGAACAGGGGGTACACCGGAGCATTAGAAAAATGTTAGCTATAGATATATTTGGATTCTTTATTATTTTTTTATTAATTTTTCAAACAGGTTGTGTTTTGTTTTAACATATAGCAGGCACTTTTAATTTTAATTTTTACTCTGGATTGTCGCTTTTTTAGTATTAAAGCAAACTCAACCTTGTTAATTAATCTAAAAGTTATTTATACTTAGGTATCAGGAGCCCCTGTAGTTATTCTGTTTTTTGTTTCCACTCGTTGTAAAAGTGGTTACATTAAGTTATCTCTGGAATAAATTAGTGATGCCGTCGAGACGAGACGATAATAGGGCTTCTCTCGTCTCGTCTCGACGGCACGAGATAAAATTCGTCTCTTGTCTCGCTCGAGAGGGGCCTTCTCTCGTTTGAGAGGACGTCTCTCTCGTCTCGTCTCGATTCTCTCGATTTATTGACAAAATATTTACGTTAAATCACAGGCCCTGTTGCTAACTGAATTTCCGGCGTTCTTGAGGTATCTATTATGTAAAAACGGGTTTTGATATTTTGAAAGAAAATTAAATGCAAGATGCCCTTAAAATTTTAAAATTAACTCCAGAAACCGATAAAAGTGACAACATAAATGCGGAGAGTCCACTAGTAGCAAGATTTAGGCAATTGTTTAAAAAGATGAAAAATTCTGAACAATTGCAAAATATTTTAAGGATCTTTTGTTCTTCAGCAGGAGTAAAGTATACTTCAATAAAGATCGATGTTTCAACAAGGTGGAACTTTACTTGTGAAATGATAAGTATTGCATTGCAGCTAAAAGATGCTGTTGTTCTTCTATGTCATACCAATACAATTTTAAATAAATATAGTATTAGGGATGATGAATGGAAAATTTTGGGAATCTTATATAAATTTCTCAAATACTTTAAATCTGTAAGTACGTTACTATGTGGGGAGACTTATGCAACGTTGCCATTAGTTATTTTAAGTTTTAATATACTGATCGACAAGCTCGAAACATCTTAAGCGGAGATTAACCAGAAGCCAGATAGAACGTCTATTTAAGAATCAATAATTAATGCTTTCTAGGCTGCAAAAGAAAAAATATTAAAACATTATAAAAAACAAACTGGATCTACTGTGCTGTCCTCTTTTTAGACCCACGACACAAAAAGCAGGGCTTTACACAAACCAATTGGGGAAAAGAATTGCTTGGAGGCACTGAGAAGTTTGAAGAAATTTTAAAAAGATACGTACCCGCTAAATCGCGGCAATCACCGCAAACGACGGAAATTGAAACAATGTATCATACTTGTTTGATTGTCCAAGTTCTATCGTAGATACATAGAAATTAGAGATTAACAGATATTTTGAATCTCTTAGAGCAGACAAAAATACAAATATCATTAAATGGTGGTTTGAACATCAGGAAATATACCCAAACCTAGCTAAAATGGCAAGGGATTTGTTAGTTATACCAGCAACTAGTGTGCCCGCAGAAAGACTTTTCTCCAAGGCCGGTCTCATAATTAGAAAGCATAGAAACAGGCTTACTGCGGCATCGGCAAGAAGCCTGTTGTGCTTAAATTTATGGTATACATCTTCCATTAGTACGTTACTGACACAACAATAAATTATAGTTTAATTAATTAATTTTAGACTTTAAGTTTAAATATATTATAATAATAATTTTTTTATATATATTATTATCATTTTTTAGTTTCGTTATTAGTTTGAAGTAAATTGTTATAACGTTTTAGTCTAACCTTTGTATGAACGGGAGCTTATCCGGTTCATACATAACATAGAGATTCTATAATGTGCCCAAGGATGAAATCGAAACAGAATGCAAAGTAATTTTTAGCGTATCAAAGTTTTTGAAAAATCCAGTTGCCCTACAGTAACTATAAATCATCATTATATACGATTTCCGAAAACGTTATTTAAAAACTTTTTTTGAATTAACAAACGCGCTCACATGCCAAGTTTTAAATTAAATCAATTGTTTTGATTTTTTTTTAATTCTTTCTTCAATATTTCAAATTTTTTATGTATAAATAACCTTTTTTTAGAAAACTAAACATTAAAGTTTACCAAAAATTATTATTTGTTGCTTTATTTTTACACGTTTTAATGAAAAAAATTTATCTACAATAAAAAATGTACAAAGTATTCGAAAAAGTCAAAATAATCCCATTAATTTAAACTTTGAAATGAGGGTTTTTTTATTAATTCTAGACAGCTTTTTCATATATAGTATTTTGATATCTTTTACAAAAAAACTTACTTTATATACACTTCAGGAAATGGGTTAATATACTTGTCAAGGCATTTTTTAAAAATATTTTCATATGCCAAAAATTACTTTGCATGGAATCGGCATTGTTCTGGAAATACTAAATTTTAACTCAGAAATTTTAGTTCGATTACATCGTTTTTTTATTTATTCACAGACACAGTGTATATCTGGAGAAAAACCTTATTTTTGATCAGATGAAAGTGATATTTCATTTTTATATTTTTGTTAATTTGTTTGTAAAATATATAAATTTAAACAAGTATTTTTGTTTCTTTTATTTCGTTTGTTATAGGCTATTACCTGCTTATATTTATACCTTTATATTTGTCTTTATTATTGTATATGAAGTTTGTGAGGTTAAATTAACAATATTGATTCTGTCAAACTATCTTTTTGACACGCGAATCAAAAAAATAACTACGCTAAATCAAAATGTTGCCTAGATTTTTAAATTAAGCCTAGGTATGTTATTCTTATCTTATTTATAACTAAAAATACGAGGTTTGTTAAATTACATTACGTTGCATTTTCCCGGCGTTTAATATAGAAAAAAGAAAATACAATTTTACCTAACCAAACCTTGTAACTCTTAAAGGATGGTAGAGATTTATCTAATTTTTTTACCGAAATATGATAAAGGGTGTTCTACAAAAACGCATGTTTTAAACTTATATATTTTTAAAGGGAATACTCTATGTATATTGTTGCATATTTGGATTCAATTTGAAAAAATAAGAACTTTTGGTGTTTAGAATTTACATTTTTACCTTTTTTCAAGAAAATAGCAGCTAAGAACTGAAAAATTGATATTTTCAAAGGCTATCAAATCTCGTCGGATCAAATTAGAATAAAATAGTTTGAAGTTTCGTGTCTTAGTTTTTGAAAATGTATCTCAAATTTATTGGGAAAATGCTGATTTTTGCTGGCATTTTCAAAATTTGGTTCAACATTAGTGTCGTTAAGTAGAGCTTTAAAAACTAAGATTGCAAAGTGCAAATCGTTTGAGATTTGACAGTCCTTCATAATGCAAATTTTAATTTTTCAACTGTCAATATCTCAAAAGCAGTTAAAGATACTAGAAAAATCTAAATAAGCAGCAATCGTGGTTTTCTGGGTAGAATTTAAATGTACAATATACAAGATGCTGCATTAAAAATATAATTTTGATTCAGTGCGTTTTTGCGGAAGATTCTGTATCATATTTATATTACCGTTAAATACATTCAGTCGATTCTCTACAATTCAGTGAAAAAATCGGCTCTCTATCTTTAAAAATATTAAAGTTAAGAGGGGGCAAATTATAATCATATAACCCTGTACGCCATGTTATCTAAATATTTCAAAGATAGATTTGCAATCTGCTTTAAAAAGAAATCTTTGTATACTTTACAATAATTGTGTAGGACGTTTGATAATATTCTCATAGATCTAATTGGGACATTTTTTAAATTAATTTAAAACTGTCTCATAACGCCAACTGTTATACAAGGAATGTAGCCTCTCAAGTGTAGAAGAACTGCTGATAATCAATGCCTATCTAAAATCATTGTCAAATGTTCACCAGAAAATGTGCTACTGGTTTGGTAATTTAACCGGCCTCATATTTTCAAAAATTATAAACAAATTAGCAATGATAGTGCAAAGTTAATTTCAATCAGCCTGTATAGTGTATGATGTTATCGTTTTTTAAACAAGGCAGGTATCGATATTCTCTATATTTAATTTATTCGATGTGTAGTCCATTTTAATTAAGGGTTTATTTTATGTCGATATGTCGAGAGAGCTCGAGAGAAAAAGATAATTTCTCGTCGAGAGAGGCATCTCCTCTCGTCTTGTCTCGCCATCAAACCACGAGAGAAATTTCTTCTCTCCTCTCTAATTAACAATAACGAGACGAGAGTCGATAATTTCTCGACTCGACGGCATCACTAGAATAAATCATTTTTTAATTTTGAAAAAAATATGTATGACAATAATAACATAATAACAATTAACGAAAATATCATGTTTCTACTTTCCTATTTGAGAATCACTTTACCTGTTTGCTTTTTAAATTAATACATTAAGGTATCTGAATCACGGAAAAGTACTTATTTAACTGTATAACAAAACTTCATGAATTAAGAAGGCACTCATAATCAAGGCCTGATTAGAGTTTACAGGCCTTGACTCATAATAATATACTTTTGTCTTGACATAATGTTTAAATTATTTCCTAATCATTTATTTTTATGTTCAAATATAAATTTCTAAAACATTTTGATGAGCAATTGACCATTGCGTATTGACCGAAATTCATATGGTTACGTTGCTCTATTAGTTTAATACAAAATTTGTCGTAATTTATTGCATTAAAAATTAAAATAACAACATCAAAAAGCTAAACCATATCATCCTCCTATAGAAATAACGCATGAAACTTGTTTCGAGCGGGCCAGGCGACGTCACTGCAGCAAGGCTCGCTCGCGCTAAACTGTCGGAAATAAATTGCCGATGAAACTATCCTGTTTGGTTTAAAGTTCTTGGGTCAGGATATCTAATACAGGTGGACCAGGCATAATTTAGAAAGACAACTTAGAGCAGATACCTTCCGAAATAGCGGAAAAACGCTCACAAGATGGTCTGCGCAAAATCCACGAAAATGGAATAAACTGAGGAAGGCAGTTGGAAACGTGTAGAGCTATTGATAATGATGATTATAATGATAATGATGATAAATAGCTAACGAGATATCATAGAAGTACACAATAAGTTTCAAAGTAATGTGTATAAAACCCGTAACATCGGTTTAAATATTTTCGCTGCATTAATAAGCACAGTTACTTTATGTAAAAAAAGTTTAAATGGTCATTCAACATAAAAACAATAGACTAAACAGACATAAATATACAAAAAGCTCATTAACATTATTACCGAAATACGAAAATGACGCAAAACATTGTTGCAATAGAACAGATATAGATGAAAGTCACCATGTTTATCTCGCTAGAATGGTCGCTTTTATATGCATTCTAAAAATAATTAACAATAACCACAACTTAAAAAAAAAACAGAAATACCAGACTGCTTATTTCGCATCTCAGTTGTAGACCTAAAGTAATAAATAAGAATGTTTATTTTTAACAATATTTTAAGGTGCCTCCTGGCAAAAAATCTATAGTGTAAATTAAAACATTATTTTATATATATTTTTGTAGGTTTTGTGAAATGTGTTTTATATATAAAAAAATTGAACCTTATTTAGAGGTGACAGGTAATAAGGCGTTAATAATAACAACATGTTTAATTAAGGGCATTTTAATTAAATAAATATATTTGTGTTTCGTCCTGAAATATGCATGCATTAATTTACTTGTCATACAGATGAAAAACACAAAAATATCAAATACGAGTATTATCAAGACCAAACTAAGTAGTAACGTTATTTTTTCTAATTTTTATATAGAATGTGTCACTTTTCAAAACAGCATTTCAAAAACATTTTGCTTTTCATAAATAGTTACGAAATGGTATATTTTCTAACTACTGCGCAATGTAAGTGTTGTTTGCACGTTGGCTGCAGTTGACCGAACTACGCGGATATAATTTTGCGCACTAGTAAGCAAAAGTAAATTTTGCGAACCTAGTTACGTGTGCAAAGTATTTATTTTACTCACACTTGAAAAAAAAGTAAATTTTTTCATAACTGATGATGAAAAGTTCGTTAAATCATTAAATTATATAATTTTTATGGGTTTTCTGTTGTATATTATTATTTTTAAAATGTTTCTAAATGGTCAAAATTAGAAAAAATCTTGTATAGAACACATTACGAAACGAGATTTTGTGTAACTCGTGTTATTTTTTTAAATTCACTTATTAAACAAAATATCAAGTGTCAAGAGTGTGACGTGACTATACGTTATGTCAGTTAGTCATTTATAGCTATTTAATTTTAAGGCAACAAACAAGTTAATTCAAAATTATCAGTTCAATATTGAGTAAACATTTTAAATCCTGCCAATAATTTTACACTTTAACCTTAATGCCCACTTTTACATATTCCTTTGAATTATTTGAGTAATTTAATTATCACTTCCCTCGCAAAAGGGAAGTATTGTAATAATTTTTAGATCTTCACGTTTCAGGGTCCCTAGATGCCGAAAAACATTTGTTTTCTCTCTCAATTCCTTCAGTCTGCCTGTCTGTCTGTTCGCGGCATAGCTAAAAAACTACTTACCCGATTGACTTCAAATTTTGGTCAAACATTGAGGGTCATATGAGAATGACCTGGTAATTTTGGTGAAAATCCAATATAAAGAAACAAAATGGCGGCCTAGTGAAATGTTAAAAAAAAATATTATTAAAAAAACTACTTATCCAATTTCTTCTACGTATCCATATCTTCACGTTTTAGAGGCCCTAGATGCCAAAAACTATCAATTCCGTCGGCCCGTCTGTCGGTCTCTTTGTCAGTTCGCATCATAGCTTAAAAACTAACCCGGTTAACTCCAAATTTTGATCAAAATTTATGTGTCATATGGGGAATAATGGGGATGATCTGGTAATATTTTGAAAAAAATCCAGTATGGTGAAACAAAATGGCGGCCTAGTGAAATGTTAAAAAAATTATAATTAATAAACTACTTATCCAATTTATTTCAAATATTGCACAAACATCAAATTTGGAATCAACTGGTATAATTTTGGTACAAATCCGAGTTGACGGAACAAAATGTCGGCATAATACAATATTGAAAAATTCAGCCTGAAAAACTATCGGATTGATCTCAAATTATGTGCTGTAACTAATTGTGGTATAATAATCAACTAGTGAAACTGTATTATTAATTCAAGATGGCGGAACAAAATGGCGACCAAATAAACTGTAAAAAAATTACACTCTCAGGTTTTACATATCTTCACGTTTTAGCGTCCCTAGATACCAAAAAACATGTTTTATCAATTCCGTCGGTGTGTCTGTCGCTCTGTCTGTCTCTCTGTCAGTTAAAGTGCGAGACACGAAAGAAAACCGGGCGGTCCTTAAAATAAAGGTTCATAGTCTTAAGCAAGCGGAAAAGTAAAATTTGTGTACGCAAATAAATTTTATGTTATTTTATTCGTTGTAATAGTCTGCCGCTTCACCTATAAAGTGCGCCAGCTAAGCGGTACGGAAAATTAATCGAGGATTTAGTAAATTTCGCACTGGTCCACTTGTAATTGGGATGTGCCTAGAGTCTCCACGCACTTGCCGCTAGAAGGTTCAAGCTATTTCCAGTGGCGCCTATATTTCGAGAATTTGTTTTCATTTCTATATAAATGCGTTGCATTGAATTTGAATTATTATTTCGAAGTAAGGATGGCGAGCAAAAGAGGAAAAACAATTCGAAGCGGTGCACGTGAAGTTATTGCGAGCGTTATAAAGGCATGTACTAGAGAAGCTGAAAATCATAGGTTGACTATTCCAATTCAAAATCGAACAGAACGCGCTGCATTTTACACTGGTGTTTCGGAAAGTAGTGTAAGAAAAATTTAAAGAGAAAATAATGATCGCTCATGTTCTACTTCACTTTATAATCTCCTAGTAAAAAAGGACCCCGATTATCATACAAAGATAAAATTGACGATGGTGATTTTCAAGTAATTCGACGAACAATAGAGGATTTTTATATAAACTTGAAGAAGGTTCCGATCTGCAAACTCCTACTTCGTGCTGTAAAGAACAAAATAGATTTTCCGTACGGGTATAAAACCTTAAATCGGCTTTTACGATCAAATGGTTTTGTTTGGCGCAAGTGCCAAAATAAACGAAAATTGCTCATTGAAAAACCAAATATTTTTCACTGGCGGGTGAAATATCTATCAGCTGTAAGGCAATATAGGCAAAAAGGACGCAATATTGTGTATCTAGACGAAACCTGGGTAGATAATGATATGACAGTGAACAAGAACTGGCAAAGTGAAAGTGTTACAGGTGTTGTTCAGGGAATCCGCTCTAGTAGTCGCTTTATTATAGTTCATGCTGGTTCAGAAGCCGGATTTGTTCCAGGTGCTGCCTTAGTTTTTCGCTCGGGACTTACAACTGGAGACTATCACGGACAGATGAATAGAGATAATTGGTTGGAAAAGTGGTTGCTCGAGAAGCTTCTACCTAACATTCCTCCCAAATCAGTCGTGGTAATGGATAACACGTCTTATCATTCTCAGTAGAAGTGCCAACTAAATACTCTACAAAAGCTCATATGATATCGTGGCTTAAATCGAACAATCTTGTATGTGATCCAACATAGAGAAAATATCAATTATATGAAGTAATATCAGCCAACAAGCCTAGAGAAAAAAAGTATAAAATTGACGGTCTTTTACGTAACCTCGGTCATACACCTTTAAGGCTGCCTGCATACATGTGCGACCTCAACCCTATTGAACTTGCATGGGCAGGAGTAAAAAAATATATTTGAAAGCGCGACACCGGTGAACTTTCAATTAAAGATTTAAATAAAATAACATTAGAAGCGATTGACTCAATATCGGCTAAAAATTGGAAATCGTATGTTAAACATGTTTGTTCTATTGAAGATAAATACTGGGAAGTAGATGGCAAAATTGAAACTGGGATCTTCAAGTAGTGACGACGAAACCTCATCATTTTCAGAGGAAGACAATGATTTAGAAGGAATCGAACCATTAGAATCACAGCCGTCAACCTCAAAAATGGCTTAGTTTTTTTTCATATATTTTGTAAAATTGTTCATAAAGTAGCTGTCAATAAACTGCTTCAAAATAATTAATTTTCTGTTCAATACCGGGTGTCAAAAAATTTCTAATATTGCAATTAATATTTGAAAAACTACAGAACTCATATTTTTCCAAAATTAACCCATCAATATAGTTATAGTAGGGGAGCCAGCAATGATTCCAGTGAACAAGATTTATCAAAATTTTAACTTATACTGTTGGACTTTGGGCTATTCGGGTATAACAAAAGTGACAGTTTGTTTCCGTCTGTCATATTACTTTGGACAGGGGGTGTCATTGTGAAGTACTATACAGGGCGTTTACTAATTGCGTGCTAATGTTAAAAAGGGGTAATTCTTGGATATTTTTAAGAAAAAAGTTTAATATGAACCTAAAAGTCTTAACTTTGGAGATACAGGGTTTTAAAAAGACATTTTTTTAAATACTAATTCTGATACTATTATAGATAAATAATTGTGTGTCTTTTATGCATAAAAGGGCATTTTTTATTAACAATCAATCTACCACTGGCGTGCATATGTAATTAACCTGGGTAAATCCGTATGCTTCTTAATGCATAGAAGACGTGTATCAAATTTCATGCAGTTATCTACAATAGCATCAGAATTTACCATCCTGTATCTCAAAAGTTAAGACTTTTAGGACTTAAAAACACCCCCTTTAACATCAGCACGCAATTAGGAAACACGCTGTATAGTACTTCACAATGACGGCCTCTGTATAAAATAATAAAGTAATATGACACTTTTGGCATACCCGAGTAGCCTAAAGTCGAACTGCATAAATTAAAATTTTGAAAATCTCGTTCACTGGATCTGATGCTGGCTGCCCTTGTAAAATCTGGACTTGTAAATCGTGTATCACTATACTGGGTGGTCCAATAATAGTGGACGTAGGCAGTAGCCCGGGAACCGTTAATGACAGAACTCAAGAAAAAATATATTTATAGGTAAATCAATCAAGAAAAATCAAAATTAAATAATTTTAAAATTCGAAAGTTCGCCGTTTTTGCAACACAAAAGAGATATAGAAGTGCGGTACACGAAAGAAAACAGACAAATATAGATAAAGGTTCATTAAGCATAGTTACATTTTTTAATTATCTGAAGTGCGTATAGTCAAAAAGGAGTGCCATATTATTTAACGAACGACGGGACACCACTGGTTTAAAGAGATTTCTTGGCCGACCTTCCTAAACCAATTGACTCCGCCCGGTTTTCTTTCGTGTCCCACACTATAGCAGAATAGCTTAAAAACCACTTATCCGATTGACTTCCAATCTGACCAAAAATTAAGGGTCATATGGGGATGACCTAATAATATTTTGGTAAAAATCCAATATGGCGGAACAATGTTAAAAAATTTTGTTACAATGGTGTATTATTTGGGGTTAGGCTCCAATAAAAAAAATAAAAGTCTTATTTTAAATTAACAAATTAAAAAATATATACACACAGTCTAGGTCTCAGTCGGAAATAAGTTTATAAATTAAGAATAAGTTACATGTTTCGCCCTAACGGGCATCATCAGACCTAAAATAAATATACATTACAACGGAAAATACAATTAAATAATATATAACTTTACCATAAACAAAACACATTTTACAAAGTACATAAAACAAACATAACCAAACAAAGAAACAGTGAAATACGAAACAAGGCCACGCTTGAATGACCAATCAGAGACGTCGATATAAATTTATTTGATGAGAGGCGATAGGTCAAAACGAAAAAAGAAGAGATTGTTCAGAAAGAGCTTGACTAACTGTCGTAAAGTACATGCTACATTAATTTATATCAAAAATGTCATATTCTACTTTTAATACCTATCATCTTAACCCTTTGGTGGTTCCAATTCCTAATGTTCCTGTATTAAATACTGCAGTAAACCTTGCCATTGGCAGGGCAACTTGATACGTAGGAATTAAGCCTAGAACCTGTAATTTCAGTGCTGATGCGAAACACTAAATTTCTGTCACAATTTATTTTAATGTTCGAAATAATCTTTGTAACAAATGTTTCTTTTGCAATATTTTACTGTTTATTAATAAAATTTTCAGGGAACAATAAAGAATGTTTCTAGATTGCTATACAATTATTTTAAATAATAAGATTTCTTTTGGTAAAGGTATTATGTAGTTTTAAATGAACATACATTAAAAAGAAGAAGAATTGGTGAAAATCACAGAAAAGGCTTGAAGGTTATGCAAAATAAAAATACATAGTTATTCTTTTTAAATATTGTTAAAAATCAAATGAGCCTCAAAATTAAACACTTCATTAACGCAGGTAAGGATGGGGCTCTTTTTAGCTCTTGTTATTTCCATCGTTTCCAAAATATCCAACTCCTTACCTTTATCGCATTCGTGAATTATATTTACATTTTCAGATGTGGAAAAACGATGTTTTGAGGATAACAAATGATTCGCAAAGGCAGATTTTGTATTTGAGATATGTGTATTTTGATGTGCTGTAACCAAGCTGAGGTGTTCCTGGATCCTTGTCGAAATTTTTCTACCCGATTGTTCGACGTAAATAGCAGGACACTCTCCACAATGAAGGGAATAAACTCCAGATTTCTCAAGACTATCCTTTTTGTCTTTGTTGTTTATTTTAAACTGTCGACGTTTCGCAACTTTATGTTTACATTTCAGGACACATATGTGTCCGTCTAATATGTGTGCTGTGCTGTATTGTCGTTTTTGTTTTAATTTGTAAGGGCCATCTAATTATAAGGTCTGATGATGACCGTAGGGTCGAAACACGTGTCACGGAATAAATGTATAATTAAAAAATATTATATATCTGACTTCTTCATTATTTTAAGTTTTTAAATGAAACATACTGTATAATATATATCAGCCACATAGGTCTCTTCTTGCTGATTATAAGTATATAAGTTTTACCAGCTTTATCTTTAAAGATATCCGGGAAATTTGAAATCTGTCATAAGAGGCAATGTATGGCCATTGACTCCCACTATGTAGTAGGGTGCTCTCCGTCTCTCTCTTACACATTGGTTCTTATTGCAGGGTTTATAAACTGTTGCTTATTTTACGTTTTGTAGTTTTTTTTCGTATTTTAATATACTGCCTGTACGTAGTCGGGTTTTTTATTTTTTGAATAACTTATACTAGTTAGTTATTGGTATAAGGAATTTACGTAGCTCTTAATAAATTTCATAAAAATGTCAATATTTAAAAAAAAGTAATTTTAAAGATCTGTGTGGAGAATACAACTCTGCACCGTTAGCATTTAGTTCGGCTCGTTTTTACATTCGCAAATTTAAGGTTGTACTAAGATAAAGCCTGTATCTAAGTACTCCAGTAAAAGTAGTTCAATACACTTGAGTTTGCAAGAGGATGATTTATTTGATAAAAGGGAACTATTTTTGATTATCCCAATTAATATTTTAAAGATTCGCCAATATTTGTTTCGCAATTTCATTACTCGCGATACCTTAAAGGAGGTCAATCACAGTGGTGTAGATGTAGCTTTTCATTATATGTGGACTGTATCTCGGAGCAAAATATATTTATAAGAAGCAGCATTAATATTCAATAATAATTATTATTATCTGATTAATACTATTTTATTTTTAAAAATATAGCATAAATTAATACAATCACAACAGAAATCAAATAAAAATTATTGAAGTGTTAGGGTGGTGTATTATTTGGAGTTATGATCCAATAAAAAAAACAAAAGTTTTTTTTCAATCTTCCGGTTCGTCTCGTCGAAGGCAGAACTGTGTGTATTAACATAAGCAGACGCTGTGAACGTGTGAGGCCCAGTTGTTCCTGCATTCCGTTCGTCTGTCGCACCTCTACATAGAATATTAGGTTAATGGCTATGTGGCGGGATTGGGAGTGGTAAGGGGACAGCTTGAAAGAAAGGGTCATCTCATGATACCAGTAGTACTCTCAAGGGGCACCTAGTGGAAGCCAAGATGCATTTCCAAAATTAAAAGAGGAAAAATTAAGAAGTATTTGAAATATTCGAGGTGTCCGGGTCTATCCGAATATATTACCGATAACGTCTCCAAACTAGAATAAGTTGTAAATCATCTGGAAGGGTTGCCCTAGCTCTGAATAAGCCCCGGACGGAGAGCAATCTGGCGATTGCCTTGCAGCAAAGCCATAAAACAAACATGTCAAGTCAAGTCAAGTTTTTTTTTAAATAGTCGACGTTTCGCAACTTTATTGTTGGATCCTCAGAACACTAAAATGCCAGAAAAGAAAAACATATTTATGGGTTACAACATCATCAGTTAAAACATTTTTAAGAGTTAAAATAAGAAAAAACAAGATTTACAGAAAGGACCCGATAAAAATAAAGTCAGTTTTATCAAAATAGGAGACTCGCAACTCAATTGTTATACTTACAATTACGTTTGACTTTTGGTGTCAAATGAATGATTAAAACTAAAAGAAACATAGGTATTAATTATGTAGTTTCACACAAAATATCAATCGGAAACTGATACAACAAAAAAGTACTGTCTGATGACTCATTTGGGTAGTTTTCGCACCGAGCGTCATACTGCCTCTCTCTTAATTCTGATCGTTCCGATCAGCGTGTTGACTATGATATTTCGTCCATCTATCCAGATATACCACATTCATCTTGCTTTTCGGATTTTTCGGTAATTGATAAACCAAGTCATTAATCCTTTTAAATTTCAAGAACACGTTCGTGGATTTCATCAGCATAATCTTCCAATCCCAACATTAAGTCACAGGGCAGCCTTAGTTTTCATCCAAAAATAATTCTGACTGGTGTCTGACTCGTGGAGTTATGAACCGCTGACCTATAAGCTAACAGAAACAAAAGTGGATGTTGGTCCCAGTCAAGCTTATTTCTGGCAGCAGTTTTGATATTCTTCTATAATCCTGTTAAATTGCTACGCCATGCCATGTGATGAAGGATGTAGAGATTTTGTTCTAATTTTTCGTATCCCCATGATTTCACAAACTTTTCTAAAAATGGCTGTCTCGAAATTTTGTCCTTGATTTAAATGAAGTTCCAGTGAAACTCCATGTCTACAAAAGATTTCTTCAATCAAAACTTGGGCGATTGTTGTAGCCTCCTGGTTCGCGAGAACAAATGCTTCAACCCACTGATTCAAGTAATCCATGATAATTAGGATATATTTGCTACCTCAGTCAGACTCTTGAAATGGCCAGCAACGTTAATTGCTATCCTTTCCAATGGAAAGCGACGTTATATAGTTTCATTAGTCCAAGATCTTTTTCTGGGGCCTTTACTTGCTGAACAGGTGTCACATCGTCGTCACCATTCCTTGATATCTTCATGATGAGAATGGTTTCCGAACTTTATCTAGAGTTTTGTTTTCTTGCGCTCCGGATTTTCCTCCATGTAGTTCTCGTAATATGTACTGGATTCTTTTTCCACGAACTACCAATTGCATTTTAGTGGTCTTTCCATCAGCACTTTTCCAGACTCGTTTCAACAATCCATCCCAAACGACCAATGAATGTCAGATATTTCTCTCCATTCTTTTCTAACTTCGCTACTTTTTTCTCGTGCAAAATTGGTCCAATATCGGAGTCTTCCAGCTGATCTGCTGGCTTAATCGTAAATCCTTGGTTTTCTTTGTAAACATATCCCTCCCGTTGCTCTATCTTTTGACAATCTTACAGGCTTCTTTGTATGGGTGTTTGTATAAGGCATAAGCAGCAGCTGTTGTAACTTTTCTAGCCAACTGACTAACTGTCCTTCTGCATTTTTTATTCCATAAGCAATTTTAAAGAATTTTCGACAATAGAAATATTTCTGAAAATGGTTAACGGCTCTCACGACGAAAGAAACTCTTTTCTTGTGATACAATAATTCTGTTCTGTAGTACTCTATAACATGTTCGTGAGTTTCTTGAACTTGCAACAAAACAGCTCCAATGCCCACATTAAAGGCATCTGTGCCCAAATTAAATATCCCATATTGTTGAAGGAAATCCAGAATTAGTCTAGAACATAAAGCTGAGTTCATTCTTCTGAATGCAGTGCCACATTTTGAAGTGCACTGGTAAGAAGATTTTCCTTCACTAGTGGTGCTGCAATTTTTGCGAAATTCTATATATCGTCGATAATATGAACATAATCCTAAGGAACTTCGAAGTTCATGTTTGTCAATGGGTGTTCGCCAATCCCTTATAGTTTCGATCTTCCTTTCGTCTGCCTAAATTCCCTCTTCAGAAACAATATGTTCCAAGAATTCCGCTTTCTTTTGAAATAGGCAACACTTATTTCGGTTCAGTTTCAAATTTCTAAAACGGCTGAAGACGTCTTGGATGTTTTTCAGATGATTGACCCATTACTATCATATCGTCTAAGTAGACCAAGCAGGTTTTCCAAGTAAGACCTCTTAAAATATTAGACTCTCAAAAGTGGCGGGAGCATTGTATAAATCAAAAGGCATTAGTTTGAATTGCCGCTACCGGTGGTAAAAACTTTTTCTCATCATCTTCTTCTTGAATAGTCACTTAACAATATCCACTCTTTCAATCTCGTCAAATCTCGGTAATGGGTAACTGTTCTTTCTGGTGACGTCATTAAGTCTACGATAGTCCGCACAAAATCTTCTACCTCCCCCTTTTTTTATTACAAGAACTACAGGTGCTGACCATGGACTATTTCACTCTGCAGTAACCCCCTCATGAAACATTTTGCTGACCAGTTTTTCCAACTTCTTCTTGGCAATCTTCGTGGTGGTTGTCTAATTAGGCCTGCTTTTTCAGTGTTAATTCTACACTTTAGTAAATTTTTCCTTTCGGTTTGGGCATCCTTAGTTTCAAATATGTCGTCTTCACTTAAAAAAAAAGTTCTTCTTCGGACAGATGACCCCACGATTTTTCCATAGCTTCTAGAATAGTTAGTTAGCTTCTTTAACAAATAACACTAACTTTTATTCAATTCAATACTCGATACACCAACTAATAAACATTACTCTAACACATCTAATCAGTGACGGCTCGTACTCTAAAATTTAGGGTCAGCCGAGACTTAATGCCAATCAAGGGCGGTTTTATGGTGATGGGATAATGAAGGAATTACTCCCTTCCCCTCAGACTGGTCAAACAGCATCTGTAATTTACATATTTTTACGTGAAAATTACGATTAAAAACTTGGCTAGGAAACACTATAGCACAAGAGAGCCTTTTGGTTGAGTCTCTTGCATATCCATAAAGTATTGATGTAAATATAAACAATGTAATTAATCAATTTGCTACAGGAAAAAAATGGACGTTATTTTATAACTATTTATTAAAGATTGTTTTTTTTTACTTATGCCATAACAATTATGATATTTGGGTATTTATGTTGTTCTAATACCATTTACAATAAAATATATTAAGAAACTTTTTCTTAAATTAACCTCTCCCCCCCAGAAAGGTTTTCTAAACTCGCCATTCAAATACTAGTATTATTATTTTCCGTTTATTTCTTCAATGATAATTAACCTATATATAGCTAGGCTAGAGTATAAATTTAATAAATAAGAAAAAAAAATTGTAAAACGCTCTAGATTTAGATAGATGCCAAAGTGAAAGCTACATACACATCCAAAAAGTATATGCCCAGCAAGAACCACTGTGGGGCTGGACGGCATATAAAACAAATTGCAAATAATATTTTAAAATATTCACTTCACATTTTGACACCACATTTAAACATGTAACATGGAGTGAAAATTACTAATATAATCTATTAACCATCATTAGTCACGACTAATGTGAAGAACTAACAAATTAATTTAAAAATAAGTAGTATCATTTTATAATAATTACAATTAATACGTGAAAATTCAATTCAACTGTAAAAAGTCCGAGGCTACGGCCACATCGAGACGGGCCGGTGTTGGGTGATATAAGCTACGACGAACGTTATAGCATAGGGATGTAAGCGAACGTACTACGTACCGCGTAAATTAGTAGCTGAAGTCTAGCATGTGAGATGATGGAATCGGCTGGCCGAGCCACCGTCTATAATAAATATATTAGAATATCTGTGGATGGTGGCCCACGGACTGCTGTTAATTGCTTTATTTGTCTGTTAGCTAAGCAACGATAGTAGGAATATCTACCTATATTGCTATGTGCCCAGGAAATAATAAACTACATTTTGGTTTTGTGCGTTTTTAGGATGTTTGCAAAATTATTTTTGAAAAATATTTACCTACTTTTTTAAAAAGAGAATTTTCCCTGTCTATTTTCTGGTACGGCCCGGCCGACCCAGCTGCCCCTGAGGAGCTGTCACTGCATCTAATATAAGACTAATCCTAAAAAGTCGCCGCTCGACCTTATATGTGCAATGGGAAACTCGTCGCGGAGATACTGACCCTAAAAATATGTATTTTTTAAAAGTTCTTTACCTATAGACGTGCAACACTTTTGACAAATAAATCATTTTAAAATCTTATTTTGTTAATGAGGAGGTTTAAAAATGCAGAAACATTTTTTATTTATTATCGGCATGGCTTTTATAATATCGAGGGCAACGACATTCCTAGTTTGGCACAGAATCCATGCTCTCGATGAAGTCCAATAAACTTTAAACTGTTCTCCCCTTGCGATACAAAGAGGATAACGGGACGTTTGAGTCGTAAAAGAGCAATAAAAGAAATTTGAGGGGACATTTAGACGTGTTGCTTGTGTGCAGCAGAGAAAATTTGAACGTAGCCGACGCATGCAACGAAAACTTTTCTTAATTTATTCCCAAATTTTAACTGTAGACAGTGTGAAGAACATAAGCCCCTAGCAGAGATTTAAAGGATTTAACGATTAACTTGGAATTTCAACTTGCAAAAATGATAGAAAAGTTATAATGACATTTAAGAAATAGCCACTTCTGTCCAGTGGCGGCTCTTCCATAGGGTCATTTGGTCAATGACCCCCCAAAAATATTTCAGAAAATAAATTATTCGTTTGACCGTTCCTCCTAATAGTTGTAATAAAACGCGAACTTTAGGAAAAGTTAAAAACGCTACACTATTAGACGCGCGTGGCGGTTCGAATGGTCTCGTTGCGTTCCTTCGGCATAATAAAATACGCTATACTAAGCTAGGCTGGGCAGTCCGAATTGCCCTGATTACCTTAAAGCTTGACGAAAGTACCCGAAGATTTCACAGCTACCGAGCGGCAGCCGAACGTGATAGTAAATGGAATATGAAATTGCGATTTGGATCATAAGCATCAGCCGGTCTCTTCTCATAATTCGATCGATCGGTCGCGGTATCACGTCGGCATGCGGAAATTCAATTGTTCAGAGGTCGCGCGGTGAATATTCTAACTCGATATTGTTTCAGACGTAATATATATTTTTTTATTTTTATGATTCATGTGTGAGTTGGAAATATACAGGAAAATGTCGGTAGTGCAAAAAACTAAACAACTAAAGAGTGCTAACGAACTTAATTTTGAGAAAATATCCGAATTTAAGGTAAGTGTCGTATACGACAGACTAGTAAAGACAAAAATAAAGAGGTTCATCGAAACTTTCGCTAAAGTATATACGACTTAGCTAACTGGATATATGGTTCTGAAGTCTCTAACTCGTTTTACTGTTATGTTAGTTTGCTGTTTTCTAAGGACTCGTCGGACTCATTATGGTGTAAAACTGGTGTTAAAAACATGCGTTTTCTGCAGATAACATGAAATGTTCAATGAACTATGCTACGGTCGGAAGTGATAATATTCGCACTCAGCTAGACACAGCTTATAGAAAATCCCTTAGAGATTTTAATGAAAATGTATCCAAAAATCGTTATATTTTAAAATAAAATTATAGATTGTGTAAAATTTTGTGGAGCATTCGAGCTGGCACTACGTGGCCATGATGAAACGGCTTTGTCTGAAAATCCAGGAGTTTTTCGAGGGCTTATAAATTTTGTTGAGTTGGGCCAAGATAGACTATCCGCTTTAGCAATGTTAAGTATCGAGAAATCGTTTATAAAAGGAATGTGCGTGCAATTTTAACGAAGTTGTCATTCAGCATTTTTCCAATTCTAAAGAACGAAGAGCAGACCTGAACTTCAAGAGAATTTAAAGCTCAATTTAAAGATAAGATATTTATTTTTATTTTAAGTATGCTTATTTTTAAATTTGTTATTGACCTACCAATATAATTCACTTCGAGCCGCCCCTGCTTCTGCCATTTAGATTTTTTTACAGATAAACTTAATAAAAAACACTCGCCGAATACACGGAAAGAAAAATGTTTCGAAAATAACAAAAAAAATATTACCTTTAATCATAATTTTTAGTTCTATACAGCACAACTAAATATTTGAAAAGGCCTGCAAAAATATTATAATAAACTTATCTCACAATGCTTCATTTAAAAATAAAAACCACATTGTTAAATATGAAATACATTTTATTATTTTTCCTAAATAATATTATATAGTTTATTTGGAGTTATTTTTAAGTCCTAATATACTTTAAAATTATTACTCTGTAATCCAAACCATTCTCATTATAAACTGTAACAATAATTATTGAAAAATGTAGGAAAGAGGTGGCAGTTAATCAGATGCAGTTAGAGAGTAATATAGCAAGAGAATTTCTATAATACCTTTATCTGTCGTAACTTTGCTCTGCATGACCTCTGCTGCACTTTCCAAGACAATTTTCATATCAAAAACAGAAAACAAACAGAAAATACGGGTGGCCTAGAAAGGGCAACTTTGGTTCTGTAACTTTCTAGTCGAAAGGTGAGCTTTCTGGGCATATATGACGAAAAACGAAAAACATATCTATCCTCCTTCACTCCTTGCACCCCATTAGGTCAAAATTTCTGCCCTTGAGTAACGGTATAACATTTGAAATTATCGGAGAACAGGATACACTTTCTTCATCTGAAATTTTTTAAGCCTCTAGTGAAAAAATTATTCTAATTATTCTTTTGGCCAAACAAATTTAGGTGGGTTAGGGTAGTACTTCAAAAAATGTGGAGATAAAATAAAGCATTTTGTGTCTTCTTTTAGCACCATTATTAGTTTCCAAACTATTTGCCCGTTTTTTTTTATAAATAACTCTATAAATAACAAATCCTGGCTAAATACCCAGAAAATTAAAATTTAAAATATAATTTAAATTAATAACGAAACCTTCAAATAATGTTACTTTGCTCATTTTTACCTGCAACATTACATAATATATATATATATATATATATATATATATATATATATATATATATATATAAAAAACTTATCTTCAAATAGAGTTGTAAACCAGCTACTATATAACCCCCATTTGCTTAATATGTCACCTAAATTCTATTCTTTCGCATGATTATATTTTTTAGTAAACTATGCAAAATTAACCAAAACCTTATCAATATACATAATATATAGAAAAGAATAGCTTTTAATCACACTACAACGAAGCAAACTACCAAACACAATCATCATCAAAGAAAAATTTCGTTCTGGGTCTTCATAAATAAAAAACAAGGAAACCAATAGAAAAAACTCAGAAATGCCATCTGATCGTTTCGGACTTCATATGACTCAAATATGTACAATAATATTTAAAAAATAAAGACTTTTTCAGTAATGATATTGTAGATTGCATTATAATATTAGATGTTCTTCCAAGTATGATTTCAAAAACTTCCTATGCTTTTTTATTATTCACACAAAATTAGTACATGCATTTTTAATGTTTACCAAACATTTTAGTAAAGGAGTATAGTTGCCGTTAATAATTTATTTTAGCAAAACATTTTTTAAGCTGAATGTAGTGGGTTTATGGAAATCTAATATTTAATTTAGGAAAATTATATCATAAATGGCATTTTATATATTATTTTTTAACCATTAACATATACTTTTATAAGAACCTAGTTTTACGAATTTATATAGTTATGTTAATTATAATCTCTTATAAGAAGTTTTTACTAAAAATAATCGGTAATAGGGAGCAAAGTGTTTTATACTTGGTGCCATATTTTATTGAAAAAATGCATATAAAAATATTACTAAATTATTTCGATTAAATTTTCGAAACCTCAATAAAAAAATAAACCCAGGCGTTCAGCCTGTCGGTGATAATAAACAAACGTATATAGATAAATACCTACATACCTGTCACTTTCCCGCACTTTGTTTCAGAAAATTGCGTTTTCCCGTATTAATGCTTTTGTATTTACCCAGTGCGGAAAAGTGAAATTTTTAATATTTGCACACTTACGCAAACTTTTAATGGGCGGATTTATAGCAAAAATAGTAATTTTCTATTATATCTATTCCGGATTTTTATTTAAATTAACCTTAATTTATGTTTACAAGCTTTTTTGAACGATACCGTATCATTTCAAAAAATAATGTCAAACAATAATAGGACCAGCAGATATCAGAGCCATATTAGCGTGTTTCCATATCAACCAAAATATAAATTTTCAAACTTTCAAATTCATCAATTTAGCGTTTTCCTGTCAAAAAAATTAAAAATCGTTGGAAAAATGTAAAAAATGGATTCTTCAGAGGAAGATGAGCTACCACAATCGATTTTGGATGTAGCTGAAAAGGCAAATTTGGACCTGTTATTACCAAACCGCCATTTATTTTCAAAATAACGACAAAATTACCATATTATTAAAAAACCATTTAAATGCAATTAAAAATTTTAAAAATATTACCATTTCCGGTTAAATCTGAAGTAAGCGGAGCTCGGCTTTTATGACAAATCAGCGCCATACACCAACATATTACACTCCCCAAATCTAAATCAATCGATTAAAAAAATCCAAAAAGTCATCTGGTCTTAATGGAATTCCGGCCATAGCCCTAAAAAAGTGTTATCAGGTTATTCTAAGTTTATTCTGGAAATCTACTCGCGTACAGCCTGTGCCTAACAATGGATCAAAATCTCTCCCCTCTAACTCAGACTCATATCCCTGCTCCTAATTAAAAGTAAGGCAATGGAGAAATTGAGTACATTCATGCTAATCTCCTAAATTACCTTGAAAGATATAAAACTTTCCGCTACCAAAAGCTCACAGTAGATCTTCCTACCTTCGTAATTCACAACTGGAACAAGTCCATCCAACTTTATGGTCTTCTTCCAAAACTTTGTACTTGGATTGCCAGTTTTCTTTGCAACTGAAGTATTGGCGTAATGGTTGATGATTATTCATCGGACATTCACAAAATACAACGTAGGCCCTGGGCTTCTGTTTTCTACATAGGCGAACGTTTTCATTGTAAATAATATGAATAACCACAACTTTACTACAAAACAAAGTCATTACTTTATTTTAGCTGTAAGTAAGTCTGGGGGGGGGTTTAATCTCCAATCTCTTTATTTTAGCCGTAAGTAAATCTGGGGGGGGGATTAATCACCAATCTTCTACCAATAAATCAGCAGCCTTACTAGAGCATCGTCGAGTTCTGGAATTGGTTCTGATTTTTTAAATTAGAAAAAAATGTTACAATCAAAAGTTGTTTGATTCGATCTGCTTTTTCATATGCTCAAATTTTAATGTATACAGGATGTTTCAAAAAAGCAAGGCAAATGCCAACTTTGAGAGTTGGCAGAATGAGTTTAACGTCCTCTTTTTTGCATTACAATTAAGTTCGATTTAAATGCTGGCACTGCATGTCTCGTAATTTGCCACACAACCACAATTTAGCGAATTACTTCAAAACGTTAGGGGGACGCAGCCCCTCCTATTGCCACCCCTGAATGCTTATATTTTATGTTCTTAATTGATTGTTGAAATCAATAGTATTGCATTTAATTTTTTTCTAGTTCAGTTATTTCGTTTCCGTATTTTGAATTTTTTAAAAATCTAAATCTAAGAAGAAAAATGCTCTTATTTATTTATATTTCATGGTTATAAAAATCTAAATAAAAAGCATACTATGTACCAAGCAGAAATAGAAGTTGTTTAACAAATATTGCGTAATAGCATTTAATCTAAATCTCATTATATAAGAATCCCATTTTTAACGTACTTCTATGGCACTTCAGAGTTTACATTTTACACCAAAAGTATTAAGGATCTGAGAAATAATTCAGATATGATTATATTTTCAAGGGCACAGACCTAAATAGTCTGATATGAAAATTATTTTAAATAGTCCAACGAATTTCCAATAACTGATATATCGTTTAATCATCAGTTAATCTTAAACACACATTTTTATAGGCGCCAAAGAATTAGTGAAAAGTCATAATCGAGATACTTATTTCTTAAATAATCATTTAATTTGAAAAATAATCTTTTATAGACGCTAAAATGGAAAAGAAGTCTGTATGTGCGTAAATGTCAAAATACTGCGTTGAAAGAGAAAATAATAAATTGTAAAACTATATCACTAGATACGAAACAAAGCAATTATCAGTCAAATTGATGTTACGCATATAGGAAGTTATCTTATTATCAAAAAGAATACCCAATATTTTAGGAACACCTCAAGAGAAAAAATTTAAATTTCAGGTTTGCCTGTAAAAAAATCAAAATGGCGTTTTGTTCAAAATAGAAAAAAAAATTTTAGCTCATTTAAAATGAAGAAGTTCGCTAAGGACGAAACATACAGGGTGGTCCAACAGTGCATTCAAGTCCAATAGCTAGATTATCGTGGGAATAAGAAAAAAAAACATTTTATACGAAAGTTGCAGAGGACTGCTAACTTAGCCTAACTTAACCTAAAATTATTTTCGATTATACAGGGATGAGGATAAGTTTGCCGCAAACCAAACTTACATTTTTTTAAATGGAACACTCTGTATATTGGTTTATTTTCAGATTTCTCCCTTTTTGGACATTCACACAATATATATAGTTTATGGGGTCTATACAGAGTCATTCAAGATTTATTTAGGGGTTCATCGCAAAAAAATATTCCTTCTGGCCACTTTTCGAAAATTTCATTTCAGGTAGAGGGTTTTCCCGTATATTTTTCCACCCACCTAGAGAGTTTATTTGAATAGATACGGAAATGTCGTAAATACAAAAGTTGTTGAATTTTTTATAAAGATTGGTTTACCGGTCAGAAGTAATTATTTACGAGCATTTTTAATATCTAATACGTTGGACGATGGGTCATTCGGAAGAAAAAAAACTCGACATGATAGAATTATTTTATTTACATGGTAAAAATGCATCGATAGCTCGTAACGAATATTATAGACGGGTTCCAGATAGACCAACTCCGACTTGTAGGACAATATTAAACATCGCTCAACAATTGACCGAAAGAAAAACACTTAAGCGAAAAGTTAGAATAGTGGAAAGAAACGCTGAAGAAGATTTAAATATTTTATTATATTTGAAGGTAATTTTGAAACTTTTGTATTAAAATAATTTTTTTATCTTATTTATTCTTGTTTTAGAAAATCCTGAGCGCTCAGTTCCCGATGAAGCCACTTTTTTTAACAAATTATGGCATCAAATCCACTCAGTTCTAAAACATTATAAATATAAGCCATATAAGTTTTTACCTACTCAAGAATTAACCGATCAAAATAAAATAGATCGATTACACTTCTGCCAAGAAATAGAAAGACGTGTTATGATGAACAAACTAAATCTGTCGAACATAATTTTCACTGGCGAGGCAACATTTACCACTCGAGGCATGTTTAACCGGAAAAATAAGCATTTTTGGTCAAAAGAGAACCCGCGAGCTCTTCAGGCGGTCAAAATTCAGGGAAGAAGATCCCTACATGTTTGGTGTGGCCTTCTTAACAATCATGTTATTGGACCCATATTTTTAAATGGGAATTTAACCAGAAAAAGGTATCAGGAGTTATTGGAAAACGAAATCGAGGGGCATTTAGAACAACTACCGATTAATTCATATCTTAATTTGATATGGCAACAAGATGGTGCCCCTCCTCATAATATCCAGCCGTTCACCAATTTTTTAAATGACAGGTATCCATTTTGGACTGGAAGACATGGACCATTAAGATGGCCAGCAAACAGTCTCGATCTCTCTCCATTGGACATAATTTTGTGGGGTTATCTGAAAAACAAGATATACTACAATAGGCCAAGAAGCATCCAAGCTTTAGAGCAAAATATAGTCCAGACAATCGACGATTTAAACACCCAATCACCTCAATATATCTACGCATCCATAGACAGAAAATTTAGAAGAAATATTTAGAAATGCATTATAAACCAAGGAGGCTATATAGAAAACCAAAACTTAGTTCTTTAAGCTAATATTATTATTTACCTACTTTATATTATTGATTTTTTATGGTATTGTTTCTTTCCACTATTCTAACTTTTCGCTTAAGTGTTTTTATTTCATTTTATTGTTTAACGATGTTTAATATTATGCTACGAGTCGGTGTTGGTCTATCTGGAAACCGTCTATGATATTCGTGACGAACTATCGACGCATTTTTACCATGTAAATAAAATAATTCGCACATGTCGAGTTTCTCTTCTTCCGAATAACCCATCGTCCAACGTATTAGATATTAAAAATGCTCGTAAATAGATACTTCTGACTGGTAAACGTCAAAAAGGCGTCTTTCATTGCAATTGTCTTGACCATGGCTCACTATGTTTTAGCGCAAATTACCTTATCATTTCTTTAATGTTTAAACGCTTATATATCCAAAACTAATTGACAGAATATATTAAAAGTATATACATTTGAAATTAGAAAAAAAGATCTTCAAGAATGTGATTTAATATACAGGGTTTTTCATTTAAAAAAGCTGACGACCTGTCAAAATTTGACATTTCCAATAATATTTTCGCACTAGTGATATAATATTCTAAATCTTCATAAAAATCCGTATCTATTAAAATAAACTCTCTAGGTGGGTGGACAAATATACGGGAAAACCCTGTACATTTGACGCCCTGTATTTTTTTAATGCGTTAGCATAAATCATTTTAGCACGGTTAAAAACTTTCAAATGTGGTCTTCTTTCAACTGCGGAATTTTTCTTCAGTATTCTTTGATAAAGGTATAGAAGGTAAATAAAAATCCTGGATGCAAATTTTCAAAATTAATTTAAATGTCGTATATATTATTAAATTATCAGATTTAATAAAAAAAGTTTTAATTTAAAAATTCCATAAAAACTGGTGGTAATTACGAAATGATCGATATGCTTTATGCGTGAGGAGCAAGTGAAAGGAATTGTTTGCTAGCGATAAGAATATATCACGAAAAGTATACTCATAGAAGACAAACACGAAAAGCGCTATCGAAAGATTATGCAACGGCTTTGATAAGATGGGAAGAATATACGAAAATTGATCGAGCCAAATCTGTTTTAAACCAGTTAGGACAGCTAAGACTTACCTAGGACAACTTAACAGCTAGTTTAAACTAGTCCATTTTTGTCAAGTCAGGGGATCTAGGCGGCCACGCAATCGGCCCCTCTTTCTATTAAGCGTTGTTGAAATTGTTCGTTAAGAAATGCATGAATGTCAGCCATATCGTGAACTGAGGTACCGTCATGCATAAACCATATTTGATCAAGGACGTTAATGGGGATTTCGTATAATAGTGTTCTAAAATCTTCCCTCAAAAACTGGAGATATCGGTGTGTAGTAACCCTTCCACAATTCCACCCCAGACGTTAAGAGACCACCTATTTTGACTAGCTGTGCTAATATAGTGAACATTTTCAGTAGCGTACTAGTGAAAATTTTTTCTATTGACATTTCCATTTTTGTGGAGTAGTAGTAAATAACACAAGTTAGTAAATCTTGGCTCTCTCTGAATTTGCTGTTGCTGGACATTAGACATTAAACATAGATGGGAAGCCCGACAAGGACAGCACTTATGCTCACAATTTGTTGTAGTGACAAAAATCTAGTCGCCTGTGATGATCATCCTCATCACTTTAATGATTTAATACCTGAATTTTAAAAAGTGGTTATACAGAGTGTTGTATTTTACCGTAATCTTTTTTATGTCCGGTCTTGGAATTTCAAAATTTTTAACGCATAGTATTTTGAAGTATTGATAACTTAAGCAAATGCGCAAATTTCAAAATCAAACCTTAGATAGTTAAAAGATACAGGGAAATCAAGTTTTGCGTGAAATTTATTTGACACTCTGTATATCGATAAGGAAGGAGGTTTTGGGATATCTGGCACCTGATTTGGAATCAACTTAACGTCCTTTATCCGATTACCCTTTGTACACTTTGTGCTGTTTATTTTAGTATGTATTGGGTTTTTTCCAAATTAATATACTAGTTTTAAAAAATCGAGTTTTTTATTTTTCAATAAATCTATACTTCTTTGTGTATTATTTTGTGATGAGACCATTTTTTAAAATGGCACCTAGGCGCTTTTTCAAATAAAAAATGAAATGAAAATACATAATTTGAAATGGTTTACAAATCATCGTCCTTCCAGCATTGTCCAGTCTTGTTGAATGGATATTGAGCGGCCTGTTTCTCTCATCTATTCTTCTGCACAGGAGTAAGGAATTTTATATACTCATTCTTGTAAATTTGCAATCGCCAAAGGACATTATTCGGGATTCTATAAACGCAAAATTAGAGAATCTATTGAAATTTATAAGCATTCTAACAATTTTAGTAGAGATACGGGCTTCAGTCTTCATCATACGTGGAAACCGATCGTTACACCGAGTCACCTTTCGGTAAACACAGGACGACTATAAATAGCCGGCCTGGGTCTTTCTGAGCTCATTCAGTGTTCCTGTGTCGTAAAGTGAAGGCCCCTGAAGATGTCTCGTGCAATCGAAGGCGAAACGTCGGAATGTGATTTCATTTTGACACGGTCTTATCCCAAGAATCATGATTTCTTAATTGACCACAGCCGTGAAAGCTTTCGTTCTATGTTAGCTAACCTCTATGGGGAGGAAATCAAGAAGGATGCCAAAGCTTTTGGCGATTTCAGGAACAACTACTACTTTGTCAACTAGCCTTTCTCCTTAGATGCCGAGATGAAAACATAGTACCAAAATCTCTACAGATGGAAACACCACATAACATCAAAAAGTGCAAGGAACATCTACATACAAGCCAGTATGGCATTGGTAAGAGAGAGAATAAAAGCTACTCGACGTGATTGGGATATAAACACTCGTAAGTTATTAAATATTCATTTAAAATTAGCTTTTATACTTGAATATCAAACATTTAGAACTCTCGATGACATTACCAATCGCTCAAGCAGAAAGGACATCAAGCAGTTACCATTAAGCAACAAAAAAAGTTCGCAGAACTGCTGGACAGCCAAATACCACTAAAACCTCCACAGGACACCGTTATAAATTTATCTTCCAAAATCCTTACTGAACCAGAACAATCCGTCCTCTCTAAGGGTCAAAACTTCGCCATTATATCAAAGGACCTACCCGTATAGTGTCATCCGTTGAAGCGAAAATTAGAAGACTTCCAGCAGAAGAAGCTGACGCAATAAAGTACGAAACAGCGAAGATCATCAGAAATTTTAACCCACCTGAGTCGAATCTATCAGCTGCGGAAAAAACGGCGATAAAAACATTAAGCAACAATAAAAACATTTTGGTCCTTCCAGCGGACAAGAGAAATGCCACTGTCGTCATGGACAACACAGATTACGTGAAGAAAATATAACTAATTCTGGAGGACAACATCTACAGAGTGATCCAAGCAGACCCGACCAACAAAATTGAAAGACGGATAACCAACCTTATAAACGCATCCAACCTAGCAGCAGAGGAGAAGAAGATGTTAAGGCCAAACAGCTCAAGGATCCCGCGGTTCTAAGCGCTACCTAAAACACACAAGGTTAATGTACCACTTCGACCTATCGTCAGTGCAATAGGACCTCCTACTTACAAAATTGGTAAATATTTTTCAAATATTCTTAATAATTTTACAGGAAAAACATATTCATTAGAAACTCTACGCATTTTGCAGAAAAACTTAAATCAATCCAATTAGATCCCAAAGATATCTTAGTCAATTTCTATGTAGAATCAATGTATACAAATGTGCCTATAAATGATTCAATTTCCATATTATCAGACTTATTTCACCATAATAGTATTGATAACTGACTTTAAGATCTAATTAAAGCATGTCTTACATCAACGTATTTTGTCTATCAAGGAACTTTCTATGAGCAAACCTCAGGAGCAGCCATGGGATCTCCGCTGTCACCAGTGGTAGCCAATATCTTCATGAAAGCTTTTGAGGAGGAAGCCTTAGAGTCGTCTCCACTAAAACCAAAATCATGGTTCAGATATATAGACGACACTTTTACAATGGAAATTGAATCAGAAGGCACGATTTCCTTTCTAGATGTTCTTGTACAAAGGAACGGGGATGGTTTCTTAGGACACTCTGTATATAGAAAACCAACGCATATGAACAGGTACTTAAATGCAAATTCCTATCATCATCCAGCACAAAAGCAATCAGTTATTAATTCGTTGATTTACAGAGATCTTGCGATTTGTGATCAAAATTCTTTACAATCGGAAACAGAGAAACTAACTCAAGCTTTAAGAGGGAATAATCCTACTCCACGAAGTGGTACTAATAAGGAATTACCGATAGGAAATGTAGTTCTTGCATTTATACACGGAACCACAGACAAGATCGAAAGGTTGTACATACGTACAATCTTCAATACACACAAGAAAATTGGACAATGTTTGCGATCGCCAAAGGACATTATTCCTTTTCAAACGGAAGGAGTATATGCATTTCCTTGTTCCTGTGGTGATGTCTATATTAGAGAAACTGAACGATCCATATCGACTAGGCTTAAGGAACATGAACGATGTATCAGAAAGAAACAAATTGTACAATCTGCTATATCTGAATCCACCACAAATAACAACAAGACAAAAAAAAAATAAAATCGGACCCGTCGATTTTGCTTTAGAAACACATTTCAATTTCGCAACAAATGTCACCCCCAAAATGTTAAATGGAAAACCTTATTTTGAAGGGTTTCCGACCCTGGTTACAACTGCCAAGTTTGAAGCCTCTGCTGTCATTCCCGAAGAAATGGCAGCTTGTCGAAAAAAAAATATTGGCTGCTTTAAATTTAGGGTATGATGCAGGCTAGTGAAAAGATTTTAATAATAATTACTCCGGACAAGAGGAAAATAAAAATAGTAAATGTAAATTAATGGGGAATTTTTGCGTTTAAAAAATGTTTTCTACAAAGACTAAATTATTTTATGAATTGTTCGAAATGTTCGCCATTTACCCCCTTGCAATGAAACAGACCGTTGCCAAAACGTTTAAGCTAACTTGTCGAATTGTCACTGTACAAAATTTTAAAAAAAAATCAGCATTCCATTCTTACTGTTATCATAAAATATCAGCAACAAACAAAATAAAATCACATTGTTATCGTTTATTTAGTGTCAAGCATTCATGCGTTTATTACAGTTTGTGCATTTTATTTAAAATTTATTTTGTCTGAAAGTGTTAAAAGACGAAAGTTTCTAACAATTGCCTATGACGTTTACGATACAAGAGAGGATCGAAATTATTGTTGTTTACATTAGAAACAATAATTGTGCGAGAGCTGCAGCTGTAAGTTTTAATGAATCTCATCCCGAACATTCTTTGACTCATAGAAGTGTATTACAACTGTCAATAAAAAGCATGAAAGAGTAAGACCAATAAGAAATGAAAATGTTGAGGTTGCAGTCCTTGGCCATGTTGCTATGGTCCCAAGTAACTCCATCAGAGAAACAGCTGCAATATCCGGTTTTGGAAGCGCGCGGATTCTAAAATCCCATAAGTTTCAACCCTTTAAATATCAATTGCTTCACGAAATGAACGAAGATGACTTTGATCGCAGAGTAGAGTTTTGTAAATATTTCTGAAAAATTAAACAACCATACCATTTCATTGTACAATATTTGTTTTTAGAAGCCACATTTTACTTAAATGGAGAAGTAAACCGTCACAACTGCAGGTATTGGATCGACAGCAACTCCCATTTATTCAGGGAAACCCATAGCCAGCATCCTTTAAAAGTAAACGTGTGGGCCTAAATCACGTTGTTGGACCTTTTTTTATGAAGGCAATTTAAATGGTGAAAGTTATTTAAAGCAGATTACACCAGGATTTATCTGAAGATCAGATATTCTTTCAACTGGAGCACCTCCTCACTACGCTCGTCCGGTAAGAGATTTTCTCGATAATACTTTTCCCGATCACTGGATTGGAAGAAGAGGTCCCATCGAATGGCCGGCACGATCGCCTGATTTGACGCCGTTGGACTTCTTTCTTTGGGGACACTTGAAAACCAAGATTTTTAAGGTGCAGCCAGAATCACTTGAGGATTTGAAACAGCGAATAGTAGCTGAATGCCGTCAGTGAACACCTGAAACATTTCAAAATGTTCGAGAGGAATTCGAGGCTCGTCTGTATCATTGCATGGAAGTAAATGGCGAACATTTCGAACAATTCATAAAATAATTTAGTCTTTGTAGAAAACATTTCTTAAACGCAAAAATTCCCCATTAATTTACATTTACTATTTTTATTTTCCTCTCGTCCGGAGTAATTATTATTAAAATCTTTTCACTAGCTTGCATCATCCCCTAAATTTAAAGCAGCCAACTCTTGCAGTTAATTTATTAATATTTTTTTTGGACAAGCTGCCATTTCTTCGGGAATGACAGCAGAGGCTTCAAACTTGGCAGTTGTAACCAGGGTCGGAAATCCTTCAAAATAACGTATCACTCGACCCCCCTTTCCATTTAACATTTTGGGGGTGAATCTCACCCCCGCTCAGAGGGTGATGTTGCGAAATTGAAAATAGGCGGAAAATGTTTCCCCCTCAAAAGCAAAATCGACGGGTCCGAGCGTTTCATTTTTTTTTTGTCTTGGCGACTTGTTATTTGGGGTGGATACTTTTAGTTGGGACACCCTGTATCTGAACACCAACATTCTACTAGACATGTCATAAATGTAAAAGAAACCAAAGTTCTTGCATTGGTTTCGGGATTGTGTAAACGCAAAATTAGAGAATCTATTGAAATTTATAAGCATTCTAACAATTTTAATAGAGATGCGGGTTTGAGTCTACTCAGCCATGTCAAACATGCGGCCCGCGAGCCGCATGCGACCCAGAGAGCATTTTTCTGCAGCCCAAATCAGTTTTGAAAACAGCTAGATAATGCGGCCCGCGAACAAGTTGAAAACCTGTTTTGGAAGCGCGCGGCTCTCTAAAATGTACAATTGTACATAGTGCCATCTATGTTTAGGAGGATGAACTACACATACTTAACCTAAAACCTAAAGCCAAACGTTATCTGGCTTGTTCCATGAAATTCTATCGCGGAAACGAATGTTTATGGAGCGTTTAGTTTGCCCAACATATTTTAGATCAAAGTCATTACAGCTAATTTCATAGCTCCTCTCCTTCAAGTCGACTTTGTCTTTAGGGTTTCCAAGGAGATTTTTCAAACTGTTCTCCGTTTTATAGGCTACTCTAAAACGTACGTTTTTAAATACTTTTTCTAGACCTCTCGTATATCTGGGATCATATGGGATTACTTTGAACTTATTGGGAACCTCAGGTGCTTGAAGAGTAGTGGCATCTTTTAAGATTTTCTTATGCTTATGTCTATTTACTAATTTATGTACAAAATTATCATTATATCCATGACTTTTAGCTATATTTTTAATCCAATTCATTTCATTGTTAAAACGTTCTTTACATAATGGAAAATTGACTAACCTGTGAGTTAAGAAATGAAATGCTGCCATTTTGTGTCGAGGGCAATGAAATGAGTCGGATCTTATATACCTATTAGTATTAGTAAATTTCCTATAAATATCAAATTCTAATTTATCGTTATTTCTAATAACTAACGTGTTGAGAAAAGGTAATTCCCCATTGTTCTTCTTTTCGTACGTAAAAGTAATGGAGGGATAATTATTGTTTAATGTTTCTAAGAAAGTGTCCAAATTTTGTGTTTTAGTATCAAAAATAGCAAATATATCTTCTACGTATCTATACCACACCCTTAGGAAATACTTGAGTTCTTTTTTGAATTGGGTTTGTAATCTACCCATAAACAAATTTGCAAGAAACGGAGGTAAGCAATTGCCCATCGCAGTTCCCTCAAGTTGTTTATAATATTTATTGTTGAACTGAAAAAAAATTTTGATTCATACATAATTTTGTGAGAAGCATATATTCATCAATAATTTCTTTTCTTAAATTATCTAATTCGAATAGTTCCTTTAGGTACTCTAAAGCTAGTGGTATGGGTACACTAGGAAACAATGAGCTTGCATCAAAAGATATTAAAATTTCACCTTCTTTTAAGTGAACATTTATAATTTTATCTAAGAATTCTAACGAGTTAGTAACCTCAAACTTATCGTACGAGATATTTAATTTGCTGAGTTCTTCTACTAACCATTTTGAAATATTGTACGTTGGTGATCCAACAGCTGAAACAATAGATCTTATGGACTTCCCAGGTTTATGGATTTTGGGAACGCAATACAGTTTAGATAACTGTGGGTTACTATGTGTTAGTTTAAATTTTAGTTTATCGGACACAAGGTTTTTACACTGTTTTAAGGTATTTTTTACTTCTGTTATCATTTTTGATAACGGGTTTTTCTCAATTAAATCGTAAGGACCAGTTTAAATCAAATTTTCTACTCTTTCAAGACAATCTGTTTTGTCTAGTATTTCCTTTGTCAGCTTTTAAATAAAAAAAACGGATAATTGTATTTTTACGAGTTTTGAGTTGTTAAAAAGGTTTTTTGAGATTTGATTTCTGCAAGCCTATTTTTGATACTAAAAGAGAAAATCTGGACACTTTCTTAGAAACATTAAACAATAAATATCCTTCCATTAATTTTACGTACGAAAACTATCTTTCTTTCTCGACACGTTAGTTATTAGAAATAACGATAAATTAGAATTTGATATTTATAGGAAATTTACTAATACTGATAGGTATATAACACCTATCAGTATTAGTAATCCGACTCATTTCATTGCCGTCAACACAAAATGGCAGCAAGCAAAGTAAAGAACGTTTAACAATGAAATGAATCGGATTAAAAATATAGCAAAAACTAATGAATATAATGATAATTTTGTACATAAATTAGTAAATAGACATAAGCATAAGAAAATCTTAAAAGATGCCACTACTCTTCCATCACTTGAGGCTCCCAATAAGTTCATAGTAATCCCATATGATCCCAGATATACGAGAGGTCTAAAAAAGTATTTAAAAACGTAGGTTTTAGATTAGCCTACAAAACGGAAAACAGTTTGAAAAATCTCCTTGGAAACCCTAAACACAAAGTCGACTTAAAGGAGAGGAGTGACATGTATGAAATTAGCTGTAATGACTGCAATCTAAAATATGTTGGGCAAACTAAACGCTCCCTAAACATTCGTTTTGGTACATGGCACATTTAAGATACAGAAGAACAGAAAATACAAACGTTGCCGAACATGCTTTGGAAAACAATCCCCAAATAGGAATAAATAATCTTAAGTTGATTAAAAATGTATCTAATAATAGATTATTGGATGCATTTGGATATTATAGGATAAGTTACTTTAGTTTATATCATCTGCTGATGATGTTAACTTGGTTAGCGAAAGACGCGTCCAGAACGTAACAAGTTGTGGTGTAGTGTGGTTAGAACTCTTGTATTTTGATTAAGGTGAACTGGTAATATTTTGATGTGAATATAAGATAGCAAAACAAAATGGCGATCTAATAAAATATTTTAAAAAAATCAGCATCAGCTGTAAAAATTACTTATTAGATTAATTTCAAATGTTGCGCAAGCATTAAGTGTGATATAGAGATAAACTGGTAAAGTTTTGATATGAATTTAAGACGGCGAAACAAAATGGCGGCCAAATAAAATTTTTAAAAGCCCAACGAAAAAGCATCTTATTCAATTGATTTTGACTTTTGCAGAAAAAAATGAAATGTGATAATGTGTATAAACTGGTACCAATTCAACATGACGTTACAAAATGACGGTGTGTGTCAATATATAAACTACTTATTGAATTTATTTTAAATTATGCCTAAAAATCAAGTGCGGCATAGATAGAAACTGATAAAATATTGGTAGGAATCCAATATGAAGAAACAAAATGGGGCTCAATAAAAACGTTTCAAAAGCCAGCATATATGCGTTACTAAATGACTATTCTTAATAAGAGGAAAGATTCATAACGAGGGAATATACATAGTATTCATAAAGAAATACACCGATTTTTTTTTGCCATAAACTCAAGAATTAAGCACTATTGACGATTAGCGTTAGTATAACTTGTTGAAAATTTTATATTCGACACCAAACCATTATTCTTTAAAGTATAAACTACAATTACAATGGAGTTAATGCTAATAGTAGCATTTTCTACATATTTACGTGGTTTCTGTGGCATTACTACTTTACTAAAATTCTGATGGTGGTTGAAACAGTATGCCTACTACGTTTAACTCCCTAAATGAGCCCGTTGGACATTTTCTCCATCCCGTGCCTAAAACATTCATTTTATAAAGTGTTGTATAAATAGCTGTTATATTCGCCCGAACGAATATTAACGGTTTCTAAAAATTGAGATTTCTTTTTATAATGGGATGATAACAAGAGGTACAATAACTTCAATTTTCCAATACATAGGACGACACTAGCACTATAGGAAACCAGTTCATGTTTTAATTATATAAACATTAATAATAATCTAAAAATAAAATTTAAAATTAATCTTAACACAGTGTTATATGACGGCCCTTTATATTCATTAGACGAATTGTGTTAGTAATGTTCCATTCTTCTGCTTTCGTTATATTTTATTTAATGGTAGTTAATCTTTGTATTCGACAGTTATTTTCATGTTATTTTAGAATGTGTACGTAGTCTCATTGTTGTTATTATTAATAGAATTGTTATTATTTATAACTTATTTATTTATTTATATATACGAAAATAAGACAAAACAACTTTACATATTCACATGCTTGTGTTGAAATATTTGTGTTTATTTCGAATTCGTGGTATGAGGGGAAATTGAACAATGCATTCACGTTTAAGTCTTGTTTTATTTTTTCGGATATTTACTGCTGTTTGATAATCAGACCAACATGCATTTATTTTAAGAGATCAACATGCCTGGAATACTAAATAAGTTAGATTTTCGTTTCACAGAATAGGTAAAAGCTTCTTTTAGTTGAACATTTGATTGTTGCCTTTTAATGTTTCTAAGAATTCGAAAGTCGGCCGAGAAAAGAAAATAGGGGTTTTCGAATTACTCAAGTAAGTATTAAAAAAAAAACCCAAAACCATTCGACGTATTTGATTTAAAAAAAAAATGTGTTTTTGGAACTAATAATGGCAGCAAAGGAAAAATATTCATCAAATTATTCGTGTTCTAAATATTCAAAGGGATTTCCAAATCAGCACTAAAGTTCCAAAAATTGATGTCGAGAGACACCGCTACAACTTGGTGAAAAATTGGCGTTGGCCACCAAAAACTATTCTTCATAGCCAATTCTAATAGTAACCGTTTCTAAACAATCTTTTGCCACATCATTTACTATGATCCTAGCAATTTGTTTGTTTTTAAGATCCTGTTAATATTTGTTTTTAATAAGACAAATCGGTAAATTTCCTTTACCTGGAACTTTCCTCGTTGTGCATTTTACCATTTATTAGGAATAGTGAAGTGTGACCCGATCTAATAAGAGATTTTTAGGCTAATTATTTAAATATTTTATTAGGCCTCCATTTTGTTTTGTTACTTTGGATTCGTACCAAACTGTTACCAGTTCGTTAATAATAATAATAATACTTTTATTTCACCATTAAAGCAGATGTACAGGGTGTCCGGATTTGGTTGCAAAAGCAGGGTATCTCGCTTATTTTTAAAGATAGAACCTTGCGGTTTTCACGAACCTGAGCTAATTTTTTGTGAAACTCATTTCTCACTCAAAATTTTCATAGCCTTCTGCGTTTATGAGATACAGGGCGAAATAGAAAATTTTGCATTTTGGGACCCCCCTCGTATCTCGGTTATCCTTTAACTTAACGCAAAGGGAAAAATTGCTGCTTATGCAGATTTTGACGCTGGATCCAGTAGCATAGTCATATTTTTCATTTGAGTTGTTATTTTTTAGATATGACCCAAAGTTGTGTTTTTTTTAAATGGGACACACTGTATATTTGTCCAGAAATTGATTTATCCTTTTAAAATCTTCTCAAAAATATATAATAGTATGGGTCTATTTTAATAAACAACAACAAAAATGCTTATTTTTATAATTATCACCCCAAATTTTGCAGTAGGCCATGCAAAACGATGCCATTTTCTTTTGTTTTCTTGGAAGCAAATGACATTTCCCAATTTTGTACGCGTATATAAAATATAGCGCTAGTTTTTTGTATTTAATTACTGTGTAAAAATATATATGTATTATTATGGAAGAAAACCAAACTTTCGAACATTATAAAAAGTACGATATGTTAGCTTGTTTTATATTAAGTAATGAAAATGTTGAAGCGGCTTCTGAGATGTATTTTAACAGGTAAATAGTTAATTTTTAGGTATGTTGAAATACTATTGCTTAATTTTTATTTAGATATCCAGAAAGGAGGCAACTTAATATATCCACTTTTTATCGGATAAAAAAGAATTTACTTAATCACGGATCCTTTATCAAACCTCTTACGAAAACATATAATAAAGAAAATCGGGAGGCTGAGGAAATTACGGTTTTGGCTAATGCAGAAGCTTACCCTACAAACTCTTGTAAGGCCAGTGAAAAGAGCCTAGGGATTCCAAAAACTAGAGTTCAAGAAATTCTAAAAAAGCACAAATACCAACCATACAAATTTAGGCTCGTGCAGCACTTACAGCCAGGGGATGCAGAGCGTCGGGTAGTCTTCTGCAATTTGTTTCGAGAAAGATGCGATATGGTTAGAGATTTTGAAAGGAAGGTTATATGGTCAGACGCAGCACATTTCAGTAATTTTGGTATACTCAATAGGCACAATAGTAGATTCTGGTCCCAGGAAAATTAACACCAAATATTTCCCAGAAGACAGCAGGGCAGGTTTGGTCTAAATGTGTCCTGCTTCATATTAGGAACACATATAAAATTTTATATTACAGCCAAGCGCTATATAGAAATTTTAGAGGCAGTTATACCTGAATTACTTGACGATGTTCCTCTAGCGCAAATTAACGAAATTTATTTTCAACAGGACGGTGCTCCTGCACACAATTCTGGCATGATGAGATTATTTCTGGACAATAATTTTATCAATCAATGGATCGGAACAAATGGACCTATAAGATGGCCCCCTAGGTCCCCAGATTTGTCGATATTAGATTTCTTTCTATGGGGATATCTGGAAAATAGAATTTACAAAGACCACTATGATAATGTCCAAGATTTAGGAAATGCAATAAGAGAAAATTTTCGCTATTTACAAAATCATCCCGTTATTTTGCTTAATTCCCTAAAACGAATACGAAAATTGTTCGAAGCATGCATAGAATAAAATGGAAATCAGTTTGAACAGTTCTTTTGATTTCCTTGGTTACTGTAGTTCTTATACGACAGTTGATTTTTGCTGAAAGGCTTGTTAGATAATAATTTATTACTGTTTTGTTCTTGTGTTACATAAATCTAGGTAGGTGGTACTTTTTTGGTGCGAAATTATCAGTACATATTTTGATAAATAGATTTAATTACATATTTATTTTGATTTATTGTTAGGATGTAGATATTGTTAACGACTTTAAATAAAAGGCAGCATTGTTTTGCATGGCCTACTGCAAAATTTGGGATGATAATTATAAAAATTAGGATTTTTGTTGTTGTTTATTAAAATAGACCCATACTATTATATATTTCTGAGAAGCTTTTAAAAGGACAAATCAATTTCTGGACAAATATACAGGGTGTCCCATTTAAAAAAACACAACTTTGGGTCATATCTAAAAAATAACAACTCAAACGAAAAATATGGCTACGCCACTGGATCCAGCGCAAAAAACTGCATAAGCAGCAATTTTTCCCTTTGCGTTAAGTTAAAGGATAACCGAGATACGAGGGGGTCCCAAAATGCAAAATTTTCTATTTCGCCCTGTATCTCATAAACGAAGAAGGCTATGAAAATTTTGTTTACGGCTTCATGAGTTTCACAAAAAATTAGCTCAGGTTCGTGAAAACCGCAAGGTTCTATCTTCAAAAATAAGCCACCAATCGGTCTAGAAGTCCTTTGGCTATCTTGCGAAATGCCGACCGACAGAGACTAACCGACGGAATTGATAAAACATATTTTTGTCATCTAGGGACGCTAAAACGTGAAGTTATGTAAAACCTGGGAGGGTGATTTTTTACGATTACAAACATTTTATTTGGCCGCCATTTTTTTCCGCCATCTTGAATTAGCGTCAAAGTTTTATCAGTTCATCTACATACCACAATTAATTCTTGCACAAAATTTGAAAATAATCTATTAAGTAGCTGAATTTTTAAATATTTTGTTAAGCCGCCATTTTGTTTCACCATCTTGAAACAACATTTTACTACTTGATTTTTGTGCTAAATTTAAGGTAAATTGGATAAATAGTTTTTTAGTAACAATTTTTATATTCTATTGGTTGTTATTTTAATACTTTACACCCACTGAAGATATACCGTCGAGTGCAACCAATTATAAATGTTCTAAAGTTCAAACAAAATTTACGGGAATTAGTAATAATCTTAAATGCAGTTTTTAACATGTACAAAATCAAACAATGCTACAAAGAGCATCAAAAATTAAACAAGTTGAATAACTGCATGGTAATATTTTTTAGTTTATATTTGCAGGGCTACATATACAACTTAGGGTCCTACCATTGTCATTCAGAGACATGTTCTGATATAAAAGTTTATTATTGGGGCCCATTCAATGAAATGTTGTGTTGTATTGTAACGCTTTTATTAACTTTACTTCTCTTTGTGTTTGTTTTCAGCCACTTTCACATATTCTGTTATCTTCCAATATGGCAATTCACATGACAATACAATTTTACATTGTCGTATACAAGATGTTTTTAATTGATGAGTAAAAATGGACGTAACTATTTGCCTTATTTTAGAACTAAAAGTTCATATAAACATGTGCCCGCAAGGCCTTCGTTTTTAAAAAACAGGGTGTCAAAATTTTATTTTGTTTTTTTTTCATGTATCTTGTATATTTTTAGAGATAAATCTTTCAAATTGGATACAAATTATACTGTAAGCAATGTCTATGAAATGGCTATAAGTAATATATTTTACAAAAATATACCTACTGGTTGTTACTTTTTTCTAGGTCACTTTTACAATTACTGTCAACCAACCTAAAACTATATTCTACAAATCATAAAGACGAAAATCGATAAATAATTTTATTAAGCGTACGCAGTGGAACTCCACCGATCGAGTCGTTAGAAAGAGACAAACAGACAGACATTCGGAAAGCCATCCGATGACCTTGAAGCGCTTCGAGCGATGCGTTTAGGCTTAGGATAATTATGCATTTAAAAATCTAAAAATATGCATGCAAATATGCTCTGAAACAAGAGAAAATATGCACTTAAAAATGCATTTATTATCGGATCAAAAAAACAGAAATAAAGCAAAAGGTATTAAGGTATCCGGTAAGACGCTATTTTTAGCAGTAATTATTACAATAATACAACTATATAATAAAAGTATTTTTTTAAATAAAATTTTAATATATAGTAGTGATGAATCGATTACGATTACGGTTACGATTAACCGCCGATTATTGGGATTTTTCGATTAATCGTAACGCCGATTATTTACACGATTATTTATAGCATTATTAAGTAAAGTAATAATAACTGATAATGCTCGAAACATGCTTACTGGTAAGATAAAATTTCCACAAATGGATCATGTCAGTTGTATGACTCATTCGTTGCAAGTGGTATTAAAAATAAGAAACAGGAAATATAAAAAAACAAAACCCGAAATTCTAAATTAATGTTAATGTATTTACTTTGTTTTTTGGTGCCATTTTTTCAGTCGATGATATCAAGAAAATTATAATTATTGCTAGAAAAATAGTGGGACATTTCAGTCATTCAACTAAAGTTTTAAAAATACTTAAGGAAGCACATAAAAATTACAGTTTACTTGGACATGTGCTAATACAAGACGTCCCAACTCGATGGGACTCTACATATGCAATACTAGATAGATTGAATGAACAACGTATCGCAGTTCAAGCTGCATTTCCTAAACTTAAATGTCCATATGATCTCAGTACTCTTCAGTAGATCTTAGTTGAACAAATAATTAAACTTTTGTCCTACTTCAATGATATTCCAAAGGCACTCAGCAATGATCTATTTACCTTAGCGGGTGCACCCCCATTGATAAATTACCTCTTTAAAATACTGAATAAAGAATCTTTAGATAAAGAGAAAGATAGTTTTAAAATTATTGTTGATAATTTAGAACATCAATTGACGCAGAGGTTTAATAATCTCGAAGAAAATGAAAATTATATCTTGGCCACCATCCTCAACCCTCGGTTTAAGGCGCGGGTGTTTAGACACCAGAAAGTGGACTTAAACCGCCAGCAACCGAAGCCTTTACGAGTGATGGAATTTGGAATTTTTGCCCAGATTAATTCGCGATGTGGAAATGCAAGAGCCTCTGTCAAATTTTGCTGGTCAGTGCCATATAGACTTTCATAAGGACATATTTTCAAATTAATTTTAGAATACTGCTTCTCTAATAATGCTTTTTCTTATTTTCAGCTACTGGTTCAAGGTCACCTAATTTCAGATATCGGTATGAAAGTACTTTGCATCCAAATTTAAAGAAATTGGCACAGAAATATTTATCATTCAAACCATCCTCGGTTCAGTTGAAAAGGTTATTTTTGATAGCAGGGAATATTCAAAGTCTTAAGGGAGAACTGCACGCACAAAGTGAAAAACCAGCGACAAGGTCTAGTCGAGTTGAAAGTAAGATGAAAAGGTACCTACGCGTTAAAAAACACTTCCTGCACGTCCGACCTCAAAAAAATGTGTTATGTATAGGTAATTTAAATTACATTTTGGTTAAAAATGGGTTCAAAGGGGTTCACGCGCTGCAGAAATACAAAGACATGAGTACGATTTACCATTACAAATTATGCAGTTACGTAGACAAAGGATCAGTGTAAGGCGGTAAAGAGCCATTTTGTGGAAAAAAAATAATATGCGAAGGCATGTGCCTCAAAAAATGGTCGAAAATGGACAAATCTACTTTTATTTTATATCTCTAGATTTGATTTTTTTCGTAAAAATTCGCATTTAGCGCCCAACTATACATATTTCCCTATTAAAATCATATTGAAGCTAATACATATCTCTTATAGTTTTAACATAATATTGCAGCGGCGGAAGGCTTGCAAATTATCTATATTACTGCGTGCAGTTCCCCCTTAAGAGAAACCGACTTGGTTCCGAAAATTTGAAAGTGTTATGTTTCCTTAATAAAAATGTAATCTCCCTAAATTTCCAATATTAAAGGCCAAAAACAGGTAATTTTGGTTTTTTTGGCGTATGGTTTGCTTTTTTTACTTAGATTTTAAATGTTTTGGTTGTGATTTATTATTTTGTTTATAGTTTGTATTTATTTTCTTTAAAATTTCTTTTAAAAAATAAAAAATTTATTAAGTATATATTTTAACATTTTTTTATTTGATAATCGTAATCGTTTGATTATTTTGGTTCTAATCGTAATCGCAATCGTAATCGTATAACAACAATCGTTGCATCACTAATATATAGCTAACTAAACAAACTAACTAAAGAATAAACCTGTTTAAAATTTATTGTTAACGCTATTCAACAAGTTGCGTTTATATTTTATAACTATATAAGGTAACAAATGTTCTTCTATTATCTGACAATAGTACTTTATACTCAGAAAATACTCGTTCAACATCACAAGATACAATTGGAACATATTCAAACAAATTCAAATCACTGTTTATTAAAAATTGTTCATTATCTCGATTCCTAAATTTTTCTACTCGAGTTGGAGCTTTTAGGAATACTATCTTCACCGAGGAAATCAGATCGTTCACTCGTAGATAAAAAGCACGAACTTTTTCTGCAACTCGATGAAGTCCATGGGCAAGACATGTGGCATGTATCATTTTAGGGTACAATATTTGTAAACCACTCATTGCTTTACACATTTATGGAGCAGTGTCTGTAATTGACACTAACACTTTATCATATTTAATATCACCGGGCCATAAAAGAGTGAGAGAATCGTTGTAAAATCCAGCAACAGTTGAATGATTTACTTTGTCTAAGGTCCTCATTGTAATTAAATATGATTTATCCCTTTCTGCTTCTACACACAACACACCAAAAACAAAATTAGCAACACATCTCTATTTCCACATAACACACCCATATACTTTTATCTTCTACTTTTTTTTCGCAATTTGGTAACTGTCTTATTGTACAAATCTGGAACATAGTTTTTCCTTAACGTGGATTCATGTGGAACTGATGTCTTTGTGTACTGCTCTAAAAATGACATCAGGGCACGATTACTTAATTTATTCAGTGGAATATCCGCACTAATAAACGCCTTGCACAAATCCTCATTGAACTTTGATCGTTTGGGTCCTAGTCTTGGTGAAAATGCTGTGGTGATTAAGACTTGAGCACAATTTTTACTTTTTTGGATCTGATGCTTTGTAGTTCCTATGTGTTGTGTCACTTGGAATTTCTTGTTCGCAGTAACCGGAACATCACAGTGTTTACAAAACAGCACAAAACCGTCAGTCGTAAAATCAGGAAAATCTTGATTTAATACCGCACTTAATGAACGCTTTTCTTTCGGCATATTGGACAATGTTCACGCCACAATGTGTAAACTAAACTGAATTGAAAAATTATTTCTAACATTCTTAAAACGTGCGTATTTATGATTTTAAATCCGTGCTAAATCCATAGTTTTTGAAGCACAGATGTTTTATTGGGTACCTATAGCAATTTTAAAAAAGAATGGGTAAAACCCTTGGGCTGCCGGCAACTAGACATTTTTTGTTATTTTATTATTATGGATTATCTTTGCAATACATCACATTTGTCTTGGGAAATAAAAATATATTAAGAAAAATTAGAATATATGCATTTTTCCTGTAATAACTGCAAAATATGCATTTATATACAAAAATTGACAAATTATGCATTTGCATACGCTTTCATGCAAATGCATATATATCCTAAGCCTAGTTATGAATAACTGTCGGCTCTGAGCGCTCGCATCCGCATATTCGCGTACGATCGAGACTCTCGGTTCGAGAGTATTCTAGTTGCTTATTGAGAGTAAAATATAAATCGCTCAGCGCGCGTGTCAGCGGGAAATTCAGCTCAGAAGAAAAAAAATCTATCAAGATGTCCGGTTTAAAAAAGCGGAAAGTGGTCACAGAATGTCGTCAATTCCAAAACAAATGGACTGATGAATACTTTTTTATCATGCGCAATGGTAAACCTTATGTGTTTATTGTACAATGAAACAATTTCTGTTTTAAAAGAATGCGGTATGAAGCGGCATTACTCCAACAAGCATTTCGCCAAAAATACAATATAATTGATCTATTTGATCTATTATTTCGCTCAATATAATTTACTTACGGGCCTGTTAAGAAAGGATGTAATTAAAAAAAACTCATTAACGATTTAGGGAAACAGCAATAAATATTCCATTCATAAAGATCAAAAATCTGGACAGGGTGTTAAAGCTAGTTTTATAGTTAGTTCCAAAATAACGAAAACATCGAAGTCATTTTCTGAGGGAGAGTTGTTAAAGAGTGCCTAGTAGATGTTGCAGAACTTTTGTGCCCAGAAAATAAGAAAGACTTTGAGAAAGTGAGCTTATAGCGACGTACTGTTGTTCCATGTATAGATATAATAGCTGGTGATACAAAAAAAGATTGCCTGATAGATTGACTGGTTTTCAAGCATTTTCGATTGCTTTGGATAAGAATACCGATCAGGGGCGTGTGGTGAAATTTTAGGAAAGAGAAGCGATTTTTAGAAACTTACCTATTTGTAATGTAATTCGATTCTTCGATCATTTTTTGCACATTCGTCAATGACGTCATCATAAAAACGTCGATGCTCCGACATATTTTGGAGAAGTTTATTTTTAATGGACAACAGCGATGTATGCGAAAGTCTCTCCTGCCTCGTTGAATTATTCACGAAATTTTTTATACGTTTAAGTGTTGAAAAATTGCGTTCTACTGATGAACTTGTGGCAGGTATTGTCAATACTAATTCACACAATTTCGACACTTCGGTGTAGGTATCTTCCAGCTCCTTGTCTTTTAAAAATTGCATTAGTTCCTTAGCGTTATTTTTTGCGCTACTGTCATCACTTTCGTAAATCACTTTTAGTTCAGATCGCAGTAACACTCGGTCGAAGAACTGGCCATAATGAAGAAGAAGAAGAAGTTTAAACGCATCTTCTGGAAAAGTTTTTCCTTTAAATGCATCAAAATTGCAGAGCTCGAGAAATTTAAAATCATTTAAACCGTTAAATCTATAGTTTATTTGTTGCTGAATTTCATCGATTATTTCATAAAAGAGGCGTCTGTATGATGTTTGAACATATCCAACCTTGTCTGTTCGAGGACACTTGGCTTGTGGCGCTATATTTAACGTCATCGTTTTCTCCCAAAATAGGTCAAAATCATCTCTTTTTTGGCTTAACAGGGACTTAAAATCATCAATTTTTTTTAGGCAAAAAGCAATATCATTTGTTTTAGTTTGTAATATATTAAAAACATTGTCCGACAATGGAACTATTTCTGAAAATATGTTCAACAAGTAATTAAAATTAAAATCTCGTTTAAAACAGTCCAAAAATCTCCTCGAACTATTTATTGCTTCTGAGTCCCACGTTTCATTATTTTCTATTATATTCTCAAATAGTTCAATCAGTGATTCACGATTTTCAGATGCCTTCCACTATAGTTCCACCTAGTAGGAGCTACTTTGGGCAATCGTTTGTGGACAATGGAGTCCAAAGCTTGTGTACTTTTTTGTTGACTTGGAAAAAAAAAGCAGCCACGCCACTTAAAGTAACGAAAAATACTTTACACTCTTTAATGTGATTGATTGACTAGGATAAAACTAAATTTAATTTATGAGCAAAACAATGGACAAACACAGCACTTGGGAAAGTTTCTCATCTTTAACTTGCAGACCGCCTAATTGTCCTGCCATTACTGCAGCTCCATCATATCTTTGAGCAACTAATTTTTTCTCTCCATTTATTTCTTTAGTAACGTTATAAACTACGGTATATAATGCATCTGCTATACGATTTTCGGACACATTCTTAAAGCCCAAAAATGATCCTGAATACTTCCTTCTGTTTTAACGTAGCGTATTACTATAGATAATTGGCTAAAATTAGTGATATCAGTTGTTTCGTCCAGAACAATAGCAATGAACCGCGCCTCGCCAATCTCCTGCTTAATTCTTTTTAGAATAATGGTTGCAACAGCGGAAATTAAATCATTCTGGATTCGATTCGACGTTCCGCAAAAACGCTAGACTGCTCTAAAAGATTTTTTAAGCAATCATCATATTTAACCATTAAACTAAGTAAATCTTGAAAATATTCTCTATTTGAAGAAACCCTTGTTTCATCATGACCTCTAAATCCCAATTCGTGCTGTCCGAGAAAACAAACAACATCGATAAGTCTTCTTAATATTTGCCTGTTTTTATCGACTAGTTCATTGTGTTGGCGGTAACTAATTTCCAACTGTTTATTAAGGGTGTGTTCAATTCTGGTTTTGCCGAAAACTTTTTCTTTTATGACGGCCTGCAAATGCGCTTTGGATATAATGTGTGTTTTTACAGTTTTATGGAAATTGTTTAAATCGGAAAAACCAGTTTTATTCCAGAGACCTTTTTCATTTTCAAAAAGTAAACATGGTCAACAAAATAATTTACTTATTTTTTCACACCCTGTTAGCCATTTAAATTGTTCGTATTGTTTTTACAGATAAAAATGTCTAATACTGTTTTTCATTTTTGTGGTTAAATTTTTCATAGGCGGTTTTGTCCTTCCTTTGGAAATTATTTGAAGCTTATCAGCGAAGTTTAATTTTGAAAATCCCTTTATTATTAAAACATACACCACACATTCGCACACACTCTTCTTACTAAATTCTCCAACATTTTCAACGTTATTACCGACAGCCGAAGTTGACGGTATTTGCGTATCCACGTCCGTATTATTGTCTTCCATGTACGACACGACATACGTATCACACAACACACGGATAGCCGTTCAAACAAAGAACCTACTCCAACGATAGCTTCTGCCACCACTTAAAGCACGCGACTGAAATGCAAACATTGCAAACAGCATTTTAGCATTTTTAATATAAACTAAATTAATGGTTTCCTATTTCAAAAATTACATTTTAGAAGTTGTTTTGTAATTTTTTTTAGGGAAGCACTGCTTCCCTTGCTTCCATGGACTGCACGCCCCTGGTACCGATTTATCTGACACAACCCAGTTAGCAAGTACTTTTGAGGAATATGGTTTGCAGTGGTGCAAATTAGTTGAAGTGGGCACAGATGGTGCGCCTTCAATGGTCGGTTCACGAAAAGATTTTATCGGAATTCTGAAGGAAAGAAGCAACCGCTATGAATGTGCAAGAAACACAAATGAGAAGTAAAAATTATTTTCACTTTTTAACATTATCCAGTCACGAAAACATTGAATATGGTCGCTATGCTGAAAAACTGAAACTACTGTCAGAGCAATTCACTGATTGGTTTCCCGATTTAAAGAATATGGATAGCACTTTCAATATTTTTGCAAATCCTTGTAAGTATAATATGGTAGATTCTCCGCTTCACCTACAAATGGAGTTGATCGAGCTTCAAGAAGACTCACATTTGAAGTCTACATTTGATGATGTAGAACTAAGCGAATTTTACACAACATACGTTTCGGAAGAAAAGTATCCAGAGCTGAGAGTTTTCGCACGAAAAATAATTTGTACATTCGGTAGCACTTATAAATGTGAGCAGGTTTTTTCAATGATGATAATTAATAAAAATAAGCATCGTACTCGGCTTACAGATGTTAATTTAGAAAACACTTCGTGCCTATGTGCTAGTGATATTGATTCCAATATTGATCATCTTGTTTCTCCGCTTCAAACTCAAATTTCCCATTAATTTTCATTTGATTTTTCTATTTCGTTTTTGTTAATTTGTTTTTTATATGTTTGATTATGCTATTATAATTAATAAATAAAAAATTTGTGATTTTTTATCGCTTTTTTACTACTACCTACTTATTTCTTACCTATACGGCCCGCGACCTGATTAAGTCCCGAAATTACGCCCTCAGCTAAGCAGAGATTGCCCATACCTGGTCTAAAAGGTTCAAAATATCGGATTAAAGTAAGAAACCAAGAAGTTAGAAAACAAATTGAAGTATCAAATTTTCTAAACAAAAAAGGACAGTGACGTCACTGTAAAATTTTCGGTTTTCCCAACTTTAAATTTTTTTTCATGGGGCTATATACAAAATGAAGTATATAAAACACGATATGACGGCATAGCAGAACTTCGAGAGGCAATTATTTAGCCCTTCGAAATCTGCGAATGAAACCAATGGTTCTTTTTAACGCAATTCAAAGAATAACAAAAATGTGCAAATTTTGCATTAGAGAAAGTGGTCGTCAATTTAAACATCACCTTTAAAAAATTGGAAAAAAGTATCACCCAGTAGATTTTTCTAAAATGTATTATAGCAATTTTGTAGACATTGCTTACAGTATACTTAAAGTACAATACTTTCCTTTTACGACGGAAGTAGAAAGTGCCTGCTCAACTAAAAAGTTCTTTAGTTCTTTAGAATTATAACGCTCAGTAAAGAGAATAGTATTATAACCAGACCATATTTTACAAAAACATATATTACAATAAAATCGGAGAATTTTGCCGGACTTTTGGAATCAACTGTGTATGCACAAAATAAGCTTTTACCCAATAAATTGAATATTATGCTTTTTTGAGAAATCAACAAAAAAAAACGGTATTTCGAACACACTACCAGGTGCACAATTTAATCTATGGCACTATCTAATTTGGGCCCATAAATAAAATATAAAAAAATTAGACTGGCTCGCAATTCACCATGGTATAAGATAAATAGTTAGTAATGTTCTTAATGCTAAAGTTTATAAATACGTGAATATGTTTATTAAATATTTTATTTGGCCGCCATTTTGTTCCTCCATCTTGAATTTGTACTACAATTTCACCAGTTTATATCTAAATCACATTTAATGCTTGCATAAAGTTTGAATTCTATCTTGGATTTGGACCAAAATGTTAACAGTTCACATACTCGATTTTGTAACAATTTGAGGTAAATTATTTCACCAAAGCGCCATTTTGTTTGGCCATATTGGAATTTTACCCGAATGTTATCAGGTCATCTCCATATTATCCTTAGTTTTTGACTACCTGAAGTCAACCAGGTAAATAGCTTTTAGCTATGCTGCGAACTGACAGATATACCTACCAATAGCCCGACAGAATAAAGCAAACATAATTTTTGGAATCTAGGGACGCTAAAACATGAAGATATGTAAAACCTGGGAGGGTAATATTTTCACGATTACAAACACATTTGGCCGCTATTTTTTTCCGCCATCTTGAATTTGTACCACAATTTTAAATATTCACTCTATATCACACTTAATTCTCGCACAAAATTGGAAATCAATCCAGTAAGTAGTTTTTCCAGGTTGATATTTTTAATATTTTATTAGGCCGCCATTTTGTTTAGTCAGTTATTTTTTTAGTAACAATTTTTTAACGCTAGGCTGCCATTTTCTTCCGCCATACTATACCAAAATGTTACCAAGTCATCTCCATTGACCCTTAATTTTTGACCAACATTTGCCAACAAGTCAATCGGTAATTTTTTAGCTATGCTTCGAACAAACAAACAGACCGACGGAATGAAGAAAATATGTTTTACGGCCTCTAGGTGAAGAGTGCAAACATTTTGGAGGGTAATTTTTTCATGATTACAATAGGTATCTCTCTTTTATGAGAGAAGTAAAAATCGCAAAAACACTGATAAATTTTATTATAAATTCGCAAATCGCAGATCGAAAATCAAACGAAAATCGAACGAGGGAATAACGAATAACGATCCGCACATCGAAATCAAAGCTGATAAATTCACTGGCGGATTTAGAGGGGGCGAAAGGGGTACCGAATACAATTTTATGTATAAACGAAAGCACTGGGAAAATAGTAATTCGCCCCCTCTTCCTGAACGGGATCTATAAATCCTCCCTTTATCTGTTTTACATGTTCAATTAACATAATAAAATTCAACAACCAAAAAAAGTCTTCACTCTATACAAATTAAAATAATTTCTCCCCCCTCCCACGACTTCATTCTACGGACAGCCATAAGCAAGTAAATTCCTAAATATTATCCGAGGCGCCGCCGCTCAAATAATAATTGTAATTTATTCTGTTAGCCCTAGTTTCTTTCAGTGTTATATTTGTATTTTCCAACACGTCAATACCTTTTCATATTACTTTGAACATGACTTGACCTTGTCGCTGATATTTTGTTTGCTTTGTGCAGTTCAGCCTTAAGTAATGTTCTTAATACTAAAGTTTATAAATACGTGCATATGCTTGAATTACACAAATATATTGACATAACCAAAAACAATATTTATTTGCTGTTTGTATCTCCCTTTCAGTGTCTTCCCAAGCAACTTGCCGAATATTTTGATTTCGATATTCTGGGAGACCATAATCATTTAAAACGTAGCCTACCTTGTTCAATCAAAAATTCGTCCATTTTTAAAACCATTTGTCCCCAACTGGCTACGCCACTGTTTATAATACTGTATGACCAGTGGCGTAGCCCCAAGGGGACAAAGGGAGTGAACGCCCCTCCCTCCGTCCTTTCGCCTTTCAGCGCCCTCTGTGATAAAAAAAATTCAAATTGCTCGTCGACCAGATGTGTTTAGTGTAGTTTTACTTTGGCGCCCTTTGTCTCCCCGCCGCTTCGAAAAGCTGGCTACGCCTCTGTCTATAATCACAACGACAACACTGAAATGTGACATCACGTTAGGTGAAAATATGCAGAAGTACAGAAAATAAAAACGTGAGATCACACGTGAGGTTTCGACGTGAGGTGGTACGCATGAGGTGACTTCAGCGTGTTTCTGATACATTAAAATACCCAGTAAAATGACGTGAGTTTATATGGTAGTACGTGAATTCACGTGACACAATAACAATCTGGTTCTGCCTTAAAGCACTACATGTCAGGGGCGGATCGAGAATGATGTCGAGGGGGGCGAGGAGAAAAATATCTAAGGAGTAACGATCTTTTTTTCTTGGTCGTCGAATTAAGGTGCTAAAACAATTGAAACAAAAAGGGTAGAACTACGGTTCCCACTCAGTGGGGAGGGGGGGGGTTGGTTAGAGATTTGCGATTTTCAATTGATGCAGTGCTTATTTTATACAACCACTATGCAAGAAATTGTAGCCACGATGCCCCTTTCGCCACCCCCCCAATTTCCGCCATTGCTGCATGTCTTTTGTATTTGGATAATTTGGTATAACCCGCGATTCTAGGATAATCTCGGTGATACTCTGGAGAAGTCTAAAGAAGCATAAACGGATTTTTCAGATTTTCACTTTTCCAGATTCCTAAATAGAACATATTTCCTCAATTCGGTTAGTCCGTCTGTCTATTCCAGGCATAGTTAAAAAATGTAACATAGCAATTAGCTGGTCAAATTTTTAAATAAATTAAATATGGCCAAACAAGATGGCGCCCCAACAAAAGGTTAAAGAATTTGGTGTAAAAAACTATACTTAATTTATTTGAAAGAAATCTTGATACAAATCCTATAACGCAGAACAAGATAGCGGCCTAATAAGAAGTTTTAGAAATCAATATAATAAACCTTCTTCATTGACTTCAAATTTTGTACAAAAAGGTAAATATCACTTGTCACTGAACAATGTAGGCAACATAATAACTCGTATTACCACCTTGTGTTATCCATTTCATATTTCTATATCCTAGGAAAATAGTATGCTATTTATTGAATATGAAATGTGTATTCCTAACAGAGTATACCATAAAGAATCCGCATATCATATGGTATGCATGTAAATATACTTTCGATGATATGTGGGATATACGTGGGTGAATGAACTGGTGAAATTTTGGATCGAATCCAATATGTTGGAGCAAAATGACGGCCTAATAAAATGTTTTAAAAGAAAAAAGAAGTCATATTTCACTATCCCTAATCAAAAGCAGTATTACAATTGTTTCGTTAATGTTTTTTTTAAATTTTGGTACCAAAAGTTTTTTCTATTCGTTTTTACTTTCCTCGTAAGAAGGAAGTATTGTTAATCGTGAAAAATCACTCTCGGAGCTGTATTCAGATCTTCACGTTTCAGAGTCTCTAGATGCTAGATGCTGAAAAACATGTTTTCTCAATTTTCCCGGTCTGTCTGACTACGTACTCCAATGACTTCATGCGGATGAAATAGTAAATCAATGTTAGGAAGTATTCTCCACTGCTGATTCTATATGAAACAGGCTTTTGGAATCCGAAAAGCTTATTGAAATCGGTTAAGATATGTTGGAACGCCAGACATTTACATATCATGTCAAAAAAACTTTCTGCCGTTCTTTTGGTAGAACTGTTTACATAGCAAAACAAAATGGTGGTCTAATAAAGTATTTAAAAAGTTCATAAAGTTCCTAGAATAAAAACATGTTTAAGCAGGAAAATATTAAATGTCATAATTGATTTTTTTTTATAGACAATGTAGATAAAGTTATGCAAAAATATTAAATAATAAAAATAATAAATTAACAATGAATTAAAACAAAAATTTTAAAAACGGTATCTTGAAGTAACGAAGAAGTAATTTTATTTAAATAGGAATGGTAAGTAAATGACGGTTTGTACGCACGTATGTATGTTAGATATAGACAAAAATAAGTTGTGAAAATGAAAAATGTATATAAAAGAATATATTCAAAAACAGAAAACGAATATGAAGAAAAATAAATGTTAAAAAAATCGGCAACTTGGTCTTTAACATATATAACCTATGTTAAAAGTATACGATGGAATCCATTACGAGGAATGTTTACCATTTTACCACCTTTTTTATTATTAAAGATTTAATTTGTATCACTTACATACCTAACAATTTTTTAAATTTTCTTATAAAATTTCAAGCTATACTATATTTTATATACTTAAGAGTATGATTATAAAAAATATAAAATAGTTTAATTTCGGTTTATTTAAGTAAATTAATATAAGTATATCAATGTACAGGGTGGTCCACTTAAGATGCTCCTATACTTTATCTCAATAAATAAGACACTGAGAAAAAAAAGTTAAATACAAAAAGTATTTGACCCTAATTTTTTATTTATAATATTTTTATGTATACAGGGTGTTCCATTGTGCCAGGACAGTAAACACCTTTTTTCTTTTTAATGAAATGGTACGAATATTTTTAGAAATTCTAATTCTACGCTTGATTTTGAGTATTTTTTGTCATCACATCATAGCATACGAAATTTTGAGTAGTTTTGGAGAAAAATTAACTTTTCAAATTTTTTTCGGAAAAACCGGTTTTTGGAAAAATGTGATTTTTTACACTTGAAGACTAAAATTGTGAATTTTGGTTATGGATCCATGGGAGTGGTTAATATTTAATACTCTGACCTATCAAGAGCGAAAATCTATTATACAGGGTGGTCACAAATGACCAAAAAAAAATGTTTTTGTAACTAAAAAAACTTAGTTTTTTTAAATAGGACACCCTGTATTTAGCACTTTTATTGTGTTTAAGATTTAATTATGCATCATTCCATATATATAGTTTATATTCCAAAAATTAGTAGTTTAGAAGTTATGACCAATTTTCTATAATAATTCTGGTATTTTTGTTAAAAATCTAACTAAACCTAAATAATATCCTATTCTAAGTTTTTTTTAACATTATAATTACCTTTAACATTAAATCAACAAGTAATGCAAGAAAAAAAGTAACTAATTACTTATTACAAAACATTTTCGACATAACCCCGTCTTTGGCAATACAAGTAGTATAATATTACGGTTACAGTTTTAATTTTCGCAATAATAGCATTTCTAAACGCGTCTTAATTTTACAAGATATCCATGGAAAAACAAAACTAGTAAAATTGTTGCCTGGACACCAATAAATACACAGTTTTTATTTGACATTTAGTTGCCTCTAGTCCTTTTTAAAGGAAAAATGGCTTTATACAGTGTCCAAGAGCGTTTAAATCCTCATGAATGTTACATAAGAAATAATAAGAGTCCAGCATTAGCCCTGCGGGAGTATCGGTTGTTGTATCCTGCAAGACGGGTACCCACGAAACATATTTTTTCACGAATTGTTCGTGATCTTGAACATGGAGTGGTAATCAATAAACAAAAGCGGCGCCCAAAAATTGTCCTAACAAAAGAAAAGCAATTAGAAATTCTCCTATATTTTGAACAAAACAACGAAAATTCGCAAAGAGATGCATCCCGAGATCTACCGGGAATTAGTAAGACTAGTGTTAAAAGTACTTTAACTGATAATAACTACCATCCGTTCAAATTTTTACCAGTTCAGGAATTATCCCAACAGGACTTTCAAACAAGGCTTTTTTTATTGTTCTCTTATGATGGACCACCATTTTGAAACTGACATTTTAAAAAATATTTTATTTAACGATGAGGCAATTTTCAATACGGCCGGCATGTTCAACCGAAAAAATACTTATTATTGGTGTAACTCAAATGAACTTCGTGTAAAAGAAATGAAAAAACAGGGTCGGAGAAGTGTTTATGTGTGGTGAGGTATTATCCGTGATCGAATAGTAGGTCCAGTATTTTATGACTTTGTTCTGAATGGTGAGAGGTATTTAGAATTGTTGGAGAACGAAATATGTCCGTTAATTGACAATCTGCCGAACGATATTAAAGAAGAGCTTGTTTATCAACAAGATAGTGCTCCATATCACACTGTAGTGCCTGTTAGAAATTGTTTGAATCAACGGTTTTCATTTTGGATTGGTCGGTACGGGACCATAGATTTGCCAGCAAGGAGCCCCGACTTAACACCCCTGGATTTTTTTTATGGGGAAATCTAAAAAACGAGGTGTATAAAAATAGGTGTAATACGGTTTAAGATTTAAAAAGGAGAATTAGGCAAGAGGTAGAAAGACTTAATGCAACAGACGCGGTTAGAAATGTTATTGCGAGAATTGAAACCATGTATACTACTTGTATTGCCAAAGATTAGTTACTTTCTTTCTTGCATTACTTGTTGATTTAATGTTAAATTTAATTATAATGTTAAAAAAAAACTTAGAATAGGATATTATTTAGGTTTAGTTAGATTTTTAACAAAAATACTCGAATTATTATAGAAAATTGGTCATAACTTCTAAACTACTAATTTTTGGAATATAAACTATATATATGGAATGATGCAGAATTAAATCCTAAACACAATAAAAGTGATAAATACAGGGTGTTTCATGTAAAAAAATAAAGTTTTTTTAGTTACAAAAACATTTTTTTATGGTCATTTGTGACCACCCTGTATAATGGATTTTCTCTCTTGATAGGTCAGATTATTAAATATTAACCACTCCCGTGGATCCATAACCAAAATTCACAATTTAGTCTTCAGGTGTGAAAAAATCACATTTTTCCAAAAACCTGTTTTTCCGAGAAAAATTAGAAAAGTTAATTTTTCTCAAAAACTACTCAAAATTTCGTATGCCATGATGACAAAAAATACTCAAAACCAAGCGCAGAATTAGAATTTCTTAAAATATTCATACTATTTCATTAAAAAGAAAAAAGTTGGTTACTGTATTGGCACAATGGAATACCCTGTATACATAAAAATATTATAAATAAAAAATATACTTAGGATCAAATACTTTTTGTATTTAACTTTTTTTTCTTAGTGTTTAATGAGATAAAGTATAGGAGCATCTTAAGTAGACCACCCTGTATATTACTTTTAATGTTGATTCAGTTCAATTATATGTAATTTAAAATGTCGGGACTTTAAGGAGGACAAACTCCAGAGTAGCTGTGGAAGACGGAGGACATATTAGCCCAAAGGAGGACTATCGTCCCGGCTGGGGGACGGTTGGCAACCCTACTAGTCACCAACGTTTAATACAGCGCGCTACAAATGAGCGCTAATTAAAAGAATGCTGCATTAGTATAGCGCTGTTAGGCGACTGAAATAAAATATGTAGCGATTATATCCCATATTAAAACAGTTTATTATGCTTATATTATTAAATAAATAGTTAGATCGGTATCACTAGGTGGATCTGTACCAACTAAGTGGGCTGTTAAAGCCATCGTTAAAGTCATTACGGAAAAGATGATTTCGATATATACATTCAAGACTTCCACTCCAATCTAACCTGACACAGATGCACCTAGTGCTACCGATCTACCTATCTAACAAAATATCCATAATAAACTGTGTAGCGTTGTTTTAATATACGCAGATTTGATACAGCTCTCTTTTAATTAGCCCTCATTTGTACCGCGTTGATTTACTACAAAACCTTCAATAGAAAACAGTTCAAGCAGTAAGAAATCTGGACCTGGAAAACCGTTGCTTGAAGAAAAAATACCATAAATAAATATTCATCATGCGAAAAGTATGACATATTTTAGAAAGAAAATTCTATGTGTTTTAGCAATAAAAAAAAAATAATTGCAAAAATCATAAAGCATTTTGTGTGCAAGAAATAGTAATTTATTTTTTATGATGTTAATTTCCAGGCACTATTTTCTTTATGAATTTTTAACATAAAAATAGGGGAGCAAAACTGAGACACTCACAATATGTGATTTTTTACCTTATTTTGCATTTAAACTCGGCACCATCAATCATCAACATTTTTTTAAATACGGACCTGAATTTGTTATTTTATTTTTAATAGGCACTTGATCTTCCAAAACCAATGATAAAATGCATCCATACATTTAGAGTATTTAAAATCCTCCTTTGTTAATTTGGCAAGATTCTGGTTTTCCATCTCTCTCTAACACATTGTCTTTTGTGGGAAAGTCTTTCATCTTCTGTTCAAACATTAACTCTGGTACATGGTTGGTTTTGGGAGGTGGAGCGCTTGTTAAAAATTAAATAAAAACACCAAGTCCGTATTTAAAAGAAATAAGCTGATGATGAGACTGCGAAGGCGAAACGTTGAATTTTAAAACCCACCTTGTAGAGGAGGAAGGTGGCTATAATTTATTTAAAGTTTATTTTGTATTATCTTTTCAGTTGCAGTCCCAAAAAAATAAAAAGAAAGATGATTTTCAGTTTTTTACTGTAGTAGGTAGTGGAAATTTTTCAACTTTGTCAATAGCATATTATTTAACACTAAACTGCGGAACTTTGTCCTAACTTAACAACCCTCGTATCTTTTACGGTTTCTGAGATTCAAATCCCTTCGAATTTGTAACACCCTGTATATTTAATCTGTTTAAAAAGATTTGTTTAAATTTATTATAACTAGCAAGACCTTCATTCACTGAAAAATTGTTTTTATTGAAGAATTAGAACGTTAAAACTATATTACTTTTATCATAATCACTTTCTTTACTCTTCCATTCAAAGATTAAAGGTCGAGAAATATTGAAATCAGTTCTGTGAAAATTATGGCCCCCAACCTGCGTTTTAGAAGTCAGTCTTGAGAGAAGACGAACGAAGTGGCAACGCGGCGTCTTCGAAATTTGCCGCGGGTTTTTAGGAAAGTACGGCGTGGCATATACCGCCCACTCCGCCTTGTAAAGTAGTCTCGCATTTTTAACAGATTTCGCTGATAGTACTGATCGACACCTCACGAAATCAACTCGGAACATCCATTTGGATAGACGACTTTGCATTTCACCGGTTGACAATGTCCGAAAATGTTTCCGAAATAAAAAAATCTCCTCAAATTCACTGAGGTTTTGCGCGCATGGTGCTGTGTAAACCGGCGAATCGAGCGAGCGTATCCCCTGAGCCGGTCGCCGGCGTTTTTAACTTGGCCAGATTAGCGCCGGCTTTTGCAGTGTTAAGTTAGAGTTACGGGCCGCTCCAAAAGAAGACGTTGACGTCTCTTGCTGAAACTTTTCTTCTCTAGTTAAGGATGTATACAAAGTTGACTGTGCAAATTAAGAAAAGTGTTGTAGTTCCGAAAGTTTTTATCACTTTGACCTCTGACATTTCGTTTGTGCTCCATATTCCGTGCGTGAGAAAAAAACTGTTCAACTGAATCAGGACTCCAAAGTACTCCACATAAACTAGTGCTTCTACTTGATTTACTACCTCAGGATTTAAGGTAAGCCTTATGACAATCGTTTAAGATTTTTATTTAGCCCTTCTTTTACATTTTCTGCTAATTTGTTTTACATTTCACATAGATTTTGTACGCATTTAGTAAGTTTGCCGGTTAGACAAGTCTGTTGTCCTTTTTGTCTTTAAATGCCTATTTTTTTTCTGTCGATTAGATCAATAAAATGTCAGTCGTTTAATCACGTTCGTTTTTTTTTTGATTATTAGAATTATGTAGTGTACAGTTAGGAATACAAAAAGACAATTACGTTAGCATCTTGAACTGTGGAGTGTGGCGCTTTGAATTGATTCGCGAGAATGAACTTCATTCTTTAAATTCCAGTTTCAATAGTCGATCTAGCGTGAAAGCATTATTTCATTACACTTCCTGGTTGTTTTGCAATAGTCTATAGTATTCATTTTACCGTAATAGTAACCTTTCAATATTGCCAGTCAAGGAATTTAGCTTGTAAATTGCATATGACGATGGTTTTATATGGTCTGATTTAGCTATGTGGTTAAAAATATTTGGGATTGACCATTTTTTTCATTCCATTTTAGTTTTTATCGGTTTATTTTTAAAATGTTGTTGCGTTTAAAAGGTACGGATAGTATAGCTTACCTATAATTATTTAAATGTACTTTAAGGGTATGAAGATAATATCTATCTCACAGTTGCACATAATGGTGTAAATTTTTTAATTTAATTGCGTACTTAGGATTCAGTCTCGAGCTCCAATATGTTTATCTCTTAGTTTAACAGGCACTTAGGTTTTTAAAATATATTAAAAATATATTTCTCATATTTCTAATGCACAAAATATAAATCGTTTGTAGACGTTACCGGGGATACGTCTTTCCAAACATTTTAATACCAAAAATGAACTAAAAAACCAAAAAAATAATTTTTAAATTTGACAAAAGGTTAAGTACATAATATATTGTCCAAAAGTAAATTTTGAAATTACTTCAACTTACAGTTTTGTAGACAAATTTGATACCATATAATGGCATTTTAGGTATATCTAAAACTTTTTTAGAATCATTCCTTTTAATTTTGATTAATCAAACATGGTATTACTTTTAGGTATCGAATTTTTGATCTCAGACTGTATTAAATTTTAAATTAATTATCTTCTTAACCAGTTGAAAATTGACTATTAGGTAGTTATTTAAATGTTATTATTACTGTTAATATTAGGTAGTTATTTAAATGTTTTCATTTGAATATTTAAGCGTTGGCAGTTGAATGTGTATGTTGAAATTCTAGTTTTTTTTTCAGTTAATTGAAGGCCTTAAATATTTTTTTGTTTCCCACGATGAGTAAGTATATGAATGGTGATTTTAGCATTTTAACTTTCAATTTTTAAAATGTTTCCAAGATAAGAGCATGTAACCCTGTTATCGAGCCTGGAATAATAAATCAGTATAATCTTCGAGATTTTTCCTATACAGGAAAAGATTGGTTCGTTTGACGTAATTTAAAGTATTTAATTAATTGTGTTATTTTAAATTACAAATGAAGATTCTTGAGGTTAGACTGAGGATTAGGCCATGTTAAATTGGAATTAGTTTGTATTTTTAATTTCTTACGTAGTTTTTAATTGTATTGGGATTTTCCTACATAACTTTATTATGAACTTCACACTAATAAAGTCTGTGTTGAGTTAGGATGTTGATTGATAGGTTATGAAGCTTTATTTATATCTTTTAATAAGTTGGCTGCAAAGTTGAAAATCATAATTAATATCGCATCTTAAATTTCAAAATAACTAAAATTTATACATTTTCAAATACCCAAAAAAAGAAAATAGTTAAAAATCGAAGTATTTACTTCTCTTATATTTTTAAAGGTTTATTTGCCCCTTAGCGAATTTTATAATTAGTTTAAGCTTGGGTTAAAGCTGCTTATAGCTTTTATCATAGTGGGCTTGGAGATTTCGAGGGTACCTGACATGTAACAGTCCAGGTATCAGTATACCTACCTACATTTATTTTGTAATATGTTGATATTTACTGGTACTTATAGATAAAGTATAACTTAAGTGTTATATTACTTAACGTTTTAAAAACTGGGACATATTTCGAATATTAGATTATCTTTAAAGATATTTTAAATATCAGAAATACGCATTTGAATAAGTTTACTCAAGAGAAGTGGCCTTATTTCGTATAAAATTTAAGTTAAATAGAATACTAATAATACTTTTGCATTTTTTTCTGTTCATTGAAGAAAAATTTTAAAAATTTTGCGGTGATATTGTAAACCAATTTTTTAAGTGCCTTGACTTGACAATGTGAGTGTCTAGATGGACAGACATTTAAGGAGTGGCGAGTATGTTGGCTAAATTTTAGAATCAAGTGAGGTTTTAAAAACTAGGACAAATTCGGATTAAATTGCCTATTTTTAAATGTGAGAAATATTTAAATAGTAAAATAAAATTGAAATAATAAATGTAAGCTAGATCTGATTTTTTCTAGCTTCTTTTTTCAAAAGGTATCGATTCACTCTTAGTATGAGTGAATTTATAGTTTTCAGATTTATTTTAAATATATTTTTTTTTGTAAAAAAAAACAGCTTAAAATTAATGATGTTTAGACATATCTAATTTTTTTTGAGAAAAAAAGTACAAGGTATAGCAATGTTGAAGATAAAGTACTAGACAAAGTATGAACAAGGACGACAATAATTAGCGACGAGCAAAAAAATGCTAAAAATATTTTCACTAATTCATTGTTGCCGTGGTTGTTGTGTTATTTAAGAAAATTGTATTACTGTACCATCATCGTTTATTTCAAGCTGTTATACACCCGGTTATACTGTTCCTAACTATAGATATTTTTGTTAAACCCCTTTTTGTAGCAAACAAAAAAAAAACACATTTCCTCCATAGAACTTTTATTAGAATTGTCTGACAATTATTGTGAAAGGAAACATATTCTTTTCTTTTTGATGTTTTTAGAAGAGCCTTTAAATTGTTTTGTGTTTGTTTCAGATTTTGTAAATTTTTATTATTTATAATTAAAAAAAATCAAAATTCAAAATATGCTTGATTATCAAAGATTAATATTTTGTTGACAAAGCCAATTGTAAAACAAAATTAAAATAAAAATTAAAATATAACGAATATAAGAGGTTGAAAAACGGATTTATCATAACATATAAGACGAAACAATGTACAATGTACAATTGTTTGAAAAACTTGTAATAAAAAAGAGAATCAATAAAATAAAATAAATAACATTAAAGGACGGAAGGCATATTTTCCTACTAAAATAAGGACATATGGTCACTGTAAATAGGCAGCAATTCATTATTATTGTGTGTCAGTAAAAAGCCGAATCAATAATGATAGTAGGTAATACTTCAGAAATTCAAAAACAATATCGCATTTTATCGACGTTTTCTTCAGGGCGCTTATTTTTATTCCACCGTAAACAAAATCAGTGCACCAACGAAAATTATGTAAGTCGGTATATTACGTGTGTTGCCTCGAATTGGATCAACATTGGGCAATTGATTTTGCTTTTACACACATTTTTCTTGTATAAAATTTGATATTTTGAGTAACAATTTCATATAGATACAAAACATCTTGATATATTCATGTGGAGGACTTATTGACAAGTATGTTGATTGTTCGGGTCAAGTGAAGTTTTAAAAACAGGGAAAAATGTCAGTATAAATTTTAGTAAAAAAAATTATTCGGAGATACCTAGGAACTTACTAAAAAGTTGGATCTTGACATGAGTGAATCCTAATTTCAGTTTTCTGGACATATCAACATTAGAGTCAAATTTTTTCATCTAAGAATTTTTTTTTTTAGTTTTTGAGATTTATTTTAAATTATCATGTTTTTGAAAAAAAATTAAACGTAAAATTATTGAATATTTTTAAAAACAAATGATTTCTATCATCTAATGTCATTTATGAAATAGGCAGTAATGCATTGTTATTGTCAGGCAATAGAAAAAAACAAATCAATAATAGTAATAGCACTTCAAAAATACCAAAATATTATCGCATATTTATCGATTTTTTTTTCAACGCGTGGTTTATTTTTATACTGACTGTGACTTCCATAAACAAAAACAAATGAAGGTGCACCAGCGGAAATTGTGTACATTCGTGTGTTGCTTCCAATTGGATCAACATTGGGCAATTAATTTAGCTAGAATACACTCGACGAGGCACGCGGCGATTTTGTTCCCAGAGTGTACAATTTTGTTTACTATGTAATGAGTAGCGGGTTGTAGGTAGTAGATTTATCAATTGATTTAGATAAAGGAGATATTATGCACGACAATATTTGCATTTCATTATCGAATTACGTATTTGGATAAATGACTTTGTTCTAGGAATTGATAATAGGGAAAATATGTTTCATTAATTATTTATAACGATTTTTAAAAAATGAGAAAATAAATACAACCAGGTGAAATTTCGGTAGTAATCAAAACTTTAAAAATTATTTTGAATCGACACTATAGGTATAGGGTGTTTCACTCTCGGGTTCACCAAAGCCGTTTTCTCGAGAATTTTGTGCGTGTGATCAAAATGGTAAAAAGTGTTTGTTTGGGGTAAAGTGTAATTATTTACGGCCACTACAATAGGCGTCGCAGCATTAAGAAAAAACAAGACAATTAATTGCAAGGACTTTAGAGGTCTCAAATTTCAAAAATACCTCAATTTCTAAGACTTTTTTGTTTTGTGCATCAACTTGATTAGTATACTGGTTACTGGTAAAAATTATGTGATTAGACTTAAACAATTTCAGCCACTTTAAATTTCAAAATTACGTCGATTTGCAAGACATTTTTGTCATTGCTATATTGTTTTCTGTGATTTTAATAGAATAATGATTTCGAGTTGAAATTTAATAAAATTACAACTTTCAAGTGGAAATTTAACTAAATTGTGTCTTGCAAGTCGAAAGAGCCTCTCACACTTTTTATAGAAAATGACTTCCGATGAATTTTTCAGTTTTTTTGACGTAATACAAATCTTAACCTGATCAAAAGGTGTTATCACCCACAACTTGATTCTGTGACCAGATTTTCAGATAAAAATTTAAAAAAACGCATGGGGAAACACGATAACACAAAAACTTTTTTAACATATTTTACATATATTAGGTCGAGTATTAGGTACTTGCCAAAATAAGAAAATAATCTTATTTAAACATAGGTCTGCAAAAGATTTGTTCTCGTTATTCACGCCATTTATAAACCTAGACATAATAACAGGAAGACCCCAACATCTTGTGCTATTTTATTCATAAAATCCTGTACGTTTTGATGCAATGTGTAAACCAAATAAAATAAATGTAAAAAAAAATATTAAAATTTATTTTTTATTTTTAATATATACCTATTATTATTTATAAATTTAATATTGTATTGCCATCGGATTTGTCTATGTATATCAAATTTCAGTCAATTCCGATTGTTTTGTTTTGTTCTATTTACCATTATTTTTTACTAGCCCTGTATAAGACATTCATGATTGGACACCATGATATGGTATTGTCACCGGGTTTCAATTCAGTCAATTCCAATAACGGGAACTGCTGCAAAAGGTACCTGGAAGATTTGACCCAAACATACAATACTAACTAAATAACTAACAATACAAGTCAAGTTAAATAGAATATTTTAATAAACTATACTGCAAGTAAGCGTGGCAAATAATATATCTCTCCTTGTCGGACACCACAAAAGACAACGCTCTAAAGTTATAATGGCAGACTTCTTTTCTTCTTGCCGTTGACATATAATATGTTAATGGCCATGAGCATAATATTAGAAATATTTATTTCTTAACCAATTTGTATAACAATCATTTAACTGTCAATCAAAATTAAAATCCATTATCGCAGCGGGCATATTTAATAACATAGCTAATCTATTTTTTTACATTGTGCATAAAAAACCCCTAAGCACCTTTATCTTTGTTTACTGTTTTGTGACTGCAAAATAACGAAAACTTCTTTTAAGGTATACTTTAAAATAACGTATAGGAAGAAATATATAGTTTTTATGTCAAGTTTGTTTAGAGATATAGGTATATGAACTATATACCTGTATTCCTTGAATCTACGTACATTGGTTTTGCCTCAAAAGTTATGAATGGTCCTATTAACTCTTAAACTAATTTACGACGTTAGGAGCTAAATAGTCCAAATTTTTGTACAAAAACTCGCATAAAATATATCAAAAATAACCCAAAAACTCAAAAAAATCGCTTAAAACCATCTTTTTACTCAAAGGCATTCCGCTTTGTTCGGTTTACTATTTTACCAGTTTTGTAAATTCGTGAATACTACAATTCAAAAGTATACAACGGTGTTGTCGCAATTTAAGCGATGGCATTATGTGGAAATAAAAAAAACGGTTATTTGAATAATTATTTGTTAAGAATTATATACAGCTAATTAGATATTACAGAGATTATTAGCAACACCTCAGATTTAATTTTAATGTTACCAGCAAATATAAATTTGCGTAGACAAATCGACCACACGACAATAGAACATACGTGTAATAATTTTGACAATGTATGCGTTCAAATCAAAACAATTATGTCTCCCCGTTATTTATTATGTCCTCGATTATGTGTATGATTGTAAACGTTATTTGTCTTATATTTCGGAAACAAAGCATTTTCAGGCCTGTGTTTTCATATACTTTGGGAATTGCCATACGTTAAATATGTTAAAAAGATTATTTTGTGTCCATCATTTTTTCCCTCCTGTTTTCCCCATGTATTTTATGTGGGATTGGGTTTAACACCCTGTACCTCAAAATCTAGTCACATGATCAAGTTGTAGCAATGACACATTTTAACCAATATGCCGAAATCTGGATTATACAAAAAAAAATTGAGAAACGTACCGAAAGACCTTTTTTATCGCACTTCTGAGGGATTAGATTCGTAAATCGTAATTTAATAAAATTATGACTTGCAGGTCGAAATTTAGTTATTAAGTTTCTTTGCATCTTTTTTATTGTGGCCCCTGTACACTTTTGTGAAAATTCACCTCTGAATGTTTAGTACTTACTTATGAACCAAACTTTGTTATCACAAATTTTGGAATATCAAACTCTTCTGTAAAGACTATATTTTTTGTGCAGTTTTAGTTTTTAATTGTTGTGTTGTTTAATTGTACAACAAAAGTGTGATTAGCGAGCTATTTCAAAAATATTTAAAATAATACAGATGTTCTCTCAGCCTAAATCTCGACATAGTTACAAGCACGATATGTTGTAATAATAGATAATTGCATACCTAAATGTAATTATTTTTAATCGACAAGCAAGCATACTTTCCCTAACAATCGTATCTTTTTTAGGCACAAATATGACAATGACATATTTTATCACCATTTTTTCCCGCGCCTCGTTTGTTTTTTATATCCGTTCGTAAACAATACAGGTGGTGGTGCACCACACTCGGCATCATGTGTTTCCTCTAATAATTGTATCAATATTGTGCAATTTTGTTTCACATGAAACGTCAGCATCAAGTCTTTTAGCGTAGTCCAGGCGCATTTATTCCCTCCTACGGACTAGTAAAGTTGTGGGAGGCGTAGGCAGAAGCTTATTGATTAAATTTAGATCCAGATTTCACATTTCCAAATCTGTTCTATTTAGAAAACTTATTTTTTTAAATCCGAGTTAAAATCATAGTTCTGGACCATATAGTAACCCTCCGGCCTCAATATACATAATGTACATAACTATATGTATGGGGGGCCATCGAAAACTTTCCACCTAAGTGTTTTGCTGTTCAGTTTTTGATTTTGTAGGGTATTTTTATCAAATTAACTTTCATTCCTTAGCGGGGGTGTCACTTACCTTCAAACTCTTAAATGAATATGGGTGTCGAGTGATATCTTGGTTTTAACAGCTTTAAACTCTCTTTCCAACTACGCCTACATTTTAGAAATTAGATTGGTATGTTTGGAGAAATTAAAGTAAACATTTATTTTTGATTTGGAATTTATCAAAAGCGATAAGAAAAATAAAGTGTAAACACCACCAAAAAAGTCACTTGAAAATTACTTTAACAACAATAGGTAGGAGAAATACCATAGTCTAACAGTTTGTTAGACTGGCCAGTTCACTGTTTCAGAGCAAATAAATTACAACCGACTCTTCCGTTTTGTAGTGTAAAAGTGACCTATTCTCGTGAAGAAAGAGTAGAAATTAATTCTTTCTTTTTTACAAAAAATTCTTTAGTGAAAAACATTTACGTTCGCGAACGTAAAAATTTCATCACTGGGTCAGTGTTAAATAAAAAGAGGAATATCGAAAATCTTGTTGAAGTGGCAATAATCCTAAGTTTTTTTGGGGCACACATACCCATGGCAGTATCTTTTTGAATGAAGGTGGATCGGCAGAAGAGGTCCTATTGAGTGGTCCGCTCGCTCTCCCGATTTAACTATACTCGACTTTTTTATGTAAAGCCGTTTAAATCGACAAAGCCAAATTCGTTAGAAGATTTATTCAGGGGATTATATACGAATGCCAATAAATATCACCACAAGTACTTCAGAATGTCCGAAAACACTGAAGAGATGATTTGTTGCTCTATGGAGATTGGTGGTGGGCGTTTTCAAGATTTACTGGACTACAAATGGTAAGATGTTTAAGTTTTTTATGGCAAAATTGCTTCAGAAATAACAATCGAATTTCAAAAATGTATGTGTCATTGGAAATGTAATTTAAAGCTCGTCAAAACAAGGAATAACTGGACACCCCTTTCATTTTAGATTCTAAGGGTGAGTGACACCCCAGATAGGGGTCGAAAGTTAAATTGATAAAACTGAGGAGTCACACGAAAATGACAATGACATCTTTTATCGACATTTTTTTCTTCGCGTCTCGCTTGTTATTATATCCACTCGTAAACAATAACAAATGAAGGTGCATCATATTATGTTGCCCTAATTGTATCAATATTGTGCAATAATGTTTCACAGCGCGTGAACTGCCGGCATAGAAAGAGAGAGAGGTACAGGACAGGCATTTGTTTACTTCGGATAATAGTGAAGTTGTAGGCAATCAATCGATCCGGTGTGGATAGAAGCGGCATCAGTTAATGGCGTATCAGATTACCTACTCTGAGTGGTTTAATTGACTTTTGGCTTTAGTAATCGGTAAGGGTATAGAATATAATATATAGCAAGTATGGGTAATTATTTTTAGGGGTAATTAGTTTTGTCTGTATTAAATTACTTAGCTGTTTGATTTAATGAATAAAGAAATAGTTAACTCAGTCGCTTTTCTACTATGTTTCAATTTATTATATGAAATTTGCAACGTCTTTCTTAAGAGAGTTATTATTGTTCTAAATGGATAATAAGGTTGTCAAATCAGTTAGGTTCAGGTTCTCGATTGTTGTTAGGTGATCATTTTTTCAGAATTTGTTAATTTTAATTGTTTAATTAATTTAATTGTTCTATAACCTTGATTTTGGTTTAAACGTTTGGCTTTAAGAATAGGTAAGTTATATTTTGGGGAGGGTTTAATTTTATATCTGACGTCTATTCTTTGGCCTCTTAGTTGATGTAGATTTAAAAGTAAAAAATCAACCTTTGGTTGTTTATCTTCTATAGTGGAGTAAAAAACGGGGCAAAAGTCGCTTCCTTCTCGATTTTCTTTTTGCGTTAGAACACACCGATATATACCTCATTTTATTAAATGGATCATTCTACATACGAAATTACAAAATATTACTTTTTTTTGCGGTCTCGACTTTTTTTATTTACAAAAAAATGGAAAAATTATTATTTTTTTAAAATCGTGTTTTTTTTATGTTTCCCCACGTATAACTTCTTACCTCATTAAGCTATCCAGACGATTTTTTTTTGACTTAAAGCAAACATTTTGGCGCTTCTTCCTATGTAAAACATGATAGCTATTATTTATTTTAAATATGGCTAAAACGCCGATGAAGTTGAAACATCAGAAATTATGTGAACAAGTTTTCACTAATCTAAAAAAATTTTTGTTTTTGGGAAATTTTATATAACATGCAGCGAATAAAATGTAGACAAGATATCAAAAAAGTTTTTAGTAGCAAAATCGTTAGTGTAGCTTTCATACTTTAGGTGCTACGATTTTTTAAAGTGCGCGAAATTTAAAACTTTGGTTATTCTCAACGGCGAATACGAAGCGGCCGGTGCTTTGTACCAGAGCGACGCGTTATAAAATTCAGGACTAAACCAGTGTTTGCACGTATATTACTATGGTGGTAATTATTATCACCACAACTCTATGTGATAATTATTATCACCATAGTAATATACAAATACTGCTTTGTTCAATTGTGAATTGTGCCTTGTCCTAAACAAGTTTTTAGCAAAATATAGTGAGAAGTGAGATATTAAAATGGAGTGTTTATTGTGTGGTGAAGGTGTGGGCGAAAAAGATAAAAATGTGGTACATAAACCTTCGAAGAAGGATTTAGATACAATAATTTGGGCGGCTGAAATAAGAAAGGATTATTTTGGACAAAGAATTTTGGAAATTAGAAATGACATTTTACACGGAAACATAAAAGTGAAATACCACAAAGACTGTAGGAAAATTTACACCTGCAAATATCATATAAACATGCTTAGCCAACTAGGACGGAATATTTTAAAATACGCGAAATGTCCCTTATTTGCAATGAAATTATTGCAAATGAAGAAAGGTCATATTTTTAGGTTTCAAGTGTAGAATGATGTTGATAACAGTGCCCAATAGGTTTGATCGTGTTCTAAGCTCATTAAAAAAAACGACACAAAATTACCCATTATTTACTCCACTATAACCAAAATTTTAAATTTCGCTCACTTTAAAAAATCGTAGCACCTAAAGTATGAAAGCTACACGAACGATTTTGCTAGTAAAAACTTTTTTTTGATATTTTGTCTACGTTTTATTCGCTGCATGTTATATAAAATTTCCAAAAACAAAATTTTTTTCGATTAGTGAAAACTTGTTTACATAATTTCTAAAGTTTCAAGTTCATCGATGTTTTATACATATTTAAAATAAATAATAGCTATCATGTTTTACATGGGAAGAAGCGCCAAAATGTTTGCTTTAAGTCAAAAAAAAATCGTCTGGATAACTTAATGAGGTAAGAAGTTATACAACACGATTTTAAAAAAATAATAATTTTTCCAGTTTTTTGGAAATAAAAAAAGCCGAGACAGCAAAAAAAAGCAATATTTTGTGATTTCGTATGTACAATGATCCATTTAATAAAATAAGGTATATATCGGGGTGCTTTGCCCCGTTTTTTACTCCACTACTAGTATTTAGAAGAAACAACGGTTGGATGAGACAAGTGATGGATGCCCTTTTGTGATTAGTGCGGTAAAGTATACTATACAACTGCCGTTCTAAAATCGTTTTGGATGCTTTTATTTGAACTATATTTTCTTTTATTTTAACTATGTTTTTGTTTATTATTACTATTATTTTTGTATATACAGGGTGTCTCACGAGGGTGGGTCATTCGATTTTACGCCTTATGGTTTAGCTAGAATAAAAGTTCCGAACCATAACTTTTATGGTTCTGCCCGGGCTCTTAGAATATGAAACAGTTGAACGTCAAGTGAAATTAAAATAATGTGAAAAAAGCTTGAAAAAAACTGATTCTTAATATTTTTTCACTCTGTATATTAGTATAAGGGCTTTGACAATTGGGCCTGTAGGAAGAATCATTACGTATTCGGTTTCTAAATGTCACATCCGGTTTAACAGGAAGCGAAGGAGAAAGCTCTATCGATCTGTGTTAAAATTTCGTGGGGCTGTACATATGGTTGGACTATTATTCAAAATCAATTCAATCAATAAAGTAAATTTTTACGAAACTGATATCGATTATTTCATATATCAAATAATTGATTTGTTTAATAAAATATTTTTTTTGTAAAATCGAGATTTTTATCAGTTGAAAAGTCAATATTTAATGAATATCTCAGTTAATTTTGTTGCTTTTACTTTAACTGTTTTTATTGCTTAGTGAAGTAAAACTTTTTGTATATACATATACAGCCATACAGTTGAACATCAAATAAAAAAAATAATATGGAAAAACGTCGAGAAAAATTTTTTGATATTTTTTCACTCTGTATATCATTACAAGGGGTTTTGACATTTAGGACTGTAGCAAGAATTTTTGCCTATTCGGTTATTAAATGTCATATCCGGTTTAACAGGAAGCTACATTTTTGTGCATAACCCTCTGAATTTTTTTTCAGATCGCTAGAACTTTTTTTCCTTTTTTTCAAAAATCTATAATAGCTACTATTATATATTTATTTTTTACAGTGTTTGGGATATTCGTGTTTGAATAGTATGCTGGGGGTAATATCCAAACGCTAATATTTCAAAAACATGTAAAGGCAAATATAAAAATACATATATTTTTTACAACAGGAAAAAACACTCTATTCCTCTCTGCTAAAGTTTCATGGTGGTTATTAAACATAGGATTGGATGATTATCCAGCCATTAATTGGTTCTCGATTTTTATTAAATTATTTTAAAATAACCCATTTTTCGATTTTTTCGATTTGCCGATTATTTTAACCGAAAAAAATCAATTGAATGATCATTTTCTTAATTGAATAATCGATTTTTTGTGAAACTGATATCGAGTATTTCAATTATCAAATGATTATTAATTTGTTTAAGAAAATATTTTTTCATAAAATCGAGATTTCATCAGTTAAAAAGTGAATATTTAATAAATGTCTTAGTTCATTTTTTCGCTGTATCAATTAATTGATTTTTCCAAAAAACAAATATATTTTGCATATTTTCAAATGAGCCACCCTGTTTATTTTACTTTTTTTCGGGGGAGTTTCTTATTCCCAGTTCTAAATATACCGGGCGTAATACCTTTATCTTAAGAAAATGAAAAAGTTCTTTTTTAAAAACAAAAGTATCAAACCTGATTTATTTAAAACCCAGAAAAAAACTGGCATGTATTAAATATTCCTTAAATGTTGTAAAATTAAGTATACAATTTGTTTTTAGGATCATTTTGGTATCTTGAAAAATAAGACAGTTCTAGCAGATTAAAATGTGGACAACTTAAAGTGACCACGCTGTATATATTTTATTTAAATGAAGTGCTAATATTTTAAAAGATTTTAGTCGATATTCTGATACGCACCTACGTTTAAATTATTTTAAAGCAGCCACTTTCGATCTGCACGGTTTTAACAGTTATATTTTGGATCAGGCGAGAAAGTTCAAATTGGTTCAGTCTCCATCTGCCGTACCTAGTTTTTGTCCGTCCATACCGAAAGAATTTTTCTCGGGCTTTTTGTTTGGCAACCGACTGTGTCGATTTATCTGTACATTCCATCGGTTTTTGTCTGGTCTTGTATTTAGAGTATGTGCATTAGATACTGGTCGTTGTTTGCTTATTTGTATCAGCTTCTAAAATCAAAACCGCATATGTACGTTACGAAATGGTAAAAAGAGTGTTGTTTGTTGTTCCTCAACGTATCAAAAAATACGTTTTTTTTTGTCAAAATAAGATATCCAAACTATGTCGTTCTTTAGGTATAGAAAATTCTAAAAATAAGAGCGGTTTTTACCACGCTTTTGTTAACTTCACTTCTTTGTATTTATGTATGGTTAAAATCTTGTAACTCATAGTGAATTGTGTACTATGTAACTGGAATGGCACCGTAATGCTCGAAAACTTAAGCAAGTCGATAAATAGGCAACCCGCGGGTGTTGGGGTATCTCCGTCTCACTGTATCTCATGGATTTAAATGGCAGTACAGGCGGAATTATACATATTTTATGTTTATGCTTAAAATAGAAATAAATTGGGCCTTGTTACCTGTATTGAATTAGGGTTTTTGGTTCCTTTTAGTATAACCTTTAGAGAAATTACCAGCTTTTAGCAGTTATTTTTAACGAAAATTGAGAGAGTGAAACAAATCGCGTACTAGGTTTTAGGCTTTTTGTTTTTACAAGTATGTTTAGCTTGATTGATCCATTTAATATTAATTTGCATTGATAATTGTAATTATACCAAAACGATTAAATAACCAAATCCAAATTTGGTTATTTAATGGGAAAACTGTATTTCCCAATTTACGAAAGAGTGTAGGCAAATTTTATGATACTTAAAAAATGTTACTATCTATTTACTAAACAAATCAGAGAGATAGGGACCAAAAAAAAATGCATGTAACTAAAGGGTCCGGATCTCCCGTCCTCCCGAAACCATTTTTTTATTCAAGTAAAACTATTTATTAACAGTTCGTAGTAATACTCTGCTTTTAGTCCCTTGTGTGTGTTTACCACTGAGTATATAGATGTTAAAGATTCAGACCCCCACCCCGAAGTGTAAATCTGCTAAGTGAATACTTGAAAAATGTTTTTCTTATTAAAAAAAATCTTTTAAACCATCTATTTTTAAATTCTACATTACTTTCTACAATCTAAAAAAATTATGCATAAATTCTGCACAATTGTGTAGATTTAGTGCGCAAATTGTGTCTGAATGTGTACTTGGAACAACTTTGTGCAGAAAATGTACACATGCTTGGTCAGAATTAGTTGTATATATGTTCTAAATAATTGTGCATATCTTCTGAACAATACTGTGTTGAATTGACATACAATATTATATAAGATTTTTGCACAAGAGAATTTTTTATAGCACATATTTTAATAACATCAATATGCATTTTCTTCAAACAATATTGTGCGTAATTATTGCACAAATTTTGAAGATTTTATTCCCAAAATTGTGCAACAAATTCGATTTTTTTTTGAATAATATTGTATATTTTTTTAGCACAAAATATGTATTCTTTATAAAATGTGTGTGCTTAATTCTTGCACAAATTGTAAACATTTTAGGCACAAAATTGTGCACTAGAAAATACTTTTTTCTGGTTAATATGTATGTTTTCTAAACATTTTTCGATATGAAAATATGTGAACTAAGGAAGCCAAACCACAACCAACTACAGAACCTTTAGTCTGAACAATGTTGTTGTTTAGTAATGCACAGCGAATATTAGCCTTTTTTAGCACTGCTTTGTGGATAAAATATGTACAATTTTGGTTAAAAAACGCTACACAAAAGACGGCATCTATTTTGAATACTCCTGTATGTACTTTCTGCACAATTGTATAACATTAATGCACAATTTTTTCTGAATACATTATTGAGAATTAATGAATAGCGATTTTTATTGAGAATTAATGAATAGCGATTTTTTACCGTGTTTGTATGTAGGCTCAAAAGACATATTGATATAAACTATAGGGGCGTTATATACTTGCAGTATTACAAGGAAAGCCACAATTTGATTACTTCAGATATCAACTACACAATTAATAGCCATTGTTTTTCTCTACCCTCAACAAATGTTACGATGTAACACACACTTGACAAAGTGAAAGATTTCCTAACTATTTATCTCGTATTCAAAGCCAAAAACTCATATAATTTTTACCTAAAATAATTTACTGTAACAGATCACCAAATTTAATGAACGAAACAAAGACATGTATACCCTTCATCATCTTCTCTGTCTGTTGCCGCTGCCTCACTTTTAAGTCGGTTTATGAGTTGGCAGATTAAAAGTCTTATGAAACGACTATCTTATATTAGTTTTTTTATTTTAAAAAATAATTTACTGTTAAGTATTTTCAAGTTAGGAATGATTCCTATTGGCAAGTGACAATTAATTACATGCTCGTTATTTTTGTTTTTCAGTTGTTTTTCCGTTCATTGATACTATTTTTTTCGAATATCACAGAGTGCCGTTTGATACAGATAACTGTTTAAGAAAAAATGAAATAGTAATTTAAAATTCCCAGAGTACGTTCCTCTCTATGGTCTTTCGAGCCATATTTATATGTATATATAATAGGCGGGTTCAAAGTTTCGAAAGTTTTTTTTTATTTTTTTAAACTCAAAAAGGGTCAATTTTTAACGCCATCTTTTGTCTAAACGGTTCAAGTTTTCCTAGAAGCGAAAATGATTCAAAAAGTATAGATAGGAGAAAAAAATCTTATAAACTTTAGTGTTTAAAAAAAAACTAAGAAAATTACGATTATCGCAGACTGTTAAAAAAAAATTTGTTTGTATATATTATGTCTTTTGCTGTCGCTCGTTATTTGTTTTCCGATTCGACTTAAAAATCTGAGGGTTTATGAGTTTGCATTTAAAGAGTTTTTATTCAACATAAAAAAAAATCAAAATGACGGTAGAATTTTATTCTTTGTGCAGAGTCGACTGAAAATTGATATCTAGGTTATTTCGAGTACAAGTTTAGCATTTGTAGTCAATATGAAAATCGCGGATAAACTTTGACACTTGTTCAGTTTCGTCTGAAAATGGGTAGGTAGGTATGAATTTTTAATATTTCCAGAACTAAAAAGTAATAAAGTATATGGATATTAAAACATTTAAAAAAACACGGTTTTATAAAGTAAAATGATACATATACATACATACATAATTTATGAGAGTAAATTTGGGACACAGATCTATAGACACACTGTGTTATGAAAAATATTTATTACACACAGTCCCACCTAACTGACAAAATTATTTGGGAAGTTTGAAACCCATTATCTTAATTTATTCGGAATTGGCCCCCTGCAAAGTGAAAGCCCCTATACCACGCCGCTATTTATTTTTAATTATCATGCTTTCTACCCGCACGCTCCCATGAAACCCTGACGTTGCCCATTTCCGACTTTTGTTCCGAATTTTTACCCCGAAACAAATTTCTAACCCAAGAAGAAACACGGACAGGCAGCTGCGTTGTATTTTTCCTTCTATTGTTAAAGATTTCTGCCCGGACCGAAAAAATATCTGAGTTTGAGTTACATTCTGATGGATAAGAATCAGGATGTAATTGTTAAAGTAACCCCTGGCTATATATTCCGTCAGATGCTATGCTATAAAAAAAATCTTATTAGATATTATATGTGTTATTTATTAGAACTAGATAGTATTCATAATATAAGTAGTTTACCATAAAACGTGTATGAATGCATTTCAAATATTATCAATTTTGCGTGCATTTCTCTAGTTAACGAATCGAGATATTTAAATGTTTTTATTTTTTTTTCTGAAGGTTGACAAGTTACATGGAACTTGCTAGAAAAAAAAAATTGATATATCTGCTTTTGTAGGCTGATATCAGGGTTCGAAAATATCACGATATATTTGAAAATATCATATCATATGATATATATCGGATATATATCCGATATATATCCGATATATATCCAATTTGTCTAAAGGAAAAATAAGTTATTAAACACAAGAAAATGATGTATTTTATACAAACACATTAATACAAAGGAACACAAAACCATATTCTACATAAAAAAATACAGGAACACAACATAAACATTACATTTCATTAAAAAAAAAACAAGGAACAATTGAAAATATTTTAAAAATAAATATAAACACTGACAATCATTCTAAAAGTGTGGCCAGTGGCAGATCCTCATCTGATGAATCCTCGATGACGTTTACAAACTTATTGTTAGAGTCAGTTTCAGGATGCTCAGGTACTGGTTCGTCCCATGCCCAACCAAGATTGGATTGTTTTTTGTTGGTATCTTGATTCATAAACTTAAACATGAATACCAATTTACTGGCTTTTTCATTTCCCAAACGATTTCGTAAATCAGACTGAACCAAACCAAACAATGAAAAGGTTCGTTCAATTCCAGCTGTGGACGCCACTACAGTGTGCAACTGTTTACATAAATCTAAAAATGTTTCTTTATCAGGCCAATCTGAGTCCGATACAGGAACCGATTTCCACCACGTTATTGGAGAAGTAAGTCTAAAGTGATCTCCAAAAAAGTATTTTGGAAATGGATTTTCTTTTGCCATGAGAGACATTACAAAGGGAACAAAAGAACTGTTGATGTTATTTAAAAACTCAAACGCTTGTCCTTTTTGAGTGGACGTAAGATGCCGCCCCAAGAACCGATGATCCATAATATTTGCCAGATAATGCATTGGTCCCAGTGCCATATTTTTTCTTTTTATGAAACATGTCTTTACTGGTTTAAGTGGTTGTTCAGACAAATCCATTTCTAATTTATGACAAACCTCTACACATATTGATATGGTCGTGTGATCCCGTTGAACTCTATCCAGAGCTATAGCGATTGGATCCAGTCGGGCAATCAGGTCATTCGCATTTAATGAAGTTTGCGTATCGTTTACAATTTTAATGATGTCACTTTCTATTATGTTTTTATGATCCTGACATAACTGAACCATAACACCCCTGTTTTCTAAAAAAGACTTCAGTGCATTATTCATTGTGCTCCATCGTATTTCCAATGGCATAACCAATTTTTTTCCACCGGCTGATTGTACAATGCAGATGGTACATGTTTATTCCGAAAGTATTTAATGACACGAAGAATATTTGATGTGGCCCCGGGTATTTCCAGGTCTTTGGCGAGTGTTTAAGATATGTGCTGAACAGCCATATTGTATAATATCGCTTCTTTCTCTAATTCTAAACGCATCTTCTTGACATTTCCTGTGTTGTCTGTTACAAAACTCCTTACTTTCACGTGGAATTGACTTTCAGTTTTCTTTATTGCCTCAAGTGCTGTTTTCTTTAGATACTTTGCAGTGTGTGACTCTGTTCCCGTTTCTGCGGTGTCAACCAAAAATAACTCACCATTTTGATTTACGATGCTGCAACATACCAGTGGCTCATTGCGCACATTACTCCACCCGTCCAGTGACATGCATACTATTTGCCCCTTTAAGTTATCTCTACACTCTTTTAAAAGTTTCTCATACACTTCGTTTAAAATCGGCGCTCCAATCTGATATGGAGAGGGGCCATTATATCCAGGTCTTAGTGCATTTATCATTTTCTTAAATGTGATTGGCATACAAAAACGGTGTATTGGTTGCAAAGAACAATCTTCCTATTTGAAGGTTGAGTTCTTTAGAGTATGATTCTGATGTGGCAATTACATCCGCATTTTTTGCCATCGTTAAGGAGTGCTGCTTCTTTTTGATAGGCTGGGAAATTGGACCCTCTGAATCCGAATACTCTGAAAATAAAACTAGGTATAGGTACAGCGTCATCCAAATAAAAGGTAAAGGTACACTTTTTCCATTTTCTTTTTATTTAGAGTAAAAATTAAAATAGTCATTTTTCTTCTTCGGCTGTTTTCGTGCAAAATATTTTTGCTTTTCTTGGAGATTTCAAAAATATGTAGGGTGTCCTAAAACAAACGGAGTTTGATATTTTTTGACAGATTTGCGATATTCATTTGTTCGATTAGAAATTAAATTCTGGCGGTTCAGGAAAACCCTATGACTGTACAGCGTCATCCAAATAAAAGGTAAAGGTACATTTTTTCCATTTTCTTTTTATTTAGAGTAAAAATTAAAATAGTCATTTTACGTAATTTTTTCCGTAGAATACGAAAATGACAACCAAAAAATAATTAAAATTAAAACACAAGAAATATGGCATAAACTTTGCTTTTTTTAAATGGAAATACTACTTTTTACTTCATATTTCAAAACTTTCTAATTTTAAATGTTTAAAACAATTATTTTCTTTTTACTACATTGATAAAAAATATTTTAATTTTTTAAAAAGTATTTTAATTTTTATTTATACCTGCAATAACCTGTCGTACGTTGTCACCTGATATTATTATTGGTATTAATAAAAAATAAATATTTTAAAAAAATTAGTAAGTAAAGTTTTGAAATATGAAGTAAAAATTAGTATGTTCCTTTTAAAAAAAGCAAAGTTTATGTCATATTTCTTCTGTTTTAATTTTAATTGTTTTTTTGGTTAGCATTTTTGTGTTCTACGGAAAAAATTACGTAAAATGGCTATTTTGATTTTTACTCTAACTAAATAAAAGGAAAATGGAAAAAATACCTTTCCTTTTATGGATGACCCTGTACACTAACACATACAAATTAACATAAGAAACGACACATTTTAAAAGAATTTATAACCCTGGTATCTATTCAATTTTGAAAGTGACTGTTCATTTATCTATACGAGTAAACAGGTTGTATTCTAATTTTTAATTACCTACCTGAAGTTCTTGACCCCTGCTTTGTAGTAAAACTAGAACTAGAAGAAGTAGAAGCAATTCCAAAACTAGTAGAACTGGAACTAGTTGAAGCGAAGACTTCAAGAACAGGCTCTTGTGTGTCAGCTGAAGCATTTTGTTTGTGTAACATAATATGTTTTTCCATTCGTGACGGTATACGCTGCATCTCTTTTGAACACTCTCTACATTTTGCCCATTTTCCAGTACTGTTGGCCTTCTTGGATATACATTCAAAATATCGCCAAACCCGATGCTTTGGTTTTGGCATATTTATTTGATGATAATTAATATTAAATAAGTACAATCAAAATCACTAAACACCACTACACTGATTCAATAATAAAACAAAAACGTAGAATAAGTGGAGCTAGGAAACAAACAACTGGCCCTGGGAATTTCACCTACATATACAAAGCAACAAAACCGCGGTGATTTCCCGGTTACGGAGATTCCCTGATAACGGGGATTCCCCGGTAAGCGATCGATACCGAATCGAATGTAGCGCCGCCGTTCACTCTTGCTGTTCGTAGTTAATGCAGTTAACAGCTGAGGCGTCGGCGTCAGGCCGTGGGACCATTTTCCGGAGAAATTAAATTTTTTTGAAAATATCGGATATATATCAATGTATAAATATCATGATATATATCACGATATATATCCATGGATATATATCCTTCGAACCCTGGCTGATATGACCCCTTAAATAGCGTTTTGGTTCATTGTTGTACTTTATGTCTATTGGAAGTTACATGGTCTGGTTTTGGCGGGGGCTGAAAATTTAATGACAAACATCGACTTTTTCCAGCAAAGCGATATTATGCTTGTGGTGGGAAGAGCGTAATTCCAACTTAAGTAATGTCTAAGATGGTAGTAAAACACCTGGAGGGCAGTATTATGCCATCCATCTAGTGTTAGGGATGTATCAGGCTTGTTATGGGGAAAGCGTAATTCCAGTAAGTTGGGGGAAGTTATCGTTTTCCTGGGGCTTGTGGTATACAGTCATTTCGTCTACACCTTAGCAATGTTTCAGATGGTACTAGAACATCCGGAAATCAGTATTATGCCTACACATTTATGATGTGCCAGCGTGAACTGACATGCGGATAGAGGATGTTCATGAGTGTCGCGGGATGTTGGTGGCATACCCTCCGGGACGTCTGAAAACTGGCTGCGATATACTGAGATGTTAATATCGACGTCTTTGTAGGCTAGCAAAAATTCTTTGGTCTCAGATTTTAGTCCGGCAGATCTTAAGAGGCTGGATAAGTCCAATAATGTTGACATGATCATTCAAAAGTATTGAACTACTCTCTTAATGTGATCTTCCTTAGCTTTACGTTATAATCCTGTAAGATACCGTTATGCATTATCATTATTATTATTATTTTTCTCTGTCTTTGCCAGTTTCTCCGTAATTATACTGGTGCACACCAAGTCTACCTATTGGCTCTATTGCCTTAAAAATGTTTAAGTATGAGTCCTCTCTGAATATGTTCATGTATACATGCGTTTAGCTGAAGTCATTTAATATGTTTAGTTCGTGATACCCGTTGCTGATTTAAGTGGTATGATTGTACGATTTATTAAATTATTAGATGTTTTTCTAAATTATCTACTAAAAATCTGTTTTATAAGTAGAAAAATTAGGTTTTTCATCGATCAGCTGAATGGTTTGACAAAGATTCGCGAATGGAATGGAGTACCACAATATTGGTCTATCAGTTCTTTTCTACCACTTGATATTTATTGATAATTAAATGATAAATATATTAGAATCAGTCGATTTTGAAAAACTCAATTTAAGGTATTTACAGCTTTCCCACATGCTTTGCCATAAAATCACCTTTTAGTGTTAATTTCGGAAGTGGTTTTATCCACAACTCTACTTTGTTAGTCATTTTAAAATGCACAACTCGATAATACACTTCTCAAGGTAAATAGTTGACATCTAAGTGAACAGCTAAACGTGACTGATATAGATAAATATATTTTATGTAGAGAACGACGTTATTAGGAGAAGGAAATTTGGGGTGGATTTTACTTATCTATCATATATTTTTTATTTGAGAATTTAAATAGTTTAGGTTCCTAGCTAACAAATCAGAGGCAAATAGTGCAGCTAATACATTTGATTCAAAATATGCAACTTTATGCAAAAATTGTTAAAATAGGAAAATATTCCATAAATATGCATTTTGCCTATAATCCGAGATTTAATTATTTTTATTATAATGACAAAACTATTCTGGTTTGATATATTTATTCCCAGCTGTTAAAAACGTTAGTTGGTATTCTCATCTCCCCGCTCACACAGTTCTTTGACTCCCGCTATTGTGATCTATATTTGAGACGTTCAAAAATCCAAACGACATTAGAGTCCTTTAGGAATATTTTTCTAACATATAAATTAGGCACTTATTTTTAGAGGAAGTTATTTTCGTGAGACGTAAGGCGACATTTGAGAGGACATGAGACGCCGTTCGAAAATAGAAAAAATATTTTTAGGAAACTCTATTGCTTGCGTGGTCTTACATTTTATGTATAATTGGAGAGGTATTACCAGTAATTATGTAATAGAGCTTTAAAATATCTTAGTTGATATTGGATATTCTGAAATGAGGCTTTGTTATTTGTTATGTTACGTGTCAAATTAAATTATTTCTTATGGGTTGATAGCGTTTTGAAATATTGTGAAATTTTCTGGACATTCCAAATAAATTTATACATTGTAATCAGGAAAATGCGCATAATATGGGAATTTTTTAGGCCCCGTCCGATGAACACCGAACAGCCCAGATCTAACGCCGTTAGACTTTTTTTGTGGGGTCATGTTACAATTGATCTAAGAATGTCAATATTTTACGCAATCGAATAAAAGAAGCAGTACTAGTGTTATATGCAGAGAAGTGCCATTTTAGCTTAGTGTTTTTTTTTTATGTTTTTGTAGAACCGGATACATAGTATTCCCTGTATTGTTTTTGGCATTATTATTTTCATTTGCAACATAAAGTTGCACTACATTGAGTATTTTTTTAGTTGAATATCCCATATTAAACGGAAATAATTGGTAATTAATTTTCTGGCCAACAAATCTTGTTGTTTTTATTTCCTTTCAGTTTTACCCACGCATATTACGTGCTTTCGCCTAAATCCTATGGATTGCATCCGGAACTCTCCGGAGCCCCAATAGGTGGCGCAAAGTGTTATGTTAGCTCGTAGAACTTTTCTACTTTCATAGGCTTTCATTTTCGATTGATGATCTCTTATTTGAGATCTCCCTGAATATAAGCCTACCTGATGAGGGTAAAGCCCCAGAAATCGTTCGCAGGAGGGTATCCTGTGACATAAGTGAAAGCAATTTCTTCTCGTAGGCTGTTTTCGTGCAAAATATTTTTGCTTTTCTTGGAGATTTCAAAAATATGTAGGGTGTCCTGAAACAAACGGAGTTTGATATTTTTTGACATATTTGCGATATTCATTTGTTCGATTAGAAATTAAATTCTGGCGGTTCAGGAAAACCCTATGACTTTGGTTTTTAAAGTTTTTTCTATTTTCAAAAATAAATCCTGTAGGTGGAGGCAAAATATATGCATACGCCAGGTACATACTAACATACATACTTGGCTGTTAAAGACATTACCCGCCTTGCGCGGTCGGGCAAAAATAACTGACGTGGACTACGACATACTTAATGCAAATACCATAAGCCCATAGGAAAATACGTTGATGTAACACGTTTATTTGCACTTGTTAATTGACGATATGTAACACGTTTATTGGAAAATTATTTATTAATAAAAAAATGTATTTAATTAATTAGGCGGCCCATTAATATTAAAAATGCGCTGCTGCCTGCGGGCAACAAGTGATTCTCGATGGCATTGACGTCACTGAAGGGTCTTAAGGGCTGTCAAGCGTGACGATCAGTGGCAGCCCTGTTATTAATTTCCGTTAATCCGGTCGGTGCGCTTTTAGACAAGTTTTGCTGTATTAATATTAAATAATTTGTTTAACAATATAGTAATCAGTAAATAATGCAGATGGGTATCTTGAATTTTGATAAGATGGGGTCGCAGTGTTTGTTATGCCACTTCGCGTCTTGCCATGTGCTTCGAACGATTGGTGTCGGTTAAGCAAAGTTACGAGGACATCAGAGTGAATTGAAATTATCAATTTTGCCTTTACACATCAAACACATGGAGTGTAATAGTTCAATGTGGGTCACCGATAGAAAACTCATTAGTCTAGCGAACAAGTCGAATGTTCGGCCAGATACTGTTTAATTGTAATTATCCGGAACCCCCATAATATTGTCTTTTTGCTGTTTTCAGACGCTACTGGACATCAATTTATGGTTTTAAATACTGTTTTAAGTTATGATATAGATCACTTATTTTTTTAACTTTAGTAATTCCTTCTGGTAGACCGTTGAAAGTTGTTTTCTTTAGAGTGGAGAATTTTGTGCTTTTGCGGCTCTACAGTATACATTTCTCAAATGATTTTACTTGTTTTATTTCTACATTTGTTTTTAGGGAATGCATAATTTTGGATACAATAAGTATACTGTGCTTGTTCAAATACTTTTATTTTTTTATATCCAATATTGCTGTTCTTAATTCTTAATTTAATAATTGTTTGGGTGCATTTCCTCAACAAGGAAGTATTGTATGTGTGGTAGAATGAAACAGTTCTAAATTATCTTTCTTGATTTATCATTGACTTGGCCCACATATCTTTTTATAGCACTCATCACTGGGACGATTTCAGAAGATATCAGAAAATCTTAACTTTATCAAGAAAATTACACTAGTAAATGGAATAAAGTTCAACTAATTTTTTAAGATTCGTTTGAGAGAAAATACTTAGTATTTGTTCAATTCATAGTATTATAATATTTTTCTCAGGAATGATTCATAATTAAAAAAATATCTGAACCTGAAATAGTACGTTAAAATTTATTATATTTATATCTATTATATATATATATATATATATATATATATATATATATATATATATATGTATATTATATAAAAACTAATTTCAATTTATTTTTTCATAAAAATCCTAATTATTTTTATATTTAACATGTTTTCTCATAATAGAAATATAAAGAATGTTTACTGTCATTTAGGTCCTTTATATATTAGAAATATTTTATTAATTTGTCAAAATCTCGACAAAACTCACTTCTCTCGTCTCCCCTACGACAGGCAGATTCCCACGAAACTTTCTAATGAAAACTTTCTTTTGCAGCAGCTGCCGAATCGCACCGAAAGGCGACGAGGGAGTTTCCCAGTCAGGACGAAATTGTGATATTAGATATAGAGCACCCTTAGAATAATAATAGATTTAGTAGAAAAAAAGCCGGAATATGATAGACAAAATGGCCGGATCCATATTCGAGTCAATGTTACCGTTGACTATAGAGCAACTGTACAGCACCTCGCCTCTAGTGAACTATTTGAACGAGGACGAGGATAAGAGTAACACTCAAGATTACCACATGCCTTCGGACGACCAGTGGAAGAAATTCGAATTCGATTTTCCCGAATTGTCAAATATCGATGATATTTTCAAAGAGCTCGAATGCCAACCCTATTCTAATAACTGGCAGGTGACTCAAGATAATCCCAAGGATTGTCTGTTCCTGAATCACGATTGTATGTGGGCCGGACACTGCGGCAGCAAAGAGCACGCAGAAGAACCTCGGTCCAGCCTGAGCTTTTTCGTACCGAAACCCCCTGTAGTCAAAAAAGAAATGTGTCCGCCTCCACCTGTTGCCTGTAAAGTCGCCGCGGGGCAAGAGAGCTTACTCAAACCGTCAGTTAAAGCTGTAATATGCGCTAAAACTGCCATTCCACCTCCAAACAACAACAACAATACTAATAATATAATGCAGCATACCCCTCATACTCCACCAGAATCGGACGATGAAGAAAGTAAGGCTACCACTACCCTACTTAATATCCTAAATGAAGCTATCAACGAGTACGATATGGACGAAGACAGTGACTTGACAGAATATTTTGAAAACAAGGAGGTGGAAGTTAAAGAGGAACCAATCGAAATAAAGCAGGAATCAGTCGATATCAAACAAGAACCCGAAGATACTGAATTCGAACAGGAAGAGACTGGTTATGAACAATACAGAATGCAGAATGAGATGAGCAACCAACAGTACCGGTTACGGACTCAATTGGCTGCAGAAAATGACCACAGCTACCACAAAGACAAGAATGCTGCTATGTTACGGCACAACAACTACGGAGTGGACACCCCCTCGGATTCATCAGGTGAGTCTATTTAATATTTGTTATTTGCTTAATTGCCTTTAATTTGGTGCTACAATCCATCCGGTCGAAGCCGAATATCCGGCGGCTTTGGCCGAATTTAGTCGGATATTCGGTTTGGTCAAATAAAATAACGTTAATCGGTCAATTATCCGGCGTTCTTAAAATACGTACTAAGTAAAAAGAATAACTTTTTCATTCTAATGCACAAACAGAATCTAATACTTTGCCTTTTAATAATATTTTATTTTAAATAAGACAACTAAAAAAATGCTGTTGTACTTATGTAATTATAAATCAAACGTAAAAAAAAATTTAATATTAATAAGAAAATACTAAAATGAAGAAAAATCTACAAGATATAAATACATTAATATTTTATCGTACCGCTTTCTTTTTTGATTATTTGATTAAATCTATTGGGGATTGAGTTAACTATATTCGCTACAATTTTGCGATCAATTTCTTCCCAGCCCTGATGGATTGTTTCTCATAGTTCATCAGAATTTTGAGACCTAAAGTTACGTCTATATATATTTTTCACAATCAATCGCCAAACGGTCTCTAACGGATTCAAATCTGGACTGTAAGAAGGCCAAGGTAATACTAATAATAATAATGTAAAAATATTCAAAATTTTGAAAGTTCGCAGTGAAGGTGCGGTTTTTTTTGTAACTTTACTATTTAACTTCACTCAGTAAAAATAGTTTTTATGTATATTTTATTTTGTGCTTTTTAGCATTATTTTTCACCCACCTTGTACAAAATATTCACCATTTTTTTACGTTACGCCAATCTTAGTTTTGGACGAGGTTTTGGAAAGATAACTTTCTGTTAAAACCAATAATAAAAAAGATTTCCAGCACTTCAAGTTTTTTGCGCACCCTGTATATTCAGTATTTTTTTATTCCATGATGCCATATTCTTGCATTGTCATCAAAGTTACATAGGTATGCAAAATTTTAACTCAATCGGATGCCAGCAAGTGCTTGAGAAATAGATTACAAATTTTCAACCGGAAAAACAGACCATGCGAAGAAAGCAAGTTAAATAAAATCTTGTAAAAAGGGACTGACCAGGTTTGTTTTGGAAGGGATTTTTTTATTTAACCCTTGGTTTCTGAGGAAAAGCAGGAACTATTTCAAAACTGCATTACAATAGTAAGTACTGTCGGTAGATGCTAGTTTTTTAAACTAAAATTTAAAAAAATTCATATATTTTTCTGAAAAATATGTCTTAATTAATCCAAATTTAAACAGCGTGCTTTTTAACTGCTACTCGACTTATTATTTTAATTATTGTATCGAAAGTCTCCAATTATTACTAGAAGTATGTCAAAATTGAAAGTGTTAATTAATTACTGATATAACACAAACATCATGTAGGTAGTATTAAAATTAAATTTGTTTTTTTCTCGAATTGATTTGATCAAGATCAAAATAGCATTGACATGTGTAACTTTATTTTTTTTTGTTATAATTGTGGTAGCGTGTAATTTGTTTGACAACTCGTCTCATATTTGCTCTTACCTGTCTTTTTCTTTAATTAAGTTTGCACATTGATATGGGTTCTTTCGGACAATATTAAGTGTTTATTCAGACCAGCACTGCAGGTATTTTCTAACCATCTAAATTTCAAATGCTATGGCCGGCCTTAATATGATATTAAAACCCTTCGAGTTAAGGTTGATAACCCTACACAGGTCGTCGATAAAAGTTGACGATTTTAATGAATTTCCAGGATCCTGCAAGACATACCCGAAGACTTCGAATCTTAATTTGTTTCACGCGTTATTATTTTAGATCAGCCTGTCTACCACACACGATCACTATTTTCGTTTAAAAACGGAGGGAAATGTTCCACTGACGAGGCACTAATTAGCTTTATTCCTTAAGTTAATTTGTTCCGTAATTATTTTCAAATGGAACAGCAAATTTATAGGCAGTTCGAAATTTTATTTAATTTTTTTTTCAAATTTATGGCGCTAATCTCTCTTTTTAGAAGATCATTTTACTTTCTTTTAGGGATAAATGGCGTTAAAGGGCGTAACGTCTGCGTTTTGACAGGTGCATGACTAATTTCCTGATTCGTAAAAACTTAGCCACATATGTGGATGACATAATCGTTGGGGGGTTGGTAATTAACGATGGGAACAGGCGTAATGCGTAACAGGTTTTTCGAATATTTCTAGGCCTCTATCAACATTAGATAAGACGTTCTTGTCACTTTCCTCAAACAGAACCATTAATTTTAGAAATTTCAGAAATAGAGATTAGATAGGAAAATTTGTTTACGGGTTTTGTTGTTTTAGGTGCACGTCTTTGAACTATCGATTTTAGATAAAGATAGCCCCGAAGTTTACTGTTGTATATCAGTCTGATGTTTTACGGCTTTTTGTTCTCTTCTCTGCGTGTTTACTTGTTTGATAAACGTGTGTCGTTGCCCTTGTGTGAGATGCCAATAAAGAAGTACCCACTTGACGCGGTGATTAACACAGCTTAGTGGAAAATTCCGAGCAAGAAATTAAGTCTTCAGAGGTAGTTTATTATCTCTATTATAAAACTTCCTTATAAAAGTTGACATTTTCGTTTAGTGGTAAAGGCACTGGTAAAGATGTTCAAAATGCTGTAAAACTGAATTTGAAAAATTATTTAAGCTTTAATTTAGTTTCATCTATGAGCCTGAATAGTTAAGACTTGTCGGTATGATTTTATGTAATTTTATTTATTTGTATAAATTGCATATTTATTGAATTTAAATGTATGCAAACCTTACAAATAATTCAAATTTAACCTAAATAAATAAATAAATTGCTTCTTCAAAAACGAAACTGTTGTATACCTTTCTACATCTGCTTATATCGATAATTTTCTTCTTGGATAATATGGTCCTTAACATTGCATCTTGGCTTTGGTTAAAGAGTTTGCCAATACAAAAATCTCATTGGTTTAACTCATTTTCTTTTCTTCGCACCACTTTTTAAAAATATTTATATGACATTTCATATTTCATATAATTTTAGTTTGTTAAACAAAATATTTAGGTGAGTTCATCTAACAAAACTTTTTGTTTATCCTTTTCTTTTTCCGTAACTTTAGTAATAACATATGACAGCTTAATTTGTAAAATTAAATTGTTAAATCACAAGTCTATTACTAGGGACTTTTACAGGAACTATACTTTGCAGGAATAAACACCAGCAAATAATATAATATGTAAAAACTAAAAATGTTTTGTTAAGTTGTGAAATACAGAATACTCATCTTAAAAAAGTTAAAACGCATTTTATAGCAGCGAATAAAGTTAAGCACTAAAAAAGTTAGAGAATGCTCCTATTTAGAACTTAAATTTGAACTTTTCATTGTTAATAAAGTTACAATCAAATTGACAAATACAGGTACTTGATATTTTGTAAATAAAAAAAAATAGCTGGCTTGTAGAAAAAATCTTGAATGAACATGGACTTTTCACACTAATCATAATATAGTTATTTAACCAAAAATCTTTATATGCATAATTGGTGTTAAGTGGTAACTGGTGTTTGCTTTTTTAGAGGTATTATTTTTTTAAGTAGCTACTTTTTATAGTTAGTATGAATTCGAAAAATTAGGAAAACATACCCAAGTATTACACAAATTATTAGAAAATAAAGCAATGAGTATATATTCCAAGCTATGTTTAATAAAATTAAACATAGCACTTCCTACCATATTGGGGTTAGTAAAAAGTATTTATATCTCACCCAAATTAATGGTATATGGTTATAATATGTGACGAAAATGTAGATTAATAAAGAGCGCTATCATCGCAATAATTATTTTTAATAATTTTGAAATTTCGTGATATATGATTCGGAAAACTCCCAAACTTGTTCAGCGCCGTAATCTTATCAATAAGTCGTTTAAATCCTAAACATTTAAATATTATACAATCGAAAAGTATGTCAACTACAAGGATTTTTGTCTTATCTCTGTAGGGTTAGCGACATAGGTCAATATACCTGCCTAGTAACGGAAAAAAATCCATCCAAGATTTAACTTATATCTATGTAATGACTTAATATGTATTATTTATGATACCTGCAAGTACATGACTTTATATTTTATAGTTTTTTTTATAACTGTGGGAATTTTGTTGTTAAAAATGATATAATTAATTATTTTACGTAATAAAATAAAAAAATAGTAATCCTGTGCTTAAAAATTAATAAAACAAAATAAAACTTTAAAGCCATTTTTCCCAGAATTGGTAAAGAATAGAGCCAACGTTATTTAAGATTAAGATCAAAATGGGTCATACTATCATATTTTAAAATATTTGTAGTCAAATCCCTAACACCCTGTATAAATCACAATATATTTCTTAATAAAATGAAAGTTTCATTAAGAGGAAAGTTCCGGGTAGAATAGATAATGAAACTTTCCTTTTGTTAAATAAAGTTAAATACAGTTGGGCCGCTAGAGGTTTACCCTTATGCGTCCGTCATCAATGGAAAATATCAAAGACGTGCGTTTTAAACATTGAATTTCTCTTGTCGATTAATATTCCATAAATCAGTAATAAAAGAAAATTATGAAATATAAAATATTGTCTTCGGAATAAAAATATATTCAAGCAATATGCTAAAAGATTAAATTACCAAAACGAATTTCTTAGACAAAGACATCAACATAGGCAGGTTTTTCACGTCAAGGTCTCAAACGTCAAGGTTTTGTCTGAAAGTTGTTATTGTCATTTTACATTGTTCGTATTTGTGTTTTGTATATAGTCTTGTGCCGTTAAATTTTCAAATCAGTCCCTTTAGAATGCTACTTTTCGTTGCTGGTAAGTACTGTTATTAGTTAATAGGAATTTAATTTATAGTTATTATTTATATTTATATCTACGCCCATAATGAATGTGGACTTTTTTTTTTACTATTTAATGCTCGAAATTTTGATTCGCTTCGTATGAATACGAATATGACTCATGGGTAAACATCCAACGGATTGGTCAATTAACCGTTAGAATATTGTTTATGTTGGCATCCCTGGGCAGTGTTGCCAGTTGTACTTATAAACTAACTTTTAAAGATTTTTTGATTACTTTTCGCGGGATTGGGAGTCAGGGGCAATAGTAATTTTACTTAATTTTAGGCTTAATATTTGTATAATTTCTTATTTTGCTAAAAATAGTACTATTTTAGTTATTTTACCGAATGCTGCGATTAATTGATAAACAAAACAAATTGAAGGACATTTGAAAAATCTGACATAATGATAATTTCATGGTCAAAGAGAAATGTCGGGATTATTTCGATGTTGATATGGCAATATTGTGACGTAGCTACGTCACTAATGACGCGCAATGGAAGTTTTATTAATTTACGTATATGTACACAATAACTTCTCATGTACAGGGTGTTTGGTTATGAGGTCTACAAGTTAGACATTTAGAGATATCAAAAGTATTGTAACAAAAGTTTTATGGTAAATAACAGTTTAATAGCTTTATTTTTAAAGAAAACCGAAAAAAAAAGACAAAAATCCTGTCTCGGCTATGGAGGCGACCGTGATCCTGCAATAAGAGGCAGCGTATTCTTTTTTTTTCTTTTTCTTTTTTTCCAACATATTGTCCGTTATTTCAGCATTTTTGTCAAATCTTTCGATTGTTTAAAGATAAAGGTATTAAACCTAGTATTTTTATAATCACCAAGATGTCCATTTATTGTAATAATATAATACAGGGTTTTCTATTTAAAGTAATACAGTCGATACTCAATTTTTTACTTTCCACTTGACATTTGTTTATTTTTAGCAAATCCTGACGGTTCAGACAAAATGATAAAACTACTTTTTAAAGTTAAGCTCGTTGACGTAAGAGCCCGTTTAAATTATAATCAGTCATCCTGTACATACAGAAATGTGTTAGTGTTATTATTTATTATGTTTTTTTTAAACAAATTATGTTTTTTCAACAAATTCCTAATGAGCCAATTTTATACCATATAAAATGAATGAATAAATAAAAATAGTTTATCTAAATAGTTTATTCAAAAGTATTTTTAGGAGTCGAGTAGATGTTTATCTCGTACGTCACCTATACAAGGATTTTTGCCTTATCTCAATAATGTTAGTATATAACATCATTGAGGTCAATAACCTTACATAGTAACTAAAAAAAAATTGGTGGAAACTATAAGATCGAATTAATAATGACTGATATAAATATCATTAGTTGGCTGGCTTTATGACTTAAATATATTTATGATACCTCTAATTACATAGGTAGTCATATTTCAAGGGTGATATTTACGCTCGGCAGTTGATTTACATGATAAATACCAACATACTTGAGTTCAGTAAACCGAAAAATCAATAAAGCGCCCTAATCTGGCGGCCTTCACAATCCCTGCCGTAAAAACTACCTTACAAAAACTAATTCTTATATCCTTGAACCCTGTCTAAGCCTATTCAAATAGTACCAGATTGCGGTTCCACAAATAAACCATATGAGACGGTATCGTTTTTTAACCAGCCGACGCAGGTGCTCACAACTAGATTGAGCTTTTTGGGATTTTTTATTTCCTAAAACCCTTGTAGAACATCAGCTTTCTCGAACTTTGTAATTTTTGTACGGATTTCTCTGTATTTGCGGTAGTTATTGAAGATAGATGGATGCAACGTTGTACTACTATTTCTTAAAGTTCACGTGTATACAGTATTGAATTAGATCTTAATTTTGGGACCTGAAATTCCTTGTGTGTGTGTGTACTTTTTTTTGTCTAGCTTGATCTGTCGAAATTTAGGCTTAAAACCACAGCCAACTTGTTAAATTGATACTATTTTGCTAATAATTCCAAATTATTGAAAATAACTATTAAGTGTTAGGTATATATTTTTGAAAAGGTTAAAGGGATGTGCTTTTAGCTGCTTTAAAATGTACGGGGTGCCATTAAAATGTAACTCAATATTTGCGGCCCCTAGAAAAAATTAACTATGCCACTGCATTCTGCGTGAAAATTTCTATAATAATCCGTTATTACTTTTTATTAGCCTATATTAAAACTAAGATACGAAGGGTGCCTTTTCAATTTTGGCGTGTATTTCAAAAACGAAATTTGGTTACAGCATCTCTCTATCTTACACCCTGTATATGATGGAATTCGGTATGAGGAAAGGAATAGATACGAATTTGACGATTATTTCCATTTAATAAATTAAGGATTTACAATTTTATCAAATAATTTTGCTTTCTATTTGTTTGTTTCGGTATTAATAAGCAGTAAAAAAAATGAATATATTTGTTGGGGTAAATTTTATGGGTAAACGTTTATTGATGATATATTGACTGGACATTTCTGGCAGGAAAACTATTATATAGGTCAGACGGAACGTTGCTATATTTAAATTGAGGCAGGTATTTCAGGTCATAACGAGGTTATTTGTTCTCTCTAGAAATCTATTTATATTTCAAGTTTCATGGTTGATTTTTTTTATGTGTTTTGACTGTATGTAATAAATCCAAGTTTAATAATTATAGTGCAGAGGTATTTTTTAACAATAGTACACCCGAGACCGCAATCAGCCTTGACCATATTTACCAAACTATTTAGACCATTGGAACTATAATTTAGTTAAGCATCATACCATTTAACTCTTATCTGTTTGGGTAGATCGATATTTTGGGGGCCAGCGAACGATCAGTGGACATTTTTGTGAACAGAGTGCGAATATACTCAATCTCCTAACTAAATTATAAAAATGTTATCCCATAGTTTAAATAGAAATATCTCCAAAAGTATTTGGTATGGGTATATGATATTGTACATGAAAAATGTGTTTTAAATTATTTGGAGATTTATGGTCTCCTTAAAATAAATAGAGAAAATTTCATTTGAAAGTGATTTTTCGCTACGTTTCCAGTTAAACCGGAAGTATCCTGTTCCACCGAATAAAATAATTACATTAAAAACAACATTTATAGTATGTAATTGTTTTTTAAGGGAATTATTCTTTGACATTTTTGAATTTTCAAAAATTGATATAAAGTATGAACAATATTTTATTGCTAGAATTTTGTGTAGAATTCAAAAATGAAACAATATCAAAGGGTATCCATTAAAAATATTTAAGTTGACAGAAACGGCATTCAATTGTTTTTTAAGTACAAAAACTTCCTCATAATCAATCATATACCACTATAAAATTTGAAAATAGCGCGGCATGCGCAATTTTGTATTTGTACTACAAATTTATCCCTATGTAACACTTAATGCTTGCACAGAATTTTGAATTGTAGTTTTTCAGGCTGATTTTTTAAAGATTTTATTAGGCCGCCATTTTGTTTTGTTTTCTTGAATTCGTACCAAAATGTTACCATTTCACATATTGGATTTTTACCAAAATATTCCCAGGTCATCACCATGTGCTCCTTAATTTTTGACCAAAATTTGAAGTCAGTCGGGTAAGTTTTTTAGCTATGCCGCGAACAGACATAGATTCACGGTCTGGTTACTAGTTCCGTGGTAACCCAAATATATATATATATATATATATATATATATATATATATATATATATATACAAGCAGGCTTGTATCCAGGGAAATCTCAAATAAGAGATTATCGAAGTGACACAATCAAAAACGAAAATGTCTTTCAAAGTGGAAAAGTTCTACGAGCTAAGCATAACATTTAGCGCCATCTATTAGGGCTCCGGAGAGTTACGGCTGCAACCCATAGGATTTAGGCGAAGTCATGTAATATGCTTTATATATATATATATATATATATATATATATATATATATATATATATATATATTTTATATATCTTTAAAATCCCAGTATATATATATATATATATATGGGTGTCTATACCGTATATATATATATATTTTTTAATAAACAGTTTTTTTTATATCCGTAATAGATAATTTTATTATCCTTAAACTTTTTACACTAATCTTAGGTTCCTATTTTTATTTCTTTGTTTATGTCGTATTATTTAGCATAGTCACTCTTCAAACCCGGCAATGGTACATTCGTCATCTGCGGAGAATAAAAGTAATAATTGCTAATTTTGCAAATCCGTTAAATGCATTTATTTCCGTACATATCTTGACCTTGAGTAAAAACACAGGCAACGTACGTGCTTATAGTATTTGAAATAGTTTTGCTCGTGACCAATTAAAGAGTCAAGAAAATGTAATTTGCGCCATTTTTTTTGTTGTTGAAATATGTCGCTTTTTAATGCGATTATAAGACATTCTATAAGAAGGTTTTACGGTTTATGTATGAAAAATGTTTATTTTTTAATTACGTTTTTTAAATATTTAGAAATCTTGGTAGAAAATAATAAAATAATAGTAACTGACATTTAATTCTTTTTTCAAGAGAAATGAAGACTAACTTTTATATACATATGTGCAAATTTTCGAACATTTGCATATGGGGACACAAATATGTACAGGGTTATTCATAATAAATGGACACCTTCCTTAATTCTATTATTTTTGAGATTGTTGTAATATAAGAGAGTTGAATTTTTTACCAAATTGTAGGAAACCATCTGAAATTTTTTATAAGAAATGAAAATTGTATACAGGGTTTCCTATATGCAAATCCCATAATAAGGTTACTTTATTAATGGAACACCCTGTATACTATGGCACTTTTGGATTCTCCGGAAAAATCTATATATGTTCCATATGTTAAATTTCTCGTAATATTCTATATCTGTATACAATCGTTTGCGAAATATTGAAGTTCGCCATTTAGACATTTTGAGAGGCTATAAAATAATCGATAGCTTGTGAAACAATAGGATATGAAAGTGAAAACCGTTTCCCTTGATCTCTTAATCGGGTTTAGATTTTACAGCCTGTCAAAGTGCCAAAATGTATCAATATTGTCGACTTTAATCGTCAATATTTCGTAAACGGTTGAAGACAGCTATAGAACATTATATATGAAACATAACTAGAATTTTCTCTAGGGAATCCAGAAATGTAATAATATATAGGGTGTCCCACTATCTGAATAATTGATAGATGGTTTCTACTGAAATTAGGTTTCATAAAAACTAAACTAACATTAGACAGTATTTCGCGAAGCCAGTTTCTTTCTAAAAATGTTAATCAAAACATATTTATTTTCGAGGAATTGTTTGTTTTTTGTTTGTTAATGTTTTTCCCTTATCTTATTTACCGTCAGTTGCTTTTAATCCTTTAATTGTGGTTTTAATAAGAAACATATTCAGAACAGTTAAATCTGGGCTGTTCGGTGGCTACTTGGAGTGCCCAAATTTTCCAGTTCAAAATGTTCATTGGAATATTGTGTAACAGCAACACAAAATCACTTCATTATTATAATTTTTTAAATGTGGAACTACTCCATTTATTAATTCCGAATATTCCATTTATAATACCGTCAAAAAATATTGGACCAATGACCCTATTATTTGAAATACCAGCCCACACGTCAACAGATAAACGGCCTCAATGTTGTATTTCCCGAAAAGCTTTGGAACTCTCAGTTGACCAATAATGCGTAAATTTCTGCGTAAACCGGAGGTTCTCATTTCGATCCGTTTTCGAATTGTAAACTATAAAAAAAAACTCCACTAGTAGAGTTAAACTGTTATCTCTAATTTTAATTTAAAGAATGTGGAAAATAACCACCGTTAAGTTAACCCCGAAGAAAGAAATCAAGTGGAGCAAAGTCCGCCGATCGTGCTATCCATTCACAGCTCCACGACGTTTAATCCAGCGCCCAGGAAATAAAAGTTCGGAGGTGCTCCATCCTGCTGAAAAACTGGGTCATAGTCAATATCGTCGTCTTCGGTAGTTCCTAAAATTCAGGTATAACAGTTTATTCCAGCAGTTGCAAGCACAAGGGTCCGGTAAGAGTTTCATTAATAAAAAATACACATACCTTAGTTGCCATAATTCCGGCCCATGAGGATGTTGTGTATGAGCCTCTTCAAACCAGTAAGGATTTTCATCACTCCAGTACCGACAATTATGTGTATAGACTGTGCCATTCAGAAAAAAGTTGCTTCGATACTAAAATATGTCCGATGAAAGTAATTTGATTAAATGTAGTATTTCTTTACAAAATGGTAATATGCCATCTGGGTTACCTTCATTAAATTGTTGAACTTTGTAGAGGTGAAATGTATGTTTTCTTATAATTTCGTGAACTATTTATTGATTTACCCACTTTAAAGGTCTCTAAAAATAAGGTAAAATTCGATACAGGGGTGCTTAAATATTGACCTTTTTGTCAGTTATGAAGTTCACAATCATAGAAAAGTTCTCAAGGAAATATTTTTCTATTAGATTCAAATAAAGCCCTTCTGAGTTGCATTTAAAATTCAAAAGTTCAACCCCTCACTCCATTCCCAAACGGTATGGAAAAAGCTTTGTGTATCTTTGTGTAATTCAATATGATAGTTTTGAAATCAAAAAAAATCACTACCCTGGTACAAGTGGCTTCCAGATTATTTAGAACTCAATAAATATCAGGAAACCTCGAAAACGGGGTCTGTTAGTTTAAAAGTTGCATGATAATTAGCTGGGTATGTCACTCATCGGAACAGATTATTACATTAATTATGGGTGTTTCAAAAGTGGTTGCCGGTCAAAAGACATCGAGAAATATAAGCTTAAGCTAAAAATAAAACATCACCTAATTAGTGGTTGTTTATGAAAACATCCGACAGTTTGCACTAATCTAAATAATTATTTTCTTTACTTCGGAGATACGCCAGCTGTCTTATCAAGTTGGTACATTAATACTTAAAATGACTTTTGTCCAATTGATTTTAATTAAAATTTTTGTCATAATCCGGTTGTCACCGGACCTTTGACACTCCTTTTTTGAGCTTAATAATCCCACCATCCTAAAGACGTTTCTCATAACGAGAAGTGGATAATTAAATATTTTTCCCAAAGGTCAGTTAGTATTCTAGATGATTTTTTTTTTGGCATGTGTCCAGTTATTCCCCTTTCGATGTCCGACACGATTTTTGTGAAGCTAGGAATTATTTTTTCTTAAGACTGTCGGAATTTCTTCTGTGGGCATATTTTATTGGTAACGGGAACCAATTATTAACCATTAACCATTAAAAATGATATCCTAGGTATGATTTTATGTATCATAAACGCCTCAAATAGGAGACACTAGAATAGAACTATCCGCTTATTTAATGCTTGCTCGTATTTTTGGTGAAATTTTTTAATGGGGCGTTGAGACATTTAAAAATCATTTTAACCGTTATCCTAAGGGTATAATGAAAAATCCTATTTCATAAGGATAAAGATAATCCGATGTGGCATGGAAATAATATTTTTTGCAGTGCGTTTAAAACCAATGTTAAAAGAGTCTAAAGCAGCCAACTCAAACCAAGTGCGACTGTATTTATGGGTATCTGCTAACCATATTTCAACAATTTCGAAGTCTTGAGAAAGTTCTTTTCTGTTCACAATACCTACCAATAGTTTATTAAAATCATCCGTAATTATTACCCCTGATGGCTATGTTTTAAGTATACTCGCCGTACTTTTCAGTCTGGGCAAATAATGGTGTTAATATGCTGTTATACAAAATCCCACCGTTGCAGAATTTCTCCTTATATTCATGATAATAATTCAGAAGATGGAATTTTTTAAACATGTTTGTATGCAGATTGAATACCTAAAATCCGAGCTAGTTTTTTTACAAATATAAATAAATATATAAAAATAACCTTAAACTGAACGATAACGGCCGCATATACGAGTACGTTTGTGCAAAGAGAAAGTTTGCAATGCTTTTTCGCTTTGACGTATCGACAAACCAGCATCCATTCGTCGTTCCTATTCTCTTTACGTTCACTTAGCGTGTTGCGTTTTTCACCGTGCGGTCGTATTCGCTCTCTAATTATTTATTTTTATTTCATAAAACACAAATTTGTCTACTGCTATGCTAAAAAAACTTGAATATAAATATCAATTTGCCCTTAACGTACGTACTTTAGACAGCCATGCAACGCTGCGCTGCACGGTCGGCGAAGTCCAACATATCTCGGATACAACTGCTGCCTGCTGTTAGCTGCTCCTAGATTTCAGAACAACATTAATATTATTCCTTATTTAACTTTATCGTCAGTTATTTTGATTCTTCTTTTAAGGTTTCAGCCAGGGACAGTGAGGCAACGTAACATTCTGTTACATTCTTTTTTATTACCATTTTGGATCTAAATGTTATTGCTCTAGGTTAGTCATTATAGAGTTATTATTAGGAGCTGTCTATTTAAAACTTTAAATATGATCTAATATAAATGCTATATTGTAAAATATTGTAATATGTAAACATCCATACGGTCAAATCTTGTTGGGGCGCCACTTTATTTTAATAGTATTTTATTTGTTTTTTAGATGTAATTTTAAAACTATAGTTTCTGTCGAATTTCGACGCGACTGGTCCCCACATATACAATAATAAATATATCTGTTTTCTTCCTTCTTCTCGCAATCGGTTTTTTTTTAATAACATTTTTTTGTTTTGCTCTTGCTGCAAAAGCATATTTATTGCTCCCTCTGTAGCAGTGTTAATTTCGCTACTCAATGAATCAATGAATGACATACTTAGGAAAAGTACCTGCTCCTGTCGGTAATATAGAGTCACCCTGTATATACTAATCATCATTTTAAATTATATGTTTCCTCAAAACGTAACCGACGTTATAGGCGGAAAGATGGAAAATCGTTTTTTAATTATCGTGTTTTAAAAGTGTTTAAGGACAACCAGAAGATGAGCTGGCAAAGCCAATCGATAGGCAACCTTGAATTTTTATGTACATTTGAAACAGAATAATATTTACATAATATTTCAATTGTACAGTCTGGTTTTCGAAGAATACAGAAATGCGCAAATGGTCGCCATAAAATAAAAGTCAAGCTTTTATTACCGTATGCAAATAATAAAATGATCGACGGCGGATAAAATGTATAATAATTTTAATTTTCCACCAGTTAAACAATACGACATCCCCGGCAATTATAGTTTTAAAATTACATCTGAAAACAATAAAATAAAAAGTGTAAAGCTTTAAATAGATAGACACAAAATCAACGTGTGTATAATAACTTACCTTCCCCGATAAAATATAAAATTTCAAAACTAATAAAATAGTAACAACAATTAATACGAATCGACGCGATGAAACACTTGATAATGATAATCCTCTCTAACATCACGTCTAGCTTCACGACGTCGTTCAAAATTACTAGAAACAATTGAATTAAACCCAAGTACAATGAATAATGATATAAATTTAAAAAAAAAAATGAAACTCGCCAAATTTGGTCGAGAGTCTTGGAGTAATTTGGGCTAACCAGTGCGGCAAGCACATAGCAACGTTGCCATCTTATTAGTCTTAAGGATTAAAAGAAAATGGAAAAGTTTACCTCAAGTATATTATTTCTGCTTTGCCTTTCCAGCTGCCGTTTATTTTACATTGTAGATCCGTTTACTACTGTCGTTCTGAAAAGAACAGTTTTGCTGACGTTTCGCCAAAATTACATTTATATATATATTTATTTATTTATTTATATATACATAGAACAGCTAGCTAAAAAAATTTAAAGATTTTAAAAATACAAAACGGCCCACGAGAAGAATTACTTTCGATTACGTCTCAGGGTACCTTCCTGCGATCATGATTTCTGGGCCTTACCCTTATTAGGCAGGCTTGTACCCAGGGAGATGTGAAGCGAACAGATTGCTCGATATGACAAAATCGAAAACGAAACGTCAGGCTGAAATAGTAACTACTACACCTAGCGAGCGCCATCCATTGGGGCTCCGAGGTTTTCCGGCAGCAAACCCATAGGTATTTCGGCATTATATCGTATTGAGCGGTCTCTTAGTTCGTTTCAGATCTTTCTGGGTGCAAGCCTGTGTGATGAGGGTAAAGGCTCAGAAATCATGATCGCAGGAGGGTATTAGTATCTACCCACGCGTGATGATGCTAATGTATGCTTTGCCGAAAACCCTATGGGTCTGCAGCCGGAAATCGCCGGAGCCCCAATATGTTGTGCTAGGTGTTACACCTAGCCTGATTCTATTTCATATCTCTGGGTGCAAGCCAAGCCTGCCTGATGAGGGTAAAGGCCCAGAAATCATGACCGCACAAGAGTACTCTGTGACATAATCGAAACCAATTCTTTTGATAGGCTGTTTTGCATCTACAAAAAATATATACTTTTGTTGTTCTACAGATAACTTTTCCGGCCAATTATTTACGAGATTTTTATTATCGGCTTTGACATTCGCAGAATATTAGCGTGCTAAAAAAGTTCAATAATCGTCTTAAAACTGTTCCGTGCGTCAACAATATCGAATTTAGTTATAGAAAAATCTATATCCACTTTATATTTCGAGATGTTTCATAAGCTGTCAACAATTGGGAACTTGCATAAAACATTTTTATTGTTGATTTTGATAGTAGGTGGAAAATAAATAGATACTTATTTTTTCTTTTTGTCATACGTCAAAAATTAATGGAGATATAACGTTTTGAAAAGTGCTCATGACCTCATACCGTACATACGTTATGACGTCAGTCCATAGTCAGTATATCTATATATATAAAACTAAAACCTTGTGAAACTTTCGTAATAATTGGGCTAGGAAAAAATAAAAAACATGTACATATTTTTTTCCAATTCTCTGCAGCTTGCAAAAAAGAAAAATTAATTATATTTTTTATGCAAGTTCCCTATTCGCAGAGACAGTGAATTTTGTTCATGATCACATTTGTTTTCCAGTCGGTTAATGATGATTTAACCATACCCATTCTTTACAAGATCTTTATTGTTGACTTTGGCATTCACAGTATACTAGCCTGTTAAAAAATGTAATAAGCTCCGTGCATCAACGATTGAGTTTAGTCGAAAAAAGAAATCTTTATCCACTTCATATTTCGAGAAGTTTTATAAGCTGTCAACAATTGGGAACTTACATAAAACATTTTTATTGTTGATTTTGATAGTAGGTGGAAAATAAATAGATACTTATTTTTTCTTTTTGTCGTACATCAAAAATTAATGGAGATATAACGTTTTGAAAAGTGCTCATGACGTCATACCGTACATACGTTATGACGTCAGTCCATAGTCAGTATATCGTCAGTATATCTATATATATAAAACTAAAACCTTGTGAAACTTTCGTAATAATTGGGCTAGGAAAAAATAAAAAACATGTACAGATTTTTTTTCAATTCTCTGCAGCTTGCAAAAAAGAAAAATTAATTCTATTTTTTATGCAAGTTACCTATTCGCAGAGACAGTGAATTTTGTTCATGATCACATTTGTTTTCCAAACGGTTAATGATGATTTAACCATACCCATTCTTTACAAGATCTTTATTGTTGACTTTGGCATTCACAGTATACTAGCCTGTTAAAAATATAATAGGCTCCGTGCATCAACGATTGAGTTTAGTCAAAAAAAGAAATCTTTATCCACTTCATATTTCGAAATGTTTTATAAGCTGTCAACAATTGGGAACTTGCATAAAACCTTTTTATTGTTTATTTTGATATTAGGTGGAAAATAAATAGATACTTATTTTTTCTTTTTGTCGTACGTCAAAAATTAATGGAGATATAACGTTTTGAAAAGTGCTCATGACGTCATACCGTACATACATTATGACGTCAGTCCATAGTCAGTATATCGTCAGTATATCTATATATATAAAACTAAAACCTTGTAAAGCTTTCGTAATAATTGGGCTAAAAAAAAATAAAAAACACCATTAACCATACCCATTCTTTACAAGATCTTTATTGTTGACTTTGGCATTCACAGTATACTAGCGTGTTAAAAAATGTAATAAGCTCCGTGCATCAACGATTGAGTTTAGTCAAAAAAAAGAAATCTTTATCCACTTCATATTTCGAAATGTTTTATAAGCACCCAACAATTCGCGAAGCGTCGCTTCGAAACGCGGCATAAATAATCAGCAAAAAAAGACTGGACGGTTCGACTTAATGCGATTTAAAATTAAATATGGCAGAAAGTAATTGAAAGCCATAATAAGGCGCATTGTTAGGCACACAGAAAAAAATTGAACCGAATTGCCGACGTTTTTTTCTCATATTATAACGAAACACAGTCAGTCTCATTTCTTGACATTTGTGCAAGTGGTAAACCTGTTTGACGGCGGAGAAATTTATTCGGAATTCTCCTTTTGGTTCACCGATTTGAGATAATTACGTGTTTTCACATACAGGGCGATTTATTTTCATTAACGAATCCTTTTTATAATGCCAAAATTCAGGTGCCTCTTTATCGGAAACGAGAAAATTTGTTTTTATTTTTATCATTAAGTTAAATGGAGTGCTTTAACATGTGCGCATTCTCCCGGACAGGGAATTATATAAAAATTTTAATCTTGTTTCTTTTGACATTTGATGGTTCTTTCACCGATGAAGTTTGTTGATATATTGTATTGGATTATCATATTTGCCAAAAAGGGCGAAACTAGTTGTTTAATTAATAATAATAATAATAATCATAATAAGGCACGAACATCAAGCCTCCGCCGCATAGTGATCCTAAGTGACAACTCATACTCTCCATTCAATCTCGCAAGTGGCAGCATCATCACAGTTAAATCAGCCACATGTAGATAAGTAAGCATCCAACAGGTGGCTGAAGGATGGACAACTATTCCCAGAGGCAGAAGGATTTGTGTTCTCATGGAATTACACGAAATTCATTATCAAAGACTGATCCATTGAATCCGATAAGTGTGGAAATGTAGCGAGAGATCAGAGAGACTATACAGCATATAACATCTGGCTGCACTTACCTAGCAAACACGGACTCCAGCGGCATAACTAGGTGCTTGCCAATAAATACGAGCTCCTGAAAACCTTTGTGCCCTATTATAAAAACCAACCAAGTTCAGTGCTTGAAAATAATGCCTTTAAAACTGTACTACGACCGGGCAATTATCCTCGACAGACGGTTGACGAATAATCGGCCTGATGTGGTACTGTTAAACAATAAGGAAACAGACAGCTTATTTGGTAGATGTCGCTGTACCTAACAATAGCAACGTGTTGGATAAATACCTATCAAGAGAAAAAGGCCAAATATGCCGAGCAGGCCATCGAGATACAGGAGATCTGGCGACTGAATAAGGCTGATTCCAAAAACACTAGAAGAGAATTTGGAAATTACAGAACTGTGTACTAATAATAAACGACATTTTGTTTTCAATTTCAATTTATTTTAAAGTCTTGGTGACCGTCAACACTGAATAAAAATGCCACGTCCTAAAATGGCCCCGAAATTGCAAATCGTACCTTAAATTTTCTTATAAGGGTTTACATGTAAGAATGACCAAAATTATTCCGGTTCCTGTATAGCTCAATCTATTCTGAGTATTTTGAAATGCGTCGGTCAAAAACTTACACACCCTTGCATATCAAGAACGGTCTCCACGAACCGCCTCTGCACACATACAAACCTAAATCCAGTGAAATATAATTACGTCTTGTAAATTAATAAAATAACTCATTAACCTGTGGAATTCGTAGGTAAAAAAAATTCAAACGTTTTATACAAATAGCGGTTAAGAGCAAAATCTCTACGGCACTAACGCAATGAAAAACTCTAATTCCGTAAGCTGTCTTTTGTCGGAAGAGAAATGCGAGGTAATTTGAAGCAAATTACCCAAGATTAACAACTGTTTCTAATTAAATGACTCACAGAGGAATTGTCCACTTATTAAAGGCCATATTTGTAAATTGCCAGATCTAGACGTACATTGTGATCGTTGATGGAATGTGCCAAACTAAAAAAATGCCAAGTTAGATTATTTTTATAGTAAACTGTTCGAATCGTAAAAGTATTTGTCTTGGAATGCGTGAGAAATTTCAGATTGTTACATTGTTAAAAACAGCTTAAAACTAATCGAAACTCGTATTCAAGTTTTTACCGATCTAGATTAACGCGACAGGACAGATAGAAAGTTATGTAACACACTTAATTACCGACTGAATGATTGAAGTGACAGTTGTTTTAAGGTGGAATGCATACAGTGTGAAAGGGTGTAGTCCAGTATCAAATCTCAGAAAAATTAGGAAACAGACCATTTTTTTACTTCCCTCGTAAAAGGGAAGTATTGTAATCGTGAAAAACTGTCAAATTGAAAATGTCTGCAATGCAAAAGCAGCTCTTGAGTGTTTACTCTCTGTTCTACATTAAGAAATATCGTTTCCCCCCCCCCTGTATTGTAAGCAACCTATTTTGACACTGCTTTGACAGACGTAAGTGAAAGTTACTCAACAAGGTATTGGTTGCCCTTAACGACAGGATGTAATAAGTCAACTTATATCCAACGCATTTTCTCGTTTCTTCTCGATGTGTATTACATTTTCTGACTCCACAGATCCCTCATTTCAAACCAATGTTTCTGTCACTGTTGAAGCACTGCAAGAGACTTCTGGCTGGGTCTTATTGTATAAAATTGTATTCGTTATTTCCTTTTTGTTATTGAGGCTCTCAGCTACGTAACATTCCGCAATAGTAGCGGATTTCCATCCACCATGTCGCTTGATAGCTAATACATCAACTCCATTATTTGCTAATAAAGTTGCCGATGTTCTTTTAAAAGAGTGTCCAGTATACATTTTGAAGTTCTCAAACTTAAGACATTTCGCAGTTTTACTTGGAATTGACGAAAACGTATTTTTCCCGACAGGCTGGTCTATGCACTTTCCATTTTGTCATGTAAGATCTTGTATCAATGTACTTTTGAATTATTTTGACATGACAAACCTGAGTGTCGTCACTTTTTGTCACTGTAAATATACGTGACATTCCATTTTTGGAGTCAGGAATGGTCACAATTATGACTTCTTGACTTATTTTAACATTGTCCATTTTCATTTCACAGGGTTCATTAGAACGGCACGCTCCAGCAACTCCCATTACCATTACGACCTTCATCAATAAGTATTTATCATCGGGGGCTTCAAGCATGAACTTATTCACATCTTCCCTGTTAAACACATTCAATTTTTTGGGTCTATAACCATCATTTTTTCTTTTCAAAAATGCTCGTAATTTTGGATACTTAGAAATATCTATATTTTCCTCTATAAAATGGGTGGACTTTAACATCGAATACTTTCACCATAAGCTTGACGGGAACTTCAATATAACACTTTTTTCGTGGAAATACGCCAAAAACAAGGCTTCTGAGACTGCAGTAGCCGTCTTGCTTTGGCACCAATTCTTAAAGGATTTATATTTTGCTTCATACTTTTTTTTTCGTCTTTTCCGGTAGTAGAGATAAACAAGCAATATTCGCTGTTTCTTCTATGTCTGAAACATCCATTTTGTCCAAACAGAATCAAACAATTCGACTTCATCAAACTTTTCGCTATGAATTGTCAACTTGACGTTGTTGATAAAATAAAAACTGCTTATGTTGCTCTGGCAATGGATCACGGCTGCCTTCATAATCATCATAATTTTAATGAGTTTGTCGTTTGTTCTTAGAAGTGTTCTAGTATTTGACAATTTTAAATGTCGCTCGCTGTCAGAATCGGACTTTTCTTTAATTCATAATCTTAATCAAAGAAGAATTGGCGATCTTTCCATTCATTATACAAGCATCGTCTATTGTGTACACGGAAGAAAAACGTTAACTGAAAATGGATCACGCGGAGAACGCTTCAGAAGGATACATTTATGCACAGTGTTTTTGAACAGTGCTTAAAGCGTTGGTTTCAAAATTGAAAAGAACATGATATTACATAATTGCAGAGCAAACAATTCGAACAAACAATATATCATTTTGATGAAGCAAGCAAAACAGTTTTTATAAAAAAAAAATCTTTCCTAAAGGATGTTTTATTTGATAAAAGAAATGCAAATATGAAAGAATTACCTTCCTATACTTCTTCTGGCCCACGCGAATGAGATTTATATAATATATTTATAAATTGGGTCAATACGTTTCTAAAAAGGATGAAACACGAGTTTAAAGGTATTTCCGTGGGCCTGAGATTAAAAAAATAATAACAGTTCTAGTTCGGCCCCATTGTGTTACTCAAACTAAGACCCATCAAACAAAAAACAGATTTTTTTTATCAGGTTAAATCTGTTTTAATGAACGAAAGTGGTTTTTAATCCTCGTTCGATGGAATTGGTTCTCGCGCTTTTCGATTTTCTGTTCACGAATTTCGTAACCAGCGGCCAGGTATAAAATTTCTTGACCTTAATTTATATCGGGTCACTCTGTTACGCTTAAAAACGTCTTATTATGCTCAAAAACCCGTATAAAAATACCTAAAACACACAACTGAACAAAGCATTACCAATACCCTCGCCAATACGTACCCTTAAGGATGCTGCCAGCGTGACATGTGCTCGCGACAGCTCGTCGACGTGGAAGTGGGTCAAGTAGACGGTTCCCGATCTGCATCAATCCCCAAGGGTCTATGCTATCACTTGCTTCTGACTAAATGTTTGGTTGAACTACATCAAGGTAAATAAAACTCACTAATTATCCTAGAAGTATAAAATTCTATTGGATGTTTTTGTTTTTTTATATCTACAAGAGTCGTCTTTTTGTTGTACATGTGTTTTTGATTCGCGTAGTTAACCAATTTTTACTTTCGTTTGCCTTACGGAGAGGAAAACTTGTTAGAAAGCGGTTTGTAAGCCAAAGTGAATCAGCTCATTAAAATTGTCATAGACAGATGACATCAGTGTCTAAGTTATTTTTAATATGCAATTGAAAATTATTTATGTTAGCCCTACTTAAAATTCTTCGGGATATTACGGATTGAGTATTTGAGTTATTAATATGATTCGGTATAGTCAGAAGTTGGCAGTAATGATCTGATAGACCTATATTTTTAACGCCTATTTTAAAATCTTCGAACTTTATATTTGTAAAAAATATTGTCTATATATGCAGTTTCAATTTGTCATTTAACCTCATATGATCTTGATGAATAAGATTTCAACCATTTGTTCTACGAATTTTAAATTATCATCTGAACCGGATAAGCCATTAATATAATAAGTTTAGATAATTAACATTAACATTGCAAACGGATATTACAGTCATAATCAGTTCAAATGTCAAAGTGACTCATCACACTAGCCATTCGATAACCTCCTGCAAAATGTTTAAAATCAAAACGATTATTCGGCGACATTCGTCCATCGGCATTACCAATCGTTGCGAAATGTCTCGATTCCTAGGAAATGTTGGGTTGTGCCATAAAAGTGACGCGCCAAGCAAAATTGGCGGGAAACCGGAGCTGGCATGCATGCCTGTCGCAACCCAACACTGCATGCGCTGCTGTACTGCGAATTCCTGACTGGCCAATGCGCTCGTATACCCGGCGGTGTTCGGTTACTCCTGCTGCAACGCTGGAATGTCGCCCGCTTTTTATTGAAGCCGGCACTCGG